>JAODAL010001061.1:0-187500 GCA_025379985.1 Phyllomedusa bahiana | reverse complement strand
TTTCGTAGGGCCACAGAGAATGCGCAATGGTGCGTATAGTGCTCGTTGGTAGAGTAAGGGCGGAAGGGAGTTGATGTAAAGGTAATTGTTTTTTTTAGATGTGACATCTTCCGGTACGGAACCAGGGAAGGGAAACGGTGAGCAATGGAGGAGAACCGTGTGGTGAGTGGCACACATGCATATAATTGATATCGCGCGATTATTGATCTGTTAGTATGTATAGGGATATAAAAGGGAGGATTTATTTGTGATTGTATTACTCCTGATGAAGCACGATAGAGGAGCGTGTGAAAACGCGTAGAGAGACGCGCTTGTATGAGATGGTTTTATATGTATATGTTTTTAAAGTTCTTGCGTTGCTAAATAAATGCGCGCTAGCCTTGGCCAATAACGGCTTGTTTGCATCCTCGTTGGAAACGAAAGGAGATAATATTGGATTTTATATGCGCTTGTGAAGATCTATTAACAGGTTAACCTTGGGATGCGATATATGTTTTTCTCTAGAATACTTGTTCCTTTGTGCGAAAGAGAAGAGTGCTAAATAGGATCATACAGCAGCCTGTAGATGTGCGATCAGATGCCTTCTAAATGTGTTGTACCCATCTAGTACAGCGCTTGCCAGGTGAGCAGATTATTCACCCTAAGTGTTAAACTATATGCATCATTACGGTACTAACACACGATTGCTGAGCGGCCTTTTGTCCTCTCCTACTCATCTTTTTGTCTTGCGAGGTAAGAAGAAGTGCACAAATCTTATTGAATTATATAACGCCCTCTATATCCAGAGCTCAGCTTCCCTCCTCTATCATATAGACCCTATATATCACAGAAGCTCAGCTCCTGTTTTATCATATAACCCTATCTATCACAGAGCTAGCTCCTATCTCCTCTAGTCATAAAAACCCTATATATCACAGAGCTCAGCTTCTTCCTCTATCATATATAGCTCTTTATATCAAAGAGCATCAGTTTCTCTCCTCTATCTTATGAACCCTCTATATATCACTGAGCTCAGCATCTCTCCTTATCATAAACCGTATATATCACAGGACGCCTGCGCTTCTCTCCTCTATATATAAACACCTATAATATACAGAGCTTAGCTTCTCTTCCTCTTACATATACCCCTATATATCACAGAAGTCTCAGCTCTCTATCTGATCATCTAATCCTATATATCACAGAGCTCAGCTCCTCCTCTCTTCATATAACCTCCTATATATCACAGAGTCAGCACTCTCCTCTATCATATTAAACCTATATATCACAGAGCTCAGCTCCTCTCCGTTTATATTTAACTCTATATATCAAAGAGCTCAGTTTCTCTCCTCTATATATAACCCTTTTTATCACAGAGCTCAGCTTTGCTCTCCTCTATCATATACCTTATATATCACAGGAGCTAGCTTCTCTCCTTATCATATATCCCGTATATATCACAGACCTCAGGTCCTCTCCTCTATCATACTAACACTATATATCACCAGAGCTCAGCTCCTCTCCTCTATCATATCTACCCTATAATTATCACAGAGCTCAGCTTCTATGCTCTTATCATATAACCTATATATCACAGAGCTCAAGCTCCTTCCTCTATCATATAACCCATATATATTACAGAGCTCACTCCTCTCCTCTATCATATAACTATATATCACCAGAGTTAGACTTTCTCCTCTATCATATAACTCTATATTCACAGAGCTTCAGCTTCTGATCTCTATCATCGAACCCTATATCATCACAGAGCTCAGCTTCTCTCTCTATCATATAACCTATATAACACGGAGCTGAGCTTCTTCTCTATCTAGTATCCCTATATATCACAGACCTCGAGCTCCTTCCTCTATCATATAACGCCTATAATATCACAGAGTACTCAGCTTCTGCTCCTCTATTATATACCGTATATATCACAGAGCCCGTACGCTTCACTCTATCATATAAACCTATATATCACAGAGCTCAGACTTGCTATCTTCTATCATATACATATATTTCTCAGTAGCTCAGGCTCTGTCTCCTCTATCAGATAACCCTATAACAGAGACTCAGCTTCTACTCCTCTATCATTTAAACCCTATATATCACAGAGCTCAGCACTATCTACTCTATCATATAACACCTATATATCACAGAGCCTCAGCTTCTTCTCCTCTATCATATAACCCTGATATATCCACTGGAGACTCAGCTCCTCTCCTCACTCATATACGCCTATATATCACAGAGCTCAGCTTCTCTCCTCTATCACATCCTGCTCTCAGACAGGCCAGCATAAACCACCTGACGGATTCCTTTTAAGAATAAGAATACGTAGTAATAATTCAAAATTATAGAACCACATGTCAAAGAAGAGCCCACATTTTGTAATGCGGAAATAGACTCCAGATTCCTGTTTCCACCTAAGTGGGTCTCCTAAAGCTTAGGGGCCCATAGCTAAACATGCTTGGGTGTGTCCCTTTGGCCTGTGGATCACCAATATATAAGTCTTTTCAATTCTATCTAATGGAGTCTAGTAAAAATCTTATTTGATAAAGGGGTTGTCTCACAAGATCTTTAACATAAAAAGCAACCCTTGGAGTGAGACAACCAATTTAAATGTACATTCTCTTTGTAGTAGGACCCTGTGGGTGATGGATATGGTTCATCTCAGGCACCTATAAAATAGACACCTAAGCAGGAAACAGGACATAGCCAGTTATTGTAAAAAAAGAAAAAAAAACACAAATTAGCGGTAAAGTTTTTTCTTTCTTCCAATAGGCCACTATGGATGAGATTCTGCTATGAGGCACACGCCGAGGGTTAAATGCACATCACGAGTGCGATAGGAAAACCTCTACTTATTCCCAGGAAAGAAAATGTAGCAAATGTGCTTCTTCTGGACTCTGGGTGTTATGTAAGAAAATATAGAAACAGATAAAATGCCTTAAATGGGGCCTAAAATCCTGTTGACGCGGCTGCATTGTTCTCTGGTCCTGAGGCTTTGCTCGTGCTACAACCTAATAAAATAACTGGACGTCTACAGCCTCCTTGTGGCGCGAGAGCCAAACAGCTCACACAGGATCCCGGCTGCTTTAGAAACTGGTATGAATATCTCAGACGCCGGCAGCTAAAGGCAGCAAAACTGCAGAACTAATATTCTTCACGCCTCACGCCTCCTGAATGCACCAAGAGCTCCGGCGTTTTGGCTCATTTCTGTACAGCCTTCTGCTCTGTTCCTCTGAGAGGAGGCTTCTCTGACCTCGGCAGGTCGTGTCTCGAGACGCTCGTGTTTGGCTGAATACTCTATTCATTGTCCGGTATACATTTTATATACTTTTAATCTGATCTATCCGGGTCAGTCATAGACTGGTGCAGCGCGGTGCACATGCAGTTTGTATGTTCTCCCTGTGTTTGCAGGGGTTTCCTACGGGTACCCCGGTTTCCCTCACGCTCAAAAAACATACAGATAGGTTCATCTGGAATCTAGACTGAGCCCCAATGGGGACAGGGTCCACTGTGAGTGATGACAATCTCTGTACAGTGCTGTGGAATATAACCAGTGTTTTACTGCGATCCCTGGGACCACCAGTGGAGTCGACTTTTGGGGCTCACCAGAGGGATGGATTCTTCTGGCCCATCCTACAGCTCATGTACACGCAAATTGCACCTTTCTTTCTTGTCTCTCTCACTAAGGCTGTGTCCACATGGCAGGTTAATATACCAGCCGAATTCTGATTAAAGAGGCCAGCCGGTATTTTGACATCATGTATGTGGTTTTAGGGGACGGTTCTGTCCGTGGTTTGCGGATTTGCTGTCCCCCTCAACCAGTGAAATGCATATCTTCTGCCCGAAATCCGGGTGGAAGAATGAACATAGTTACATAGTTTGTAAGGCCAAAAAAAGACAAGACGTCCATCCAGTTCAGCCTAGTGTTGCTAAAATGTTGATCCAGAGGAAGGCAAAAAAAAACCCAATGAGGTAGAAGCCAATTGTCCTCATTTTAGGGACAAAATTCCTTCCCGACTCCAATCTGGCAATCGGAAAAATCCCTGGATCAATGACCCCTCTCCAGAATCCTGGTCACTATAACTTGTTATATTATTATGCTCCAGAAATGCATCCAAACCCTTCTCCAGAATCCCGGTCACTATAACCTGTTATATTATTACATCTAGAAATGTATCCAAACCCTTCTCCAGAATCCTGGTCATTATAATTGTTTATTATTATCAGAAATGTTCAGACCCTTTCAGAATTATTAACTTGTTTATTATTAATCTAGAAATGTCTCCAAACCCTTCTCCAGAATCCTGGTCACTATAACTTGTTATATTATTACATCTAGAAATGTCTCCAGCCCCTTATCCAGACTCCCGGGCATTATAACTTGTTATATTATAACATCTAGAAATGTATCCATACCCTTCTCCCGAATCCCCGGGCACTATAAACTTGTTATATTATTACATCTAGAAATGTATCCAGACCCTTCTCCAGAATTGCGGTCACTATAACCTGTTATATTATTACGCTCCAGAAATGCATCCAAACCCTTTTTGAACTCTGTTAGTGAATTCACCAGGACAGGTTCCTCTGGCAGAGAGTACCACAGTCTCACTGCTCTTACAGTAAAGAATCCCTTTCTATGTTTATGCAGAAACATTCTTTCCTCTTAGCGTAGAGGACGCCTTTTTGTTCTAGAAACAATCCTGGGTATAAATAAATCTTGGGAGAGATCTCTATATTGACCTTTGCTATATTTAAACATATTTTTTTATGTCCCCCTAAAGCCTTCTTTTCTCTAAACTAAATAACCCTAATCTTGTTAATCTTTCTGGGTATTGTAGTCCACCCAGTCCTTTTATTATTTTTGTTGCCCGCTTTGAACCTGTTCAAGCTCTACAACGTCTTTTCTGAGAACTGGTGCCCAAACTGTCCACAATATTCCATGTGTTTTCTGACCAGTGACTTGTATAATGGAAGAATAATGTTCTCATCATGTGCCTCTATGCCCTTTTTAATACACCCCATAATCCTGTTTGCCTTGGCAGCTGCTGCCTGACACTGGCTGCTACAATTAAGTTTACAGTTAAGTTTACCAGGATTCCCTAGTCCTTCTCCATGTCACTTTTACCCAGCGTTTTTCCATTTAACATGTACTCATGTGAAGCATTTTTCTTCCCCATGTGCATAACCTTGCATTTATCTGTGTTAAACCTCATCTACCATTTCTCTGCCCAGGCCTCCAACCTATCCAGATCCCTTTGTAATAATACATTATCCTCTATTGTGTTGATTACATTTTCTAAGTTTTTAGGAACGCCGGTGGTGTGAAAAACCATCCGGTGGCAAATCTGAGCAGTGGGGAACGCTGCACGGAGATTCAATTTAAGCCAATTTAATAGGCTGGCAGTCGGTTTACAGATGCTTTATAAATACAAAAACCGCCTGTAAAACCAAATGAGAACCACTGCCGTTGGGACACGCCCTAATGGTGCTTCTACATGACAACGGACAAAATACTCAGTGGATTCTGAATCCTAAAACTGTGTGGTCCGTCGAGTATAAGAACAGTAATTTACACAAAAACCCAGAGATCTTTAATCCTTTTTTCGTTTTTTGTTACATATTTTTTCTCGTATTTCCGTCAGATTGTGACGCGGTTTTCGAATGAGGTTTTTCAATAATTTTTGCATCTGCGCACAAAGCTTTTTGATTGTTTTTCATGCCAACCTATTGACTTCAAAAGAGTGAAATATGGTGGAAGACTGAACATGTTTTAAGTTTTTTTTTTTTTTTTTTTTTTAAAGGTCAGTTTTGAAAACCCTGATTTTTTAATTGAGATCTATAGGGATGGTTTCCAGTTGGTTTATGATGGTTTTTAAAATCTGAATGGATTTCTGACTGGATATGCTTTCTGTGTAGATGGATCCTAATAAAGAGCCTTGCTCAGGGGTCCACCATGCCCAGGGACTGAATTCCCATACAGAAAGGGCAATGACAAGGAAACCTTGAGGTTTCATAAATATTTTGTTTTGCAATGGGACCCTATGGGTGACATATATCACTACATATCTATATCAGAGCCTTCTGTTTGAGGCATATAGATATAGCAAAGCTAAAGTTGGCAGATAATGCACTATAATATTACAGCTCTGAAACTTATCTCAACTTCTTCAACAATTTTCAATGGCTTTGCTTGTGAAGTGAGAACAAATGACACAGAAAGTGATATCACGGTCGAGCTATACTCTGCTACATCCCTATTTTGGAAAGTTTTTCCGATTTCTACCACCAGTAAAAGGCTCAGGCAATGCAATGTTCATGGAGCCTTTTATTACCTTTGTTAGGTTGCAAATTCTTTTTCAATCAGCTCAACCCATCTGCATTAATGTGCTGATGTCTATAGAGTCTGTATTTGGTGGCAGAACATCTTGTCCTTTTTTTGTAGGAACCGGCAACAATCCTATTTTCAGGATCCTTTTGGATTATTTCTCGCTCAGCAATGATATCAACTTAACTTGGTCATAGATATAAGATTGCTCCCTTTTCATGGGTGATTATGTGCAGAGTGGGAAGAGGGTGCCCTTTAATCCGCTACCACTGAATGTCAAGGGCAATCTAAAAATACAATTACATGGTGTCCCTCTAAGACTCGAGTCTGATGGTCATGTCCGCACTCAGAGAGCTTAACATGAGTTTTAGGTCATCGCCGGTATACAACAAATGAGCTGGATGAGCATTGCTTCTAGTCGCTAGCTAAGAGCAGATTTTTCATGACTCTTACAGAGGACATCATCATGCATGCATACCTCCCAACTTTTTGGATGGTCAAAGAGGAAACTTGCAGTTTATTGTGATTGATATATAAATATATGATTCAATAGTATGCGATTTACAAATTAGTACTAAATCATTTGAAATTGGACATTTTTATAGTTCAAATTTCAGCAAATTATGTAATAATATGTATAATGTATTTGTGCAGTTAGGAACCATAGAGATGCTATTTGGGGCAAAATAACTGGGCAGATTTTTTAATACCGTCAGACAGTGTAAACTAAACTTACAGGGCCTTATGTATGAAAACTGTCTAGCAGTAAGACTGTCTTTGTTGCCCATTGCAAACAATCAGAGCTCATAACAACCAATCAGAGCTGACAGCAACCAATCAGAGCTCATAGCAACCAACCAGAGTCCATAGCAACCAATCAGAGCTTCTAGCAACCAATCAGAACCCATAGAAAGCCAATCAGAGCTCATAGCAACCAATCAGAGCCCATAGCAACCAGAGATCATAGCAACCAATTAGAGCCCATAGCCACCAATTAGAGCCCATAGCAACCACTCAGAGCCCATAGCAACCAATAAGCTCATAGCAACCAATCAGAACCTATAGCACACAATCAGAGATCATAGCAACCAATCAGCTCATAGGAACCAATCAGAGCCCATAGCAACCAATCAGAGATCATAGCAACCAATCAGAGCCCATAGCAACCAATCAGAGATCATAGCAACCAATCAGAGCTTATAGCGACCAATCAGAGCTCATTGTTTTGGAAGGGGGAATGAAAGTTAAATTCACACAAGATGGAAGATTTGTTGTAGAAGTTTCTGCTATTGCTCCATATGTTAAAAAAAAAAATGATCTTCAGGTAATCCATGAAAATACAGTTTGCTCGCAGATTTTCCCCAAGAAATCCATTCATTTTCAACAGCAGAATAATAACGTCCCATATTTACTAGGAATGTAGTTGTCTTTGCTAATGTGAAGTGTCCTTTATAATCCTAGGTAACTATTTTCTGAAACTGCTCTGCTGGCTCCACTTAACATGACTCACATGCACGTTTTAGCCATAACATTCAAACTACCTGCCTAGAATCATGTAGCCCCCCTCGGACCACTTTAACAGCTCTAAGCCATGAAGTTATGGACTCCACAAAACCTCTAAAGATGTCATAGGGTTTCTGCTACTAAGACACTAGCAGCAGATCATTTAACGTCCTCCATAGATTGGACTTGTTTTCCGATACATTCCACAGATTCCTGATTGATTTGAGATCTCAGGAATTTGGAGGCCTTGTCAAGACCTGAACTCTAAGGGCATGTCCCCACTGCACGGGTTTTCGGCCGGTTTTTCAGGCAGTTTGCGGTTTTTCAGACCGCCTGAAAAACCGGCCGAAAATGAGCACAAATGTGCTCTATGGAAAACCCGTGCAGCAGTCCCCACTGCACGGGTTTTCCGGGCCCCGGCGGTTTTGTCGCCCGGGGGACCGGCGACAAAACATTGAACATGCACATCTTCCGTCCGGTTTCCGGACGGAACATGTGCATCTCAATGGGAGGGGGAGGGCTGTTCTCCGTCATCGCGGAGAAAAGCCGTCCCCCCGCGGCCGTGGGGACGGCCGCAAAACCGGACGAATACCGTCCGGCAAACCGGCCGGTATTTGTCCACTGCCGTGTAAAGGGCACCTAAGGCATGTCCCTGGAACCATTTAGGAACCATGTTTGCAGTGTGGCAGAAAGAGGCTATTGCTCATAGTGAATCCTGCTGTCATGACTTGGTCTGTACAATTTAGGCACTTGTCACAGCAACATCCACATGATGCCAGAACCCAAAGTTTCCCAGTGGAACATGGCCTGGATCATTGAACTGCTACTACTGACTTGTCTTACTCCAACAGTTCATCCTTATCTTTTACCCTTGCTAAGAGACATACCGGCTGTCCACATGATTTATCAGACACAACCACCTTCTTCCATTGGTCCATTGGCTGTAATGCTCATGAGTCTCCGTGGTAGCAGTTTTCAGCTATGGACAACAATCAGCATGGGCATTGGGACTGCTTGGCGGCTACACTGCAATTTATGAAGTCTTGTATATTTTGACACTTTTCCATCATAGTCAGCAAGAACTTCTTTGGGATTCGACCAGATGGGCGAGACTTTACAATCCCCCTCCATTAATGATCCTTGGACACCCATGACTCCATTGCTGGCCTATCAGTTGTGTTTTCTTGGACCACTTTTGCTATGTAATAACCACTTACCACTAATAACTGCGCCCAAGAGCTGCCATCTTGGAGCTATGTAATAACCACTAACCACTAATAACTGCGCCCAAGAGCTGCCATCTTGGAGCTGAGCTGACCCAGTTGTCAAGTTAACAAAATTTGGTCCTCGTCAGAATTGCTCAGATCTTTACGTTGCCCATTATTTCGGCTTTCAACACATCAGCTTGTTATGTCAGTAAACTGACATAGAAATATATAAAATCAAAAAATATTTAAATCCATTAATCCGATTTTTCACATTTTTTTCAATGTCCCAATGTTTTTTTAAGAACTAACTGGTCACTTGCTGCCTAATATACCCCACAGGCGCCATTGTCACATGGTAATCAATGATATGTATTAATTAACCTAATAAATAATAATTTCAATGTTATGGCTGATCAGTTTAGTTTTAATCAAATTCCATTTGACCATCTAAAGTTTTGCTACATTATAAGAGTCGTGTATGGCCATTTGCAAGCCGTATTAGCGTGGTTTTTCGACACTTGATTGCTTGTTTCATTTCTTTCAAGCTCATAAACTTCATTAGACAAAATGTCTAATCATAACACTGGGGCTGCAATCAATGCGGTCTGCACGTCTACACTTTAATGGGTCATGGAATTGTTTTCAATACAATAGATTCTCTCAGATAAAATATGCAATGCAATGTGCGCTTTAGCAAAGTGTTAATTAAACGGCTCTTTAAAAAAAAATACTAATTTCGCTTCTAACGACCACAATCAATATCTTGCTTTTGTAAATAGAGAGGATTCCAAAAACAATATATTTTTTGGATGTGAGCAAAACTATTAAAACTTTGTGGAAATAACTTTTCTATTATGAGTTAATAGGCCATGGAAATCAAGGGGAAACTAGGCCAAAGCTGAATGCATAGTTCATTTGGTTCATAGACGGCAATGGGATATTTATACAGATGATCCTTGTGTTTGACTAGGCGGCAGGAGACGAGATTATCTGTTGTGACAGTTTAATGTTTACTAAATAGCCACAATGTGGCAGCTATATAGCGGGACTTACTAACACCAACTATTACCGTCCACTCAATTCAGACTCCATTTAAACATGCAAAGTACTGGAAAGTTAAATATACGTTTTGTTATTACATACTGTAGCTAGGTTTGGAAGCAAAAAAGAAAGAAACGAAACTGGCTCACCTATACGGCGCAGTGGTTATATGGTTGTGTCCCTTTTCCCCTTCCCTTTTTTTTTATTTTTTATTTTTTTTTTCTTCTCTCTGTTATTATTTTGATATCATAGTTACATAGTTTGTAAGGCTGAAAAAAGACAAGACATCCATCCAGTTCAGCCGACTGTGCTATAGTGTTGCTAAAGTGTTGCTATAGTGTTGATCCAGAGGAAGGCAAAAAACCCCAATGAGGTAGAAGCCAATTGTCCTCATTTGAGGGAAAAAAATCCTTCCCAACTCCAATCTGGCAATCGGAAAAATCCCTGGATCAACGACCCTTCTCCAGAATCCCGGTCATTATAACTTGTTATATTATTACATCTAGAAATGTATCCAGTCCCTTCTCCAGAATCCTGGTCACTATAACTTGTTATATTATTACATCTAGAAATGTATCCAGACCCTTCTCCAGAATCCCGGTCACTATAACTTGTTCTATTATTACATCTAGAAATGTATCCAGACCCTTCTCCAGAATCCTGGTCACTATAACTTGTTATATTATTACATCTAGAAATGTCTCCAGACCCTTCTCCAGAATCCTGGTCACTATAACTTGTTATATTATTACATCTAGAAATGTATCCAGACCCTTCTCCAGAATCCTGGTCACTATAACTTGTTATATTATTACATCTAGAAATGTATCCAGACCCTTCTCCAGAATCCTGGTCACTATAATTTGTTATATTATTACATCTAGAAATGTATCCAGACCCTTTCCAGAATCCTGGTCACTATAACTTGTTATATTATTACATCTAGAAAAGTCTCCAGACCCTTCTCAAGAATGCCAGTCAGTTATAGTGACCAGGATTCTGGAGAAGGGTCTGGATACATTTCTAGATGTAATAATATAACAAGTTATAGTGACCAGGATTCTGGAGAAGGGTCTGGATACATTTCTAGATGTAATAATATAACAAGTTATAGTGACCAGGATTCTGGAGAAGGGTCTGGATACATTTCTAGATGTAATAATATAACTTGTTATATTATTACATCTAGAAATGTATCCAGACCCTTTTTGAACTCTGTTACTGAATTCACCATGACAAGTTCCTCCTGCAGAGAGTTCCACAGTCTCACTGCTCTTACAGTAAAGAATCCCTTCCTATGTTTCTGTAGAAACTTTCTTTCCTCTTGGCATAGAGGACACCCCCTTGTTCTGGATACAGTCCTGGGTATAAATGGATCTTGGGAGAGATCTATATTGACCTTTAATATATTTAAACATATTTATTATGTCTCTCTGAAGCCGTCTTTTCTCTAAACTAAATAACCCTAATCTTGCTCATCTTTCTGGGTATTGTAGTCCACCCAGTCCTTTTATTATTTTTGTTGCCGCCTTTGTACCTGTTCAAGCTCCACAATGTCTTTTATGTGAACTGGTTCCCAAAACTGTACACAATATTCCAGGTGTGGTCTGACCAGTGAGTTGTATAATGGGAGAATAATGTTCTTTTATAGTTTAATATATGTGGAACATATTATAGTCTGTTATAATTTGTGCCTATTTTGTTGAAGCCATGTGAATTTGGTCCATCTTTGCAATCTTTCGTGTATCCTTCACATTTAACCACTAGTTAAGATAAAGTATGTCCAAAAATTATGTTCTATGTTTAAATATTAGGTTATACAAATGCGTCTCCTGTGCCATATATGTATCATGGCTTCTTATATTTCATATAGTATTTGTGTATTGTTTTCATGTTATTGTTGTTTCTTTTCCTGACACCAGTGCGCGAGTCCACCGCGTGGTATTTCGGTGGATCGCATTGCGCTCCACTGTTTCTCACTCTCACTTTCCGGGTTCCGGTAACGAGAATATGTTGATGTTTGTTTCCATCACAACTCTCCACGTGTCGGTGGCGTGCTGGTGTCAGTTAAAAGAATCACCTCAGGTGTTTCCAGTTTTAATTGGTAATTAATTTTAGCACACTATAAAGAGGATTGTCTTTCATTTGGTCTTTGCTACAACTAAGGGTACTGCGTCGACATGTCAGCAAGTCTTTATGCATTGTCTCTCTGATTGCTTGCCTGCCTTTGCACTTTCCATTGTTTGTACCGGCATTTTTTTTTAATAAAGCTTCCTCGGTTTCACCAATCTCGGTGCTGACCTGCTGGATCTTGTTCATCTTGTAGCTGGGTTTACATTACATTGCTTTTAAAATGTAGAGAACGCTAAATCAAGACTTTTTCCAAATATGTTGCTTTGTTTATTTTGCTTTGTTGAGGAGATAAGAAAGATGTTATCTGTTCTTAATGCACACAGGTTTTTCTTTGTCTTATCTGAGAGCAGGGAGTGCCCTCACTACAGGTTGGCACACAGGGCGCCAGCAGCTTTAGAACAGAGTGTGTTATCTCTAACAAACAAAGGAGACTAATGACTTGTGTTTACCTCTCTGCACTATAGATAACATCTCCTGCTCTCATGTAGGTGCAATTAGAAGAGCTGTGAATATGGAGAACCACCCACAGCCTGGCCAGAAAGAGACAGGAAGCATGAATCTAAAACAGTTTGTGGCTCAGTGAAACAGTATGGTGAGACAACCGTGTTAAAAGGATACTCCCATCTAACTACTTCTGCTCCAGGGACAGAGCTGCAGGGAAGTAGCCGTGCATGCGCCGCTCTCTCTGTTCTTTTCTATGGGTCAAATGTGCTCTACTATACTTAGAACTGAATGAATGGAGAGAGTGACGCAGTCCCTCTGGTCGGCACGGACTCTGGCCTGGATCAGAAGTACGAAAATGGGAATACCTTTCTAACATGGCTATATGTTTTTTGTTTTGTTTTTTATTTATAGCAATTACCTACTATATTCATCTATATAGAATTGTTATATTCCACAGCGCTGTACTGAGCTTGCAGTTATGCACATTGGTCGTTGTGCCATTGCGGCTTACGGTCTATTATTATCTATTTTAAAACACCATTAATTCCAGGGCGCTGTACATTCGAGGTCCAAGCAAAGTGCAATGGCAACACTAATTGACTAATAACTGCGACAAAGGGAGAGAGAACCCTACCTGCAAAAGTATGCAATCTGTAAGGAAAGAGATGTAACCTTTTACAATGTTTTTGGAGTATGGGGAAAACCGTATATCCAGAGGAAACCCACACATGAGGAGAACATACAAACTCTATGCAGATGTTATCTATGGTGGGATTTGAACCCAGGACCATTGGGCTGCAAGGCAGCAGTGCTAACCGATGAGGCACTGTGCCCAAGTACTGCAGTAAAGAATTGGAAAACAGCAACAAATACTATTAGGGTATAGCCAAAAACAGTGGAAGCCTGGAACCCTGTCCATCAGTGGTCAGCATGGTTTTCAACTATATTGCTGAAGAGGTGTTCCCATCTCAATAAACTGGCATAGAAAGGTATACAATCATAAAAAATTTAAAATTTAGTCATTAGTATAAATTTGGGATGCATACAACTTTTTAATAACTTTTACTACATTTTATGTGAGGTGTGATGGAGTAAAAGTAACAATTAGCACAAAGTTTTTTTTTGTTTTTTGTTTTTTTAATGCTGTTCATCACTATAGGATAAAATATTCAATTGACTTATAATACGGTTGTTATACTTTTGGTGATACCAGTGACATATATATATATATATATATATATATATATATATATATATATAAAATATATATATATATATATATATAGAGAGAGAGAAAAGAGAAGAGAGAGAGAGAGAGAGAGAGTAAGTAGTAAGTAAAAGAATAAAAGTTAAATAAAGTATCTATATATCTATATCTATCTATTATCTAATATCTATATAATAATATACAAAACATATGTATAAGTAATATTTTAATATATATATATATATATATATATATCTCATGCTTTTTTAAATATATTTTACGTAGTTTTGATAATTTATTTCACTTTTATTCTTTTATTTACTACTCTCTCTCTCTCTGTAAAAGTCACTGGTATCACCAAAGGTATAACAACCGTATTATAAATCAATTGCATGATTTATCCTATAGTGATGAACAGCATTAAAAAAAAACAAAAATAAAACAAACTCTGTTCTGATTGTTAAATTTTTGAAACTTTATTTAACTTTTATTCCATATTATTTATTATATTATTTAAATATTATTTATTTTATTAACTATATTGTATATTTATTTTATTTAATACTCGACTAAGTGATCACTAATCTAATACACTGCATTACTTCTGTATTCGAGTATATTAATCCTGTCCTGTCCTGTAACACCAGAAGTATGTCTTAGCACTAGAGCCTTGATGGAAAACATGGGAGTCTTTACTAGGTACATGTTTAAGAGCTATAATGGTGGTCATTTTGATTGTCATCTACTCTCACAGAAAAAAATATAGCAATAAACCAGCTAAATAGTTTTTCACCATTTAAAATAACAAAACTTTTTTTTTTAATTGCGCCATGTTCCTTCACATGACATGAAGGTTAGTTTTCTCTAGAAGCATTGACATGTCAATAATGGAAGCACCATATGGCAACAGATGGAATGCCCACAGATCCTTAAGGGACTATCAGTTCTGCTCAACAAGGTCTGTACAAATGGCTTTTCCATGTGTAGACCTAACTCACACATACACATACACATACATGTATTCTGTGTTAAAATGTTGCCTCATAAGCTGAACTAAACACCATCCTTACCCATGTTTCCTTTTCTCCCATGCAAAGGATCATGAAATGTAACTTGTGTTTTTATATGGTAAATGGATTATATTTTATCCTTAACAGCATGTACATTTTGCTCCAAGGTTGTATATGGCTGCTCCAGTGGGTATAAACTATTCATATACCATCAAGCGTTCTTGGATGGACACTTCTTGAGCCAAGGGCTATTCAGCTGCCCCTTCAAGTAAAAAATAGAAGAGTTCTCAATAGAGAAAAGGACACAGACCAGTGATAGATGCCTTTCGCCACTTGTCTCGCTTGAGAAGAAGAGGATCGGCTGTTGAAATTCAACATGCATGATTCTTCTTTTGCCCAATATCTTCTGTTGGAGGAAAATTAAAAAACCTCCAAACATATCATATATTTGGCCAGTCCTGCTAAATTGGAAGGTTTGGCCAACTTTGCTTTTATGTGTCTTGGCACCGTGTATAGTAATAAGCAGTCACTCTAAAAATAAGGAACAATTACATACCACTGGACCCGATCTTCCAGTAAGACCCATTGGACCTGGAGGACCTCTCATGGCAATCTAAGAAAACCATAACACAAATAAGACCTTAGTTACTTATAGTATATATGATACAAGGAACATTTTTTACCTGAAGAGAATTATCTAATTCTTATTTGGGAGCCAACATAGTGATGCCGAAGATACAGTCACAGCTATTTGTATATGTTATACAGTCAAACCATAATCTGCTATTCAGCTTTCACTTTATGATGTGACCTGGTCAAAACAGTTTATTACTTACACGAGCCTGTTGGAGGATGGCCTGAGCTTGAGCTTCCTGAGCAGATATAGGTGGTCCCTTTTCTCCATCTCCAGTGTACCGGAACTGAAAAACAAGATACAGATAAAGGCATGACCTATACACGTTGCATTACATAGATAGGCTTTACATTTGTATATACTAAGTTTTCTTTACCCTATCACTGAAAGTGTATTCAGATTGTTAAACCTTTCATCATTGGAAGAAGACAATAGGGTTTTCTTTTTGTCACTATCTGAACCCGAGTCATATTATAACTTCTACAATAAAGGCTTGACTGAAACTTGATTTTTTTTCCAAAAACAGTTCCATTCCTGCCAATGATCAGTGCCTGGTTTATCAGCTCAGCCTCATTCAATGAAGGAAAGTAGTGGTGCTATTTCTGGATAAAAATCGTAGTCCCTGCTAGACGTTTCGTTAAGACTTCTTATGAAATACATCATTTTTGTAATCAAGTGAGCAAGGATTTATTGCAGATTTTCCAACATGAGTTTAATGGAGATTAGAAAATTAAATTGGTCGTAGCAGTTAAATTACTTCAGAGGTCTAGATGCCATGTCATCTAGACATACTCCAATAGGTCTCTATTGAATTCTATACCATAGGACCACAATTGTAAAAAAAATTCCATTGATGGACTTTCCGAACCCAAGTTTTTACTCTGACCCTAAGTTCATCCCTAACTGTAACCCTAACTTTCTGTGTAGCACCTGTTCCGGAGGCCTTCCATGTGTGGCTTCATTTCTGTTCCAGCATCCAGACTGACATCACTTTTGGTTACCACAGCATACCCCTATGTCATAGTAACCAATAGTAATATTGATCTAAAAGTGATGCCGCACCCTTAATAATGCTGGACTCATAAGCTAACTCGTAAAAACTTGTTAAAGCCCTAACCCCAACTACATCTTAGGGTTATGCCCAATTTTTGGGCAATTTCTGCCAAAACTCGATTCAGGCTGGATTGCTTACACTTGACATCAACCCGAATCTGAAGTCCAACACTACCAAGAAGTTAATCACAAGCTGTGATCAATGGAGTCAAGAGAAGTCAGACCAGCAGGGCACAGGGGAGTGTCAGTACAATCAACAATCAGTTGAATCCAGATAGACAAATCCAATCTGCAACAAAATCGACATGGGCTGGTGCAGACTTGCCTTACAAATTCCCATGTGACCTCCTGTGAATTTGCTGTAGAAATCTTCTGTAGCATACAGTATGTGCTGTGTTTGGACTTAGCTTACTGCATTTTTTTTTCTGGCAAAATGATGGATACCACTACGTAAATTTGAGGGACCTCATTGTTGTCAGTGGTTGGCCACCGTTGGTGTCCATCGTAAAACAGCTCCTTTGCAACGGGGGTTCAGAATGGAATTTCCGATGCAGATGTGAACCAGGTCTTAGCTGAATGATCTTTGAAATTCGACATTGAACTGTCCTCATTATCAGACACAAATAGATACTGGAAAAGATCCAATACAATTACTTTGTTAACTAACTTACAGGTAGCATTAGCATAGTGCCAGGAGGTCCAGGTAAACCATCAGCACCAGGAAGGCCAGGACGTCCAGATGGACCCTAAGAAGGAAGAACATACTGTCACAATAATGTGTATATATGGCATGCTAGATTAAGATTTACTTTGTCAGTTAAATTTTCTGCAAATTATATAAGCCTATGAGAGGAAATTGTTAACAGTACTTACTCTCTCACCAGGGTCTCCAGGTGGGCCAGGTGGTCCTTGCAAGCCAGGAGGGCCAGTAAGACCCTAAAAATAAGCAGAAATATTGCTCTCACCCCTTATACTTTTATATCATATGCAGAAAACATGGCAGATCTATTGGTCATATATTCTCATGACAAATTTTTACTAGATTCATCCTGACAGCGCACATGGGGAGTTCAGGCAATTTTTTCCCCTATTTATTTACAATGATTTAGCATTTCTTACATGCAGATTTTACTTTGGATTTTGCCTATCCAGGTGTATTGTTATTGTTGTGGATTTGCCTTATCTATCATAGTTGCACCGATGCGGAATGTTAACATGGGACAGAAATGTCGTGGATCCTACTTGTGTGTTTGTGATGAAAAAATCCACAGCAAACTTGAGTAGCAGCGAAGTGGATGAGATTTACCAACTGGAAATTTTCCATACAGAAATTGACCTGTGCACATTTTTAAATTCCCAACATCTAAATTTCTGTTGCTCGTTGATTTGTTGCTGATGATCCCAATTGACGTCAATTGGGAGATGCAACAGGAACCACAAGCCATGTATTGTTAAGGATTCTGCAGCACGATACCTGTGGATCTGCAACATCATCCACCTCTGTGAATTTCAAAACCACTGATTTATTTTTTTTTTAGATGCTTTGGGTAAAAAGCACTAAAACGACAACAAAATCTTCACGACTTGGTGCCGATGTGTCTTACTGATTTCCTTGCTCATTGCAGATTTCCTGCAAAGAATTTCTGCATCGATTACCCTAAAGTTACCACCGAACAGAGTCATCCTCATGTGGATACCATGAAAACCCTATGAATCTTCACCACATTGTTTTCGATGCTTAAACTGTCAACCATGCCTGATCTGAACATCATGATTAAGAAAAAAAAAAAAAGTGACACGTCTATTTGTTGAAGGGGATTCACGTTGGATTCCTCGTCAGTTGTCCTGGATGCTGATTGCTCTTTTGAAATAGGATTAATCTGCATTGAAATCAATGGTAAAATCCACCACTACAAAGAGATAGCATAAGTCAGAAATCAGAGGGTATCACCTTGGATTTCTAAAGGGAATTTATCTGGTGAAAAACCCATTGTGGGAACCCCAAAGCTGCCTCATCCACTATTCAGCCTCTTCATACATATTGTGAGACCAAACACATAAAATATGGCTGGCCTGATCTCTTATTAAAAAGGTTGTCTCACCACATTGATTAATCTTACCTCAGTCCTGTTTTCTTGGTTTCACTTTGAATTCAGGGGTGTGTTTACTGGCTTCTACTAGGCTGCAGTAGAAGCCAGGTCTGTAGCTATAGCAACTAGCACTGGCAGCCTATCAGGAGAGATCAAACAAGTCTGTAGCTATAGCGACCTGAGGAGCTGATGCAACACATACAAGAGGGGATATCTAGGAATTTGTAGGACACTGTTAATGGACACATATTGCAAAGTGACTTGTTTTGCAAGATCTTTAACATAAAAAGCAATCCTTGTAGTGAGACAACCCCTTTAAGCTATCCTTTCTGCAATAAGGAAAAAAGGGAAATACCTTAGTTGAGAATCGTTTTACAACAGGATTATTGCAACTAGTGTTGCATAATTCTGGCCTTGTTTGGTTCAGTACTGGTTCAGCCAAACTTATAAAACAATTCAGACTTGGAATGTCCTGATCCAGAACAATTTTACTATGTCCCTAGCCCTAATCCTAAGCCTAACCTTAAGTCCTAAATTGGGGTATGGTTTAGAATTCCAGGTTGTGGTTCTTTTAAAGGTTAACTTACCTCTCCACAGTCTATTCATAAATCCAATTTAGGTTTAGGATTACAGTTGTAGTTAAAGAAAATTTTATGGTGACTCAGGTCAACATTAAATTTGACTCAAATCCAAAGCAAAACACTAATTGCAACCAAGATCAGCATTCACGGGTCTACTTCTGGCTACTGGACTTAGTTGACAGCTTGTTGAATTAAACCCCCTTTGTTGAGTTTCTAGACTGTATAGCACATTGGATTCTGGGAGATCAATTTTTTTTGTGCATCAGATAAGGCCGGTTTCCCATATGGGAACATTGGATGAAACCAGCTAGATTAATTGAATCCAATGTCCCATCCAGGACTTATAGGCGAAAATGGGGCATGTCGTCGTGTAGCATATGCAAACATATGGGCATTCCAGCATAGCTGTCATCTAGTTTTCATGTGTCAGAAGAAAAAATGCTGCAATGTTTTTTTGATCTACAGTGCAACTATGTTGGATCATCGGATATATGTGAACCCAGTCTGACATTAAGGGCCTCATGTATGAAAACTGTCTAGGTCTAAAATTCACTTTGCTGCCCATAGCAACCAATCAGAGAGGCCCTTTCATTTCATATAGTGCTCTGGAAGAATGAAAGGGGAGTTCTGATTGTTTGCTATGGGCAACAAAGTGAGTTTTAGACCTGGACAGTTTTCATCCATATGGCCCTAAGAGTCATCTTCAGAGAGCGTCTTTATCCTACCAAGAATTATGCAAGTAGTAAACAAGCAGGGAATTCCACAACATTAGCAGCAAAAAGAATTATGAATGCAGCCGTGGATGACAAAGGTCACTTCAAGGTCACTTCAAGATGGCTTCACTATACTACTATACCAAGTCTTCTGACATAAAAGACCTTTAAACATAAAGTTTTTGTAATATGGAAATTGAAAGCACTAAGGCTATAGCACTGGATCAGTACACGTCTACAGTCTGCAAGATTGACCCATGCCAACGTGATGTCTCTTCCCTGCATTGTTTGTGGATTGCTATGCTAGGGTGATGCTATAATGGGGTGATGCTATGCTAGGGTGATGCTATGATGGGGTGATGCTATGCTAGGGTGATTCTATGATAGGGTGATGCTATGGTGCGATGAGCAAACTGTTTTTTCTTTTCTTTTTCTACCTGTGGATCTCAGGATCAATATAGTCCATGTAAGACCCTATTCACATCAAGTTTTGTGGCTTCATCAAAACAGGTGTCCTGACAAATACTACAGTGAAGCCACCAGGGAAAATGTCTCTTTTTCTGTCTGCCACATAAAGTGTATAAAATTGTGAAATAATAGAGCAAACACAGTCCAATAGAGTCTATGTTTGCTCTATAGACCCCTAAAATTCCATTGCAACATCGATGTCTGAGACTGGGCCACAAAGTGTGGCATGAGTGGAGCCAAAGGTATGTTCCCCAAGGAGTAGAACTTTAACTTTCCATAGCACAGATACGGATTGTTCCTTCAAGTTTCTTCACTCCTTCCTTCGAGTTGACTGTAAATAATAACTAGGTTTCATAAGAAATAATTGGACACATACCGCCGGTCCTTCCAGTCCTGGGGGTCCTTCAATCAGCATTCCCTGCAGAAGAAAAGTGCATGGCAATAATGAGTAGCAACCAAGAAACCATCGATATTTGAGCAGCCGAGTTCTGAGCATGTGGTCAAAATTACTTTAAGCACAGAATCAGGAATGAAGGATCATGAGAGAGTCAATCAAAATGATTGAGTCCCTGAATATCTTGTACAAGCAAGGTTATCTTTTTCTTCGGCCTATTCACTGTGAAATAATTGGCATTCGCTCTGGGTGTCTAAAGAGTCCTGAAGAGCCAGACATCATATTAGATTTGTTATTACACAATACAGCTCATTTAAACTATTCCTGTTGTCAAGATCCGCGGCTTACGAATCTCAGGCATTGAGTCTAATGTGTTATCACCGGTTTACGGAGTTAGGATATGTGTGAGAGTAATATAAAATAGATGATGCAGCGACTACTCCAGGCATCAGAGTATGAGATAAGCTGTTGTTTCACTGTGTATATCCATATGAAGTGCTCTTTTACAGGTAATCTTTTAGGCCCCGGCACAAACACTTCTACTGTAGGGCATCAAATCTATGAGATGCATAAGTCAAATCTGATTAGCTTATTGCATCTCTACCCATATCTCTTGCTTGCAAGATTAAAAGAAGTATAGTATGCTACCCACACACAATTACCCAACGAATAAATAAACCTCAGATTGCAGAGAAGGATATTACACAGTACAAATCATTATTTTAATATAAAGGCTTTTTTTTTTAGAATATGCAGAGTTTTATGAAGTCTTAGAAATACTTTCTCTCATTATGGGAACCAGATATAAAACTTTATTAAAGGTAGACATGGCAAAGGCTGTCCTGGTGCTCCACCAGGTCAGAGATGGTTCCTGCCGGCGCTAGAGGACCTAGGTCAATGGGTGGTTTCAGCTGATCTTGGTCTGATATCTCCTTTTTAATGGAAGCATGTATGGGGGATACAGATGGACATTGTTCCTTGCAGTCTATAGACTGCTCTTGTATCATTTTGTTGTTGTCTGTTACTTTGAAAGAATAGATGAAACATTAATAATGATCTAAATATATGTTGTGTTGTACTGCAGGATGACTGATGGAGGGTGTGGTAACAGGGTTGACCTAAAAGCATTATGGGTCCAAGGCATAGCAGTACAGTTTGCCCAGCCCAAATACATGACATAATAACAGGCCATGCCTCTAGCCACTCCACATGAGGCTATACCACTAACCACCCCCATGTACACACATATCATCACGACACTCATGTCGGAGAGACACCTTTCTGGTGTCTTGTAGGTAGCCTGCATGCTACAAGACTAATTGGCAGAGAAGGGAACCAATGGCTCCCTGTTCCACCATGTTTTTTTAATTGTTTGCACATTTTAAGAACACACAAACAATTAAGGGATCCAGAGAATGTGCCTCAGATTCTGGGACATACATTTACCACTTAGGTCTCCTATGCTTGAAGGACCCCTTGGGCAATTGCATACAATGGATTAGATGTCCCTGCGTGGTGTCCTGAAATGCCGCTGGAGAAAAAGTATGGTACCTGGATGAAGGAATGAGATCTATTTGGGGACAGCTACCCAGTGTGGTTTGAAGATTCAGCTAGGGAGTCTAGTTTGGATCATGAGACAGAAAGTAGTGATGTGGGTATGCTGCACCATCACAATGAGTGGCAGATCATTAAAAGCCTATAAGGATATGGCTTGGCTCCATTTATTTGAGTGTAGTAAGTTGCAGTATGTGTTGGACTTGTATTCTGGTAGAAAGCTGGTTCTTTGAAGAGAGGCAGGATATAACCTGCAAAATGGTGCTGAGTAGGAAGTAGACTAAAGGTTGGTGAACATGATGATGATGATTCCTTTGCTGAACAAAGGAGGAGGTTACTTTGGAGGTGGTGAGTAGATCCTTGGTTGTAGGTGGCAGTGTGGCTGCTGTGCCAACACCAAATTTTGTTACAAGTCATGATTAGAAATAATCCTTGGTGATCTTGGGCTGATAAGGTATAGCCATGGTCAGAATACGATGGTATGGGCATGGTAAGACTAAAATTTACCATCAGCCTTCAACATTAAAAAAGCTGTCTAGGCTGTTGGGACAGTTGGTCCAGTCTGGGTAGCATTGGTGGGTAGACAATGTGGCACTCAAAACTGGGGGAGGTTATAGCTGTGATCATTCAGGGATGTGGTAGCAGCTAGTCCTATTGGAAACCACTAGTAGAAGACTAGTACCATAAAAGCTGATAACTAGTGTATAAGAGAGTCCAAACCTCACTATATAATCTCAAACCTGTGTGGGTCTTACTCTATGTACAGTATATACATAAGCAATAACAAACAATGATCTCAAAAACCAAAAGGAAAATTCTTAGGGGCTACGTAAGAGTAAGCCCCAATAATACAGAAAGCACATTTGTTTTAAAGGGAACCTGTCACATAGGTTATGCCCCCCTTGCAGAAGCAGCACACGCCAGTGACCTGCTGTTTTCAGCGCTGTTGCCCTTATTCTGTAAGATGCAGCAGTTTTAGAGCATTTACCCCTTAAATCTTATTCATGAGCAGCTGTTATCTCCACCCACCAAAGGCTAGCCCCGCCCACTGACAGTTAGTCTCATGTTTCTACCTATTCAAAGTAATAGGTTTGTCAGTTGAGGTGGGCGGGGCTAGCCTCCGATTGGCCGGGTTTGAAAAAAACTGACACTCTGAAGGACTCTTCGAATGACTCTGCATTTTTGAGCATAAAATACACGAAAACTACAGCATCTTACAGAATAAGGGACACAGGGCTGGAAACAGCAGGTCTGACACTACCTTGTTCTGTCCTCAGCAAGGGGGGCAAAAACTATGTGACAGGTTCTGTTTAAGAACCTACACAAATAGTGTATGTGAGGCCCTCTCTTTTGGGTGCTCCCAACTCTCTCAATATCCAAAAATATGTGTGAGGGTTTTTTTTGTAATAAGTTGAAAAGTCAACATCACCTTCATGTACTTTCAGCTCAGTAGTATGAGCTCTGCCCCTGATTTACGAGTTACTTACTGGTTCGATAACAGCTGGTTCTCCTTTCTGACCCTTCTCTCCATATCCTCCATAATTATTCACCTGCAAAACCATTAAATGTGATTGTAACATACGGTTATTAGAATGGCTTGCAGGGAATAAATTAATAGATCGTATAAAACATTTATGGTTTATAGCAAAAGTAACCTTTACAAACGTAATATATTTGCACAGCTTTTCACTTAGGTAGATAACTGTGTAAAAACGTCCTTCTACGGAATACCGTACTGATGAGAAGCGATGCCTTTAGTAGATCGTGTTATAGGAACTGATGGCAGCAGACTTATTATAATTATTCTTTTAGTGAGCTAAATTGCGATGAAGATTTCACGTGCACCAGGGTAAAGAAGTAGTTTTCAAGTGTACAAACTAGAAATTGCAAGCGTTCACATGAACATCAAACTTAATGAAGACCGGTCACTTGCAACAAGGACTATATAAAACCCAGCAGATGGCCATCACTTTATAATTATAATATAACTACAATATATATTAATGAAAATACAGTAGATAGTTAACATAGGAACAGAAATAGTGCTCCGTACAGTAAGTTCCTAGTTTATCATGCCTAGCTGCTCAATGGCAAGTATAATGTACCTAGTTTCAATCCTATAAACCAATGAATACATAATCACTGGACTAAATTTTACTCAGTTTTAATTTCTGAAGTGCTTCTCCGTTACATATTTACTGCACTTTTCTTATAATTTCACCAAACTGTTTTCAACACAACTATAAATAGTCAGATTCTTGTCCTAGACCCAATATTCAAAAATTTTTGACCATGATCAGAGACTGGTGAACCAATAAAAATACTGCATATAAATACTATCCCTTGTATAATATAGGCCCAAATTTAATACGGTGGAGAAATACCATCCTAAATCTATATACTCAGAGAGGACAATATGAGGTCATCTGCTTTATGCTATGGGTGTTCACAGGAAACCTGAAGAATTCTGGGTCAACCTTTATCACAAGAAGATTCTCTAAGAGTAAGAGTGCCCATACACCTGCAGTAGCAGATAACTAAAAATTAATTTGGACTACAGCTATTCCTCCCGGGCCCCATACACATGCATACTCAGTTCAGCTGAGTGGGCATGTGCTTTTAATGAAGAAAGAGGAGCAAGTTGCCATATAACTATAATTTTGTCTTGTCTACCTTAAGAAAATAAAGATGTTGTGATGAAATTCAACCTGCCCCAGTCTTTCTTCCCATGCATATAAGATGGTTAGCTAGTACCACTAAAATAGTTGGATTTGGCCAACTTTTATCACATGCATATGGGGCCTGAGATATTGAATATGGAGCCTGAGATATTGAATATGGAGCCTGAGATATTGAATATGGAAGCAAGTTTTCAACTCAAAGAAATTTCCAAATGGCCGCTCTTCATTGAACCACATCTAGTACAGAGAATATGATTTTTTAGTTAAATTTTTAGAACATACCTATATGACCAATGGCAAAATATAATGTACCTATAAATACTAAAGGTATCACTTAGCCAGGAAACCTTTCACATTAAACATGTAGTCTGATCTGTGAGCATTATGTTACAGTGCAGGAGATGCTGAGCATATTTTTACGTAGTTGCATGGGAAAAATATTCAGTATAACTTGCTTTTTATTCATTCAAATTTCTGCTCATTTGTCCTTAAAAAACCAGTGGTCAGTGCTAATCGGTGATTGACAATTAGCCTTATTTGCATGCTACAGGAAAGGCTGTCAATCATTCAGTGACACCGCCCACTGGACTCCTCGGCCTAGAGGAACAGGAATTTTAATCAAAATATTACAGGTTATACAAAATATTTTTCCAGAAAACTATATATTATTCTGCTTGGCTCTACAACTTGATATTGTAGATGAAACTAAGGGCCACATGTATGAAAACTGTTTAGGTCTAAAACTCACTTTTTTGCCCAGAGTAACCAATGGGCAAAAAAGTGAGTTTTAGACCTAAGCAGTTTTCATATATGTGGCCCTAAGTTTTCACCAGTATATTACCAGTATATTACATATATACACCAGTACATTCGCTATTGAGGTGGCACGATCAATAGCCATCTGATAATTGTTCTTTGATCAAATCATACTAACCCACCTATTCTCCAATGGAACAATATTATTTCCAAAATTGACACAATCGAAAAAGTATATTTGTCAGTCCTCTGCACCCAACAGTTTGTATCATAATAATGTTGACACTCAATGACACATTTACTGTATTTTTACTTCTTTAAGCACTAATAACTTACGGTGGTCTCTGAGATATCTGTCTCGGCTGGTACCCCAGGTCCAAATTCATCAGTTGTTGGGTTTGTTGCTTTCTCTTCATAGTCTGTGTACTCATATAAATCATCTTTTCCTAAATCTCCTCCCACCACCGGCTCAGACTGTGTAGGCTCTACAGCTTTCACCCCATATTCTGTTTCCTCTAAAAGTTTTTTGTCTGAGTCATAATCATCTCCAGTTATGTACTCTTCCAGAAAAGGCTCCTCCACAAACGACTCCTCCACCAGTGTCTCCTCCTCAGGAAATTTCTATCAGTGTCGGTGTGACAAGTGGGAGGAACACACGGTTTAAGGTTAGTGAAAGCGTTAGATGCAATGAGGCAACTTAAGATGCAATCAACCAAAAGCTTGAATGTATTATCTTTTAATTAGATTTTAGGAGCATGTGATGATCATGCTCTCCCCATCAATTAAAAGATGACAATGTAAACATGATTCATTGTAAAGCAGCAGTACTAAGATACAACACTCAAATGAGTGAGATAAAAAAAAAAAAAACTACATGATAACTAAAGGTCCAGGGAACTCAGAAAAAAAGAAATCATAGACAAATTGCCAGAGTCTTCATTCCTCTCCATGTGATGTTTTCTGTGTTCATTTTTGCTTGTCTTGTGTTGTATGAAGCCTCTCTTCTCTACAGCTGAGCAGCAGCATTTCCTGAATGGTGTTGCTCTTCCCTATAAAACTACAAGCTTCAGAATCTCTTGGTGTCAGGGCCATCTTTTCCATTGGGCACACTCGGCACTTGCCCAGGGACCGCACATGTATGGGAGCCCAGGTGGTGTATGTATGTCCCAGGGATGAACCAAGGATCCCTTGGTTGGCTTTGTTTATTTAACTGTTTGTGTGTTTTTAGGATGTGCAAACAGTTAAAAACCATGGTGGAGAAGGGAGCCAGAGGCTCCCTGCTCTGTCTATTAGTCTTGTAGGCTGCAGGCTGGTGGTTCCCAGACATAAGTGGTGTGATAATATGAGTGTGCTTTAGCGTGGCTTGAGGCACAGCCTCAGAGGCCTTTGCTTGATGTGCTTTAAAAAATACAACAGCATAACCCCAAAAAATCCAAACATTGCTTATTCAAGTGAGTAATTACAGTAATAGAAAAAACTGTAAAATGTTGACCCATAAATTGGCCTTTATCATTACTAGTTAAAAAAATGCCACTTTATGGGCCAAAACATTGCACTTTTTTGCGTTATATACTCACTTGGAATTTTTTGTGTATGCTAATACCTTGTATTTTTTAAAATATGGACTTACTGCTTTTTTTGGAAGATCAGTGCCATTTCTATGGATGTTTATTTTATACCTGAATGTGCTTTGTCTAAGGCTATGTTCACATGGCGTAATTGCTGATACAAGCGTACTTCCGCGGCGTATTCGCTGCAAGTAATTGACATGTCACTTATCTCCCCACACGTACAATACGATCGTATTGTACGTGTGGGGAGAGGAGGCGTAATCCATAGTTCTCTATGAGAACTGTGGATTACCGTCATTTCGGCGCGCATCTCGCACGTATTAGAGCGCAAATACGAAGCGAAATGGGCACCGAAATTACATTGTGTGGACATACCCTTACTTCCTTCCTTCCAACTTAGAATTAGTTTGTGCCGCCTTGTTCCCTCTCTCATGTTGAAAGACTTGGGATAAAGGACTATAGGGCGTGGCTTGAAAGCTTGCCCTGAAAAAAGCCCAACCTCTTTAGTCCCTTGATCTCCTGGACTTGACACAAAGCTGTTTCCTGTGTGTGGAGACACAAAGAACTACTAAGGCTACAAAAATGTAATGTGAGTTAATTAGTGAAGTTTAGGAGAGATATTATTTGTTTTTTTTTTCCACTGGACAACTGTTTTAATGCATAAATTTAGACATTATGGTATGCTTAGGTACTGCTGCTTTGAAAGCAATGCCTATATCCCTACCAAGCCAGCATCTGCTTATTATTCATGGCATAGCAGTTCTCTTCATGAAATGTTTTAAATAAAAGCTGTTATAGCATCTGCAAATAGCTGATTCCACAAATGTTTGACTAAATGTGTTCTTTAAATGTGCATTCCACTTGTATCTGTTGCTGCGGGATATTTTGAAGGGAAACATATGCCATTTATAACCTCCAGAGCATTTATCATATCATTTGAAGATTAAAGTCTTATGAAACTTACATAGGACATTAGAATTTCTTTGGGTGCTTCATATACAGTAAAGTGTATGTAAAAGGAGAATGCAGATTTAAAACAAACACTCAACAGAATCATAACATTTTATGATCATAGGCACTTCAATTATTTCCAGGAGAATGATTTTCAGAATGCTTAAATCATCTTAACTAAAATATATTTTCTAATCACTTTGTGTTGGATACAAACCAAGCACAGATGATCTAAGCCATGGGTAAGCGATAGGTAGACATCCCTTGGCTGGCCAGCTGCTAGTGACCTGTAGCATTCAACTGTGGTGCTCTTATAGAAAAAATTGGTATTTCCAGTTCATGAGCAGATAGTCAGCCAAAGAGGACCGCCATTAGAAAAGAAGCCTCAGGTTAGACATGTTTGGGGCCAGCAAGAAATGGAATACACATCATCATTGTTGGCCACTTTGTAGATGTGATGAGAATTGTAGAATCACAAAAGCTTGTCCAAATCTTGTAATATTATAAGATATGGAAGCAAGGTATAGAACAGGGGTCTTCAAACTACGGCCCTCCAGCTGTTGGTAACCTACAACTCCCATCATGCCCACTGTTATAGATTATATAAATGCATGATGGGAGTTGTAGGTTACCAACAGCTGGAGGGCCACAGTTTGAAGAACCCTGGTATAGAAGGTATATTGCTGAGGCTCAACATTATCACCAAACATTGAAATTATCCACAAGTAGATCCAATTTTTGTATGCTTTCGTACAACTTTTTTGTCAGTGATTAGGCAGATTTATCATCTAGAACCTGAAGACTAACTGGATAGAAGGACTTATTTCCTTGTTTTTCAGTTCTACTTTTCAGTTTTTGACCCAGTGGCAGTAATATTTGGCAGAAATGCCATATGCAGAACAGTGTGGTCAGGTAAGAGTCAGTTTAGATTTGGGTTATGCTTAAATTTGGCTCAAATATTAGGGAATCAGTGCAGATTGACT
The DNA here is from genome assembly GCA_025379985.1 of Phyllomedusa bahiana. NCBI lineage: Eukaryota > Metazoa > Chordata > Amphibia > Anura > Hylidae > Phyllomedusa > Phyllomedusa bahiana. The sequence continues at coordinate 158,206 of JAODAL010001061.1, read as the reverse complement.
TGAACTGAATTTTGGCAAAATTCCCCCAAAAAGTTATCCATAATCTTAAATTAAGATTGGAATATTCGAGTTGGAGTTATAGTTTGGGTTTGGCTTGGAGTTTCAGTGGGGTTGAGGTTGGAGTTGGTTTAGGTTCTTTAGGTGCTTTCCATAGGCAAGAAAACACATACACGGGTAAGAGTTCAGGACATCCTAAATCAGGGGTCTTCAAAGTGCGGCCCTCCAGCTGTTGGGAAACTACAACTCCCATCATTCATTTATGTAATCTATAACAGAGGGCATGGTGGGAGTTGTAGTTTCCCAACAGCTAGAGGGCCGCAGTTTGAAGACCCCTGTCCTAAATATTTTGACAAGCTCTGCCGAACTGCTGTCGAACTGAACAGAGGAGAGACCTATTTGAGCATCACATTAGTGTTTAGCATATATGATGTGCAAAGCCTTCCATTGCGAGAGAGAGGGCAAAAGAGTAATCTATGGGTGTTAGATGCCAATGCTAAATGTATACTGTAGATTGTGGGCTTTTCAATTGCTTTTCATAGCATATACATTAATTTGATGATGATTAAAATCTATGTGTAATGGATGCATTCAATGAATGTCTAACAGTGGCATTCGTCGCCCGTAGGCTAGGACAGCATCCATTTAACAGATACATTATATGATGTTATCTAGTAAACATATATATCATTATTTAAATCATTAAAAGGGTCTTGGTGTACATGTCAAGCAGACGCTATAATAGCCTATGGGTGACAGATGCATTAAATGAATGCCAGTGTCATCCATCGCCCATAGGCTATAATGGCATCCATTTAACAGATACCTCATGAAAAGCTATTGAAAAGTTCATGATTTATGTAGACAGGGTTCTGGTGATGTTTTATAAGGTTATGGCATTGTATTTGGAGCTATAGGTAATAAGTATCTGGATTACTGGAAAGTGCTAATAGCCTTCACCATAGTTAAAAGTTTTAGGGTTCCCTATCTCACTACGAGCCAGCCTCAGTAGATGGGGAGGGGGACAATCTTATCCAACTCTCTCCCATTCAATTCTATGGGAATTCTGAGTACAGCCGAACACATTCGCTCAGCTTTATTCAGAGCTGCTATAGAAAAAAATAGGAAGAGCTGCACAAGGATGGCCATATTCTTGTTCCTAAATACTGGCACATAGTGAGAAGCGAGCTGGCCTCAGGAAGGGATTTTGTTTTGTGGTAGAACTCCTGTTTGGTAAAAGTACCTTAAAGGGGTTTTCTGACTACATGGATTCATCTTACCTCAGTCCTGTTTTCTCAGTTTCATTTTTTAATTCAGGGGCGTGTTTACTGGCCTCTACTGGCTACTCAAGCTGCTGAGGACAACAGGTCTGTAGCTATAGCAACCAGTGCTGGCAGCCTATCAGGAGAGATCAAACAGGTCTGTAGCTATAGTGACCTCAGATGCTGCTGCAGCCCATACAAGAGGGGATATCTAGGAATAGGTAGGACACTGTTAATGGTCACATATTGCAAAGTGACTTGTTTTTGCCAGATCTTTAACATAAAAAATATTCCTTGTAGTGAGACAACCCCTTTAAATCATGGTACCAGTTATATACAGAAATGCTAAAATTGACCTCTAAAATGGTATTTCATTTATACTTAATAATGAATTCCACTGATTATTGGTGAAAAAAGGAAACATTGTATCATACTCCAAAGGTTCTAGATGAGGGACTTGCTTAATAACAATGTTGGGTGATCTTAATAGATCTAAATCCACAAAATGATCAGAGCTGGTGACAAGGAACTCCAGCAGTTAATGAAAACTGGTGCGATATAGAAAGCAAGTACAAAAACTGCTCTAAACTTTAGCAACTTGTGGTTATTTAGATTCATTTTCTGAAACATTTACATTGCTTGAAGTAGATGGTAGCATCTTTTTTGCCCAGCTTCAACCTTTGTAAATAGCAACTTATACAGTTTTGGGATTGCACTGGAAAAGTACCTACTACGCATGGCACTAGAAGCAATCTAAGACAGCAATATAGGATATTTCTTGAGCACTTTCCCAAGCAGAAAAAAACTTTATTGCATTAAAATCTAGCTTTTTAATCAGCAAGCAAAAGCAAGTAGATAAGAGATAAGTTTTTTTGTTTGACAAACCTGATATTAACTGTCTGAATCCTCAAAGAAAAAGCCGTGCTATTGTGGTGTTAAACACATCTGTCTAATGCTAACACCATGTTTTATTCCTCCTGATGTATTGATGGGGCAATCTATTGCAAAGTCGGGGATATGGACTCCAATCCTGCTGTGGTGATGAATGATGCACGGAAAATCTACTGGACTCCAGGCTGATATCAAGCTTATGCAGGACAAAATCCTCTTGGATCCAGTATTAAAATATTAGATCTAAAATATCAAGTCTTTGACTTCATGTAGTTGAAAACATAGTAAAAAAAATGTCCATTCCTGACTCATTTGGAGCTGCCAAGCTCTTACTAGTAGTATCTAGTCCACTTAGGTGTAAGTCAGAGCTTTGTCGTTTGAAACGTATCAATGATGAACACTTTTTGCAACATTTAAACTACATGGAATTAATGACTTGATATTTTGAATATCATTAATTGGTGCTAGATTATTATTATTTATTTATTTTAGAGCGCCATTGATTCCAGGGCGCTGTACATTCAAGGGGAGTTACATACATAACAACTGATACAGAGGGGAAGAGGACCCTGCCCGCGAGGATTTTGTCCTTCATATGTAAAAATTATGCATCTACAGGATCACAAATGGACATTTGTTTTTGCTTCATTGTATGATGGAAAAAGAACATAACATATTACCAAACCCTGTTGCAGTCTTGTAGACACAGAACTTTCCACCTAAGTTGTTTTTTTTTTACCTCGTTGGGTCCAGTTGTAAGGGCAGGAGTTTCTGTCTGGTAACCATAGTCTACTTCTCCATATTGTTCTGGGATGTAATCAACCACATTAGCCTAAAAGGAAAAACATATTCTGTTAATCACCTTATCATCTTGCAAGATACCAGGTCAAAAGTAGGAGTATAGATATAGGTTATGGTATTAGCCAGAGGTTCTGTCCACTTCTAGTGAGGTTAGGGCTTTTTATATCTCATGATCACAGATCTTCGGGGCTGACCCTATTGAAGATCTTGATATCTTTGCTACCTTTACCCCTATTCTTTTTCTTGCTGATGCCTGGTAAACGGTTTTGCCCTTCTTCTTCTTAGCTGCAAATGAGTTTTTGGGCGTGACCTTTTGGGGTTTGTCCTTTGATTTAGGGGGAACTGGCTTCTTCTTCGATTTTGAACTGGCTTTCTTCTTCTGCAAAAATGTGGTGAAAGACCGGATGGAGACAATGAATGAAAGAATGAAGAAGGGGAAGTGGGGTTGGAGGGCAGGCGGTGTACCTTTATTGATGGCTTATTTTCTAACTTAAAAAGGTGTTTCCACCATAGACTTTGATGACATGTTACTAGCATATGCCATCAAAGTCTAACCTATCTTAGGAAGGGGCCCCCAAAAGTTACAGCTCAAAATAGAAAACTCATCTCTACTCAGAAATCTCATAGAACAGAATCGAAAGCTAAAACTTTTGGATGCCCATTCCCATAAGCGGGACCCACACCTATCAGACTTTGATGGCATATCCTAGTGATATTCCATCAAAGTCTTTGGTGGGAACACTTTTCTTGTTTTTGAATAAGGATAAGAAATAGTTATATTGTCCATTGCTAACATCATATATTATATTTTGGACTTAAAAACATCAATTCATACATGATATGTTCACAATCTGGTTTATAAATCTCAATTGAATAAATAAGAATCTAAGCCACCAAAACTGGTTTACAACACAAAGATATCTTAATACATTTGTAATAAATAGTTGTTGCCTGGTTGACTCTGAGGCTGAATTTTTGCTAACAAAAAACACCATTCATCAAAGTGTTGCCTGCCATTAAAGGGGTTGTCTGACTTCAGATAATGATTGTATGTCACTAGGAGGTCCAACCTCCTGGACCGCACCTATCTCCTAAATAAGCCCAGAAACCTCTTTGTTCTGAATGGAGAGGTGGTCGGGACTCTACAATAGGCATAAATGGGAGTTAGGCGATAGGTTTGGGTCCCAGGGCTGGGACCTCCTAATGATATGCCATCATTGTTTGAAGTGAGACAACCCATTTAGCTTCACCCAACTTCCAGAGCAAGGAGTCAGCTGGAGAAAAGGGACTGAGATGACACTTAAGTAGACGATGAGAGAGTAGTGACACACACCGTGCACACAACATATATTTACTATACCTCAGTCTGAGCTACATATTCTTCAGTAACAGTGGGCGCCTCTGTAACAAAATCAGGCTCCTTGTAATCTGCTCCCCCATACTCATAGTCATATTCGATTATTTCTTCAGGTGCATACTATATTGCAAAAGGAAGATTTGTTAGGCAAGACTTTGTTAGTTATAAGCAGTTTATAAGCAGGGGCATAACTAGTACTCATAGAGCCCCATAGCAAAATGAGATGGCCCCCATCACTTAATGACAGGGGACCAAAACAGCAGCAATATTGAAAGGGGTTGTCCGGTTGAGTAAAATTATATTTAAATGGGGCTAGTGGGAAAAAAATAAGAAAAAAAATAGACTTATGAACTGCTTCCCTACCATTGAGTTCCCTGGGATCCTCTCCTCTTCACTGTTAGGGTAAGTTCACACGACTAAATTGTGGGGCGTACTGTACGCCGCGCATACAATCTCGCCGCGCATACAATACGATCGTATTGTAAGAGCGGAGAGAGAAGGCGTGATCCATAGTTCTCTATGAGAACTGTGGATTACTGTAATGATTGGGGTGTATTTCGCTCGGATTAGAGCGCAGTATGCCGCGAAATACATGGCAAAATAAGCCCCAAAATAAGCCGTGTGAACATACCCTTAGGTTCTCATCCCAAAACCAGGGAGAGGCACATGCTCTTGACCATGTAAATGGAGTACAAGCCTCTCCTGTGTGTTGGAAGTGAAGAGGAAGGGATCCTAAGGAGCACCAGATCTGCAGCCATGGGAGACTCGGAGGTACAGATGTAGCAAAACTAAACAGGACAGATAACACACCATGTTATCTTGGTACAGAATGTTATATTTACTTTTTCAATGCTTTCCAATGACCTATGCTTACAGTTAAAAGTGGATAACATAAAAAGCCTAATATCATGGTTAAGTTGAACATTGCCACATCCGTTTCACTTCTTTCTATTTTCTTCCACCCTCTTTCCATTTAAGTACAATTTTATTCAAGCAGACAACCCCTTTAAGGATAATAGCCAAATATATAAGAAAACCCACTTAGTAGTGCCGGATTGCTGAAAGCCACCATTGTTATTCCCTATTAAAAGGTACAATGCCCTTGCACCTAAGTGGCCCGCTTCAACCTCTGGGCCGCATAGAAGCTGCTTTGACAGTAGTTGCCCCCAATGTTATAAGCATGGGTACAAGAAATATTTGTGTACAATGCATTGATTGGCACATTCTGCATTGACTTACGATGCAGAATGCATTGTGACACATGAATATGACTTAACTGAACTTGAGTTCATGTGAAGTAAATTTCTTAGAAAAGTCATAAAGTGTTTTTTTGGCTTCCAATAACCATTTTTATAGTGGAACTAACCATGTGATCTAATAATTTCACATTGAATGACTTGCACCAAGTTCGCCCCATTTGTCCTTGGTTGTTGGCTATGGCTTGATGTCTCACGATGAACTATTTCCATATCATATTTTAATGGACAAGAAAATGCATTCTTTCTACATCAAAATGTTTTTGAGGTTTAGTTCCACTTTAAGAATTTTTGGTTTGGCATAGACGGAGCAGTGAAAATGTATAATGAAATGGGTTTTCCAACAACAAGCATTAGTGGCGCATAGATTACATATATTGTCAATGTATGATCAGGTCAAGCTAGGGCTTTAAAACAAGGGGGGTTATGATGCTTGGGGAAACAAGGTGGTCACATGTTCATAAAAGGAGGTTTTTAGGACAAGGATTACATCTTCAGTATAGCTGAGCTGCAAACCAGACATGAGATATCTCATCTAATTCACAGTGACTTTTTGTATATAGTTAGAAAATGAGGGGTCTCTGCTATTGGTCTTTGTCACCACAGGACATGGAATTAAAGGGGTTGTTCAGATTTATAAAATATGGCTCCTTTCTTCCAAAAACAGGAAGTGTGTGGTATTGCAGCTAATTCTTATTAACTTCAATAGAGCTGAAATGCAATACAATATGCAAGTCTGGCCATTTCACAGTGACTTTTTGTATATGGTTGGTAAATGATGAGTTACTGGGATTTACTTATGTCACTAAAATTAAAGAGGTTATCCTGGATTACAAAAACATGGCTGCTTTCTTCTAAAAACAGCCCCAAACAGGAATTGTATAGAATTGCAGCTCAGTCCCACATTTACATTGGAGGTTCTGTTCGTAATCTTCATTACAGAGGCATGATCAGATCCATTATATGACGGATACCAAAGGCACCCTGATGGATCCTATTGACTACAATGGAGTCCATCAGGTTTCCATCCTGTTGGCCATGGATTTAATGGTAGAAATAGCACTTCATTCTGCACAATTTTTTTCCTTATTTTTGACAAATCTTCTCTGAAGGCACTGAGCAGAACCTCTGATGCAAATGTGAACCAGGCCTTAAGCCTTCATCCTAGGGTTCCAAGATGTTTATCCAACCCCAGTCATAGATGGATAACATATCTAATCAATGCATCACCAATGTATATTCTGGCAAAACCACTCATTGATTTTCATGAAGAATAATCTTGCATGATTGTAGAGATATGTTTCCAAATAAGCAAATCGAATTTTGCCTGTTGTGCCGTTTGCAGCTTTAATCTTGCAGATTACAACAGAAGGATATATTATAGATTTAGTATCAAATGGTTCATTTCCATTATCAATCAATACAAAGTTATTTTCCTTAAAAAAAATCAACAACAATGCTCCTAGTACTGTAATAATGGACCACTTGAACATTGTTATAGCAGCACAATGGTAAGAAAAATAAGAGCGTAAAACAACAAGGCGCCCTGTAAAATTTCTTTGGACAAAACGCTATTTGGAAAAAGGTATGCTTCAGTTGCTCATGGACATGTATAGCTAGGATGCCAACTGTGTCAAATTTCCAGAACTCCTCCAAGTTTTTGAAGGCTAACTCCCATTAAAATATCTATTCCCACTGCCTGCTCGTTTAGACTGGAACAGCTTTGCTCTGGGCACGAGTTGCCGAGACTGTCACGTCCTTTGACAATGCTGGAATGATTTGATACAGCAGTTGTTTTCACAGACAGAACCAGAAGTTCTCATGTCGGTGACTTTTCTTCTATACCATGCAAAGTCTATGAATGTATGATCACACGGTTCCATGGGGACTGATGCGGAGTATCTATTCAGGTTGTCTGATTTAGGTGACAATTTCAGGACACTGGAAATACTTAAGGGTGTACCTAGCATATGTGCATAGAGGCTGGTAGGAAGGGAGCCCACTGTCAACTAATATAGCCTCCTACTGTTTGTTTGTATGTTTTCGTCTAAGCTAATAAATTTGATAGCTTGAAATTACTGGCAGATTGTTAAATTAAACGGAACCTGAATTGAGCTTGGGCTCAAGCGTTTCTCTAACCCTATCCCTAATGGGTTTTATAATGTTTTAGGCATTAGCTTACCGTACAGCGTTAACTCTCATTGTGGTGTAACCTCTGGTGCAACCTCTAGCGTCACATTGGATGTCACTTCCGTTTTCCTTTACGTATGACATACTATGATTTGGAAACCGGAAATGATGTTGGACGTGACGTATTATGTCCAAGGTTGCATCAGACATCCCTTTCATGTCCCATATCATAAGGGTAATATAGGGAAACTGGAAGTTATATTGGATGCGACATCAGATATTGCAGTGGGCGTGATGGTGAAAGGTAAGTTAATCCCTGAAACACTGTAAAAACCACAACCATAACTCCATCTAAGGGTCAGGTTTGATTTTTTGGAGATTTTTACTGAAACCCCAAAATGCTATTCAAATTTATTTGAATTGAATTACTTCAAATAAATTTGGGAAGCATTTTACATTAACCCAAATCCGGACAGTAACACTATTAAAGAGATAATGTAAGTCTGGGGTGCCTAGGGCATTGTGGGGGTCCACTAGTGGAGTTGATTCTGGAGGTCCATCAATGTGAGTTGATTCTAGGGGCCCATTAGTGGGAGTTGATTCTTGGAGCCCACTAGTGGGGATGATTCTGGGGCCCACCATACAGCTACTGTACATGCCTCTTAGACTCTGCCTATTGCTTTTTGCCTCTTTCTCTCTGCCTTTATGCCTCTCAAAAGCATGTACATGCAACTAAAAGAAACTCTAGGTCTGCCATGTTTATGGGCCTCCGAGGGTTTCCTCTGTTACAGGTGTGCTCTATGTTGAGTTATACTGGACAGTAAGGGGCTAATATAAGAGCCCACTGCTTTCTGTATCCACTCCTGGATATACTTATACAGTGAACACTGGCACACTACTTTCCAGTTGTCCTTTTACACACTTTTTTATGTAGAAAGTAAATTTAAAGAGCTACAAAGTGAAAACATTTTCCCAACAGTAGGAATTGTAAGAAGAGCAGTGGTGGTAATGAAGAAAGGGAACATTATTATATCTTTTTATTAAAAAAAAGGTCTAAAATCTCTTCCTAAAAAAAACATTTTCAGACCAATTACATAAGATTTTTAGGCTCCTTTACTCCAGTCTATAGCTTTATAGTCTGGTATTTAATGTGTCGCTGGTCTGACAGATTTTAATATTAATTTTTATAGTTATTGCAAAAAGAAGCAGGCCGATAGCAAACTGTAACTTAATTAAATGTGCTGCAATTAAATGACTACATACGCCATAGTTAAAAGGAACATAATAATTGTAGTGCTTAGTTCCTTCTCTTGACGTAATGTAAAACATATGGCTGAACAAAGTTATCCTTGACCCTGGGACAGATAAAATCCCCATTGGTCTTCTATGTCTTTCTTATGGCCATATCGTAATACAGTAAATACAAAAAGTCAGAGCAGATGTGGGCAAAGTGTTGACTTGTATAAATTAGCGTCTGCCAAAAATCTGGCCACTGTCAATAAATACTATAACTGGCCCATTACTGAATCTAATCAACTTTATTACTGATTGATATGAACCACCCTATCAAAGTTATCCGTTTTATATTGTCTGAACTTTTGCAGCATAAAATATAAACCACATTTACAAAAAATACAAAAATGGCATCAAGAAGTTTATTGCTTTATTAGTGAATATATAATTGGCCAAGGCTCTTATATGCTCCATCCAGATTGGGACCACTTGCCAAATTCTTGCATTCAGTGAACAGGTTAAAACCATTTGAAACCACAAATTACAGCGGTATAGAGACATTGTCTGGAAAATGCATTAGAGGTGAATTTCTTTTAAATATATATTTTCCCCTGAATGCCTGAGAATATTTCCACAATGATCTCAGCGCTCCTATTTTCCACAAGAAGCAGAGTTATCATGTTACACAGTAGCTCTGAGGGATGTTTGTATCAATGGATTGTACATTTCAGAAGCCGGGGCCTCCAGAGACCTCTATCCCATGGCAAGAACACATGGTTCCCATTTGGGGAGGGGGGGGGGCAAAGAGCAGACGGAACAACAGCATGGACCCTACGGATCAAGTCACAGGATTCTTATAGCCTCACTTTTTCTTCCACCTCTTCACTGGATTTACTAAGTAAAACAGGAAATAATGACTGTCAAGACAGTGACCGCCGAATACTAAATAGCAAATCACTGTATCATTCCTTACCTAGAATCTGTTTTTAAGGTTATGGACTCCTTTGAACCCATTGTTTTAAAGGGGTTGTCTCACTACACTGATTCATCTTACCTCAGTCCTGTTTTCATGGTTTAATTTTGAATTCAGGGGCGTGTTTACTGGCTTCCACTAGGCTGCAGTAGAAGCCAGGTCTGTAGTTATAGCAACCAGTGCTGGCAGTCTGTCATGAGAGATTGAACTGGTCTGTAGTTATAGCAACCTGAGGAGCTGATGCAGCCCATACAAGAGGGGATATCTCGGACTAGGTAGGATACTGTTAATAGACATATATTGCAAAGTGACTAGTTTTTGTAAGATCTTTACAATAAAAAGCAATCCTTGAAGAGATAACCCCTTTAATGCATTGCGTGAATTTTTGCAAATAAAATAGATTTGCAATTGGTTTTCACTAAAAGTTTTCTACCTTTTGGTTTCTGGAGCTTGCATGTATATACGCTACAGAGCGACACGAGCTGCTTGATGACTTTCTGCATTTATTCTGATTTACATTTCTTTATTTTCTTATATATTAGCAAAGATGGGATAGGTGCTGCAGACTGAGCTGTCAGAGAGCTTTCCAATGAAATGAGAATAAAATAGCATTAAGTAACTTGAATGTATACACACTATAATGCAATGCAAGCTGCTTAATTGCCTTTTGTGCTCACTCTGATTTACATTTACTTGGACTTATTTTTAGATCTAGCAATGATGAGAGAGGGACTGAATACTAAGCTGTCAGAGAACTGTCTGATGAAATGAGGACAGAATGTCATTGGGAAGGCTGTATGTACATACACTACAATGCAATGCAGGCTGCTTGATGGCCTTCTCTGCTCATTCTGATTTACATTTGCGAGAGATGAGAGAGGGGCTGCATACTAAGCTGTCAGAGAACTGTCTGATTAAATGAGGAGAGAATGTCATTGGGAAGCCTGTATGACTATACACTACAATGCAATGCAAGCTGCTTGGTGGCCTTCTATGCTCATTCTGATTTACATTTGCGAGAGATGAGAGAGGGGCTGCATACTAAGCTGTCAGAGAACTGTCTGATTAAATGAGGAGAGAACGTCATTGGGAAGCCTGTATGACTATACACTACAATGCAATGCAAGCTGCTTGGCGGCCTTCTATGATCATTCTGAGTTACATTGGATTTATCTTTTGTTTTAGCAAAGAGAGGGGCTGCATACTGAGCTGCCAAAGAACGGTCTGACAAAATAAGGATAGAATGGCATTGGGAAGACTGTATATACATACATTACAATGCAATGCAGGCTGCTTGATGGCAACTGTGCTTATTCTGATTTACATTTACGAGAGATGAAAGAGGGGCTGCATACTAAGCTGTCAGAGAACTGTCTGCTGAAATGAGGACAGAATGGCATTGGGAAGCTGGTATCTACATACACTACAATGCAATGCAGGCTGCTTGATGGCATTCGGTGTTCATTCTCATTTACATTCATTTTATATTTGTAACATTTCAGCAAATATGAGAGAGGGGCTACAGACTGAGCTGTCAGAGAGCTGACTGATAAAATGAGGATAGATTGCTTGTCTGTATATGACCTACAATGTAATGCAAGCTGCTTGGTGGCTTTCTGTGCTCATTCTGATTTACATTTATTTTTAGATTTAGCAAAGATTAGAGAGAGGCTACAGACTGAGCTGTCAGTGAGCTGTCTGATAAAATTAAGACAGAAAGGCAATGAATAGCCTACATGCATACACACTACAATGCAATGCAAGCTGCTTGGTGGCTCTCTGTGCTGGTTCCAAATTTGCTTAATATTTTTATTATCTTATTTCTTTTTTGTTTGTTTTGTTTTGGTTACAGCTTAGATTAGCTTTCAGGAAATTAAGAGAGGGGCTACAGACTGAGCTGTCAGACGACTGCCTGGTGACAGGAGGACAGATCAGCATTGAGCAGTATGGACTGCAGAATATACATATGCAAGCTGAAGAAGCCAAGGGCTAGAATATTTTTAAATGCAATTCTGTTTCATTTTTAACATACATGTAATACAATAAAGAATGGGCTCTGAGGCTTTCATATCCTTTAAACTAGATGTGTTGGTAACTTTCTGTGCTCATTGTGGTTTATACTTTTTTTAATTTATTTTCTATTTCAGCCTAGATTTGGTTTCAGGTAAAGTGAGAGAGGGGCTACAGACTGTAAGAAAAGGTGACAGGAGGACAGATCAGCACTGAGCAGTTTGGACTGCAGTATATACATGTGCATACATATGTATACTGAGCGGTATTAAGTACGCCTGCATTGCATGTATACACACAAAAGCTGCAGAAGCCACAAGGGAGAACATTTTTAATAAAAATCATTTTAGAAAGCAGCACAAGGGCATCATAGACGCAGGTGCATAGACCAAGGGCATCATAGACCCAGGTCGCTACCGTGCCCTGCACCCTGAGGGGACCCCAAAAGCCCTTCTGCCACAGCATTGTAAATAGCACATGGTAGCTGAGGAGCCCCATTTAACTATTTGCACTAGTGCCCAGGAACTGCAAGTTACGCCTCTGTGTAGACCAACATTATTTTGCAGTGTATTCCTTGATAAAACTGTCCCAATGATTTTAGCATAGGCAGTGGGTCTGACTAATGACTTTACTTTATGGACCTGTGTATATAAATCATCAGAGCATCCGTACAGATGTCTCATTACATAGAAGGTAAACTCTGAGATGTTTATTGACCATTGTACATTTCGGGCTCTGTTCACGTCTGCATTTGTCTTATTGCTTTAAAAAAAAAAATTTAAATGTTGGCAATGCAAGAACAAAATAGCGTAGCATGCTGCAAACTTTTTTTTCTTTTTGACAATGGAAAGGTTCTGCAACAGAGTCTCCACCACAGCCTTAGATTAAGTTGTGTGTATAATATCAAACCTAACAGTTATAAAATCAAAAAACAGATGGGGACGCTCTTTAAGATACAGAAAGTTAATACCATTCTTGAACCACATGTATAATATAGGCATGTGGATAGTGTTTGCCTTTGTGTTTTCTTCCATAATAGTCTATGGAATGTAAAAAAGCACAAAGATGCCAAGGACAGGACATGCAATAAAAAATAAATAACCACAGCAGGGTCTCAAGAAAATGTTAGCGCACCCTTAGAATTAAAATTCAGAATTTTCAATTGACTCACATGTAACCATCTGAAACTTTATTTTTTTTAATTGTCTATAAATTGTATCGACTTCTTAAATTCAAATTTTCTGAAAACTGTGCAAAGGATTTAACTGAATTAAAACTTTAAGCAACAGAAAATATGATTAATACAAAAATATTAATAATAATATACAATATATGCCATAAAAGGTAAGAAAACAATTGAAATCCTTTTTGTTACTACACCTTGTAAAGAAATCGAAAGTAGAGATATTTAAAAGGGTGATAAGAACATAAAATTAAAGGCCTCCTTTTTTCCAGTAGGTGGTATTCGGCATTGTGGCCCAGTTTACTAAATGAAGCTGAGCTGCAATACCACAGTGAACCCAAAGTGAAGAGTGGCGCTGTTCCTGGAGAAAGGAGGCCTTTCTAAAGGCTACATTATTTTTAATAGTCGATAATTAGATTGATTTCTATAATTCTAAGTTTCTGAACCCTGTGCAAAGGATGTAACTGAGATAAAACTGGAAGTAACAGAAAGAATGATTAATACAAACATATTTATAACATATATACAAAGAAAAATCCTTTTTGCTATTATTTCTTTGAAAATACATTCAGATGGGAATATTAAAGGGGATTATTGGAAAATATAATAAAATTCCTACTTTTTCCAAAAATAGCGCCACTCTGGCCAATAAGCTATATCTGGTACAGCAGCTCAGCCCAATTTACCAAATGAAGTTAAGCTTCAATACTAGAGAGAACCAATGGAGAAGAGTGTCGCTGTTCCTAGGAAAAAGAAGGCCCCTTTTATCTTGACACAACCTATGAAGGCCTGGTCCACATTTGGTTGGAGGTTCTTTTAGAAGCCCCTGTCATAGAGTCCATCAAAAATTATAGTTCAGCTATTTTTCACATGATGGACACCATGATAGAAACCTGACCGGCCCTTAGGCAATGGGGTCCATCAGGTGCCGTTGGTGTCCATCATTAAACAGATCTGGGACCACTGTTATTTTCGTTTTCCTGTTGCGTTCTATGACAGTATATATGGACCAGGCCTTAAAGTACCAGACTTCGCGTGTCATAACAGACTCAGTACAAGAGCATCCGTAGAAACCAAAGTTTTGACTTAATTTTATTCTGTAAAATTTGGAAAATAAAAGAATTGTCCTCAGGTTGTTTGCTATGTGTGACAGTTTGATGCTACAATCAGTACAATTTCACATCAGTGGAAAGAAAAAAAAAATGGTTGCCCGTGACTTTGGCCTGAGTATTCAATTCCTGGCTTACAGAAAGACATGTAGAATCTGTTTTCCAGTTTTTACATGTCAGCCACGATAATACATCAAGAATAACAACAGAAAAGCAGCTGCTGTATTCTGATAATAAAAAATAAGAAGCATTGAAATGCAGGCCTTCCAGCTCGTACAACTGTTACGGAAATTATTCCCAAATGGACTGCATATCAATGTCGAAATCCCCAGTGCTAAGCATCCCCAACTCCTACCTCATCCACTTGTGGATCCTGAGCTTGGGGTATATTGGGTGCTGGGGTGTCACAGTCCGTCATGTAGTGTTCACAGTAGTCATACGCAGCTTTGGGATCATCAACTATCAGTAGCTGCTGGATATCACCCTAAGGAAACAAAGTAATGAGAAAAAATGTTATGAGCATAAAAAAGCAGCATGTCAAATTGTAAGGCAGTGATATATGACAGCCTAAATTTTACTGATTTTGACTCATGACACTTGCACTTACTTTTCACAGCAGAATCCCAGTTCGGCAATATTAAAAGGTACATACGAATACTTACAAGACATATACGAAATATAATAGGCAACGAGGGAATGCTAAACACAAAGCTTCTGCAGCACATAAAACCCATCGAAAAGATACAAGTACACAAACTTTTGATTTAAAAACAGCCCTAATAGTTTAGTTGCTTTCAAAAGTTAACAAATGTGGTTAGTGCTATGTGACCTCCCAACCTGATGAAAGTAATTTGCATATGAAAGATCGGTGTTATAGTTAGTACTATAATGTACATATTACAGTATTAATATATATGTTCCATTGTTTTTGTAGACTGTTTGTATGGTAGAGTGGCTGCCCCCACTTTGGCTTTTGCACTCAGTCCATCTACACAGGTTTTTAAAATCAATACAGAGTAGCTTGTAGCTGGAATCTTCTCTCCCTGAAATGTGGAGGTCTGAACAGGCACCAAGAGATGTAACATATAGAGTAGGTTCCAATATGCATTGAGGTTGCCTTTCCATGGCAGGTGGGCTTACTGTAAGAACCTCAAGTTTTCATGTATCTAAAGTAGCATAAATGCATTTCCAATAATCTCTACGTTCCTCTTTGTGTTTATATATATAGATAGATAGATTTTTTTTATAGTTTGTTTAGTACCCTCACATTGTTCAGTTTTAATTCTTTCATCCACCCAGTAGCTGATTACACTTAGGTTCACAGTCTGTTCCCAGTTTAGACTGGGTTCACACACTGCACTTTTTTGGCATTAAAAATGTGTTAAAAAATGGCATAAAAAATGGAAGCCACCGAAAAGGATGCCTTAAAAAAAAAAAAAAAAAAAAAAGCCTATTTTTTAATTAACTAAATTTTTTGTTCTTTGTTCCAAATCTGAGTTTTAAAGTGTTTTTAAGTGCTGACATTTTTCTGCATTTAAAAACGCAAAAAAAATAACACAACAAAAAGTCAATATGTGAATCAAACCTGCATACTTGAATGTATTTGGAGAGAGGGAGGAAAACGGAGTGTCCATTTGAAAAACTGGAAAAATATACATACTGCGCTGCTGCAAACCAACAAAGATCAAGACTGTGCCAACGTGTTGTCCAAATGTTGCCAAAATTGTATTGGGGTTGAAAATGGTTTAGAAAATTGAGGTCCGCAATGATTATAGGGAAACTTCTTTGAGAAGTTAAATCAATTAATAGGAAGCAGGCTCCGACGGGCCATGGGGAGCAGTGGAAACCCATGACGGGCTCTAGAGCACAGAGTGTAGAAAATGTAATGTGGCGTCATTCACAGCTTTGTTAGCTGTTACATCCTTGGATTTCTTTTTTTATCTCAGAAGCAGAAGTTGTTTAAAATACAGTTCACATTTTTATTGCATCATTTCTGGATCATAAAATAATAAATGAGTCTGGGTTATAATAGATTATGCTTTTTAGTTAAGACTATTATAAAGTGTTTCATAATCAAATTCATTAACAATGTCAAGATGAAGAATGCAATAATCCAAGTCATGAATATGATAAGTAGCAAAATGAAATTATAATTTTTTTTTAATAGGTACCTGTCATTAGATGGTCCACTTTGAATTAGGGCACTTAGAATAATAGACGGATGTCACTGCACCTCTGCTAACCCCACTGCAAAGGGGCCGAGAGACGATGCACGCACCTTGCTAACCCTACTGTGTATGGGCTCCGACAGATAGTTCACTGCACCTTTGCTAACCCTACTGTGTATGGGGCCCGGAGCAGACGGATGTCACTGCACCTCTGCTAACCCTAATGTGTATGGGGCCCCGGAGCAGTTGGATGTCACTGCACCTCTGCTGAGGAAGCGGCATTGACAGAAAAGGTTTTGATTTCAACAGTATTGGAATTGGGCCTCCACTAATTGGCAAAGGGTTGTCTTCTTCAATGAGTCGCTTTTTCTGCTTCATCAAAAGCATAGATGTTGGTGTGTCAGATGGGAAACATCAGAGAACAAACACCCTACAGCTATTTCTGGAACAACACAAGCTGGTGGTGGCAGTGATTTGATTTTGGGAATGTTTTTGTGGCACTCCTCCATGTAGAACGTGCTCTTAATCCATTTGGGTATGATTCCATCCTTGCAGATCATGCACACCCATAGATCCCATTTGTCTTTCCTGGAGTGGTTGGCATCATCCAGCAAGACAATGTGACATGTCACACGACTAAAAGCATCAAACAATATGACCAAGACTTCCAAGTACGACCCTGACCCCTAATTCTCCAATTCATCCTCTGTGGGAGCCTTGGATGGTGATATTGGTTCTATGAACCCCCTAGCAGCTGTGAGATGCAATTAGCATGGCTTCAGATGCCTGGGACAACCTACCAAGACCTTATGGAATCGCTCCCAGCCGTCTAGCTACTGTCCGTGCTGCACATGACAGTTACTCTGGATATTAGTTGCTGGTCATAATACTGTCAATAGACTGTGCATTTATAAGCAAGCATTCAGCCCTGATAATGCGTAGGTACTGTAAGAGCTAAGGCACATCCCAATGCTGTGCCAACATGAGAGCCGCCAGTAGCCAGCAGACCCCTAGCAGACATTCTACAATTGCCTTGTAGTTGGTGCAGTGGGATAGCGCAGTACAATGACCTAACAGCCTGCAGGACTTTAATAGGAAGCTCACAATGCACAGAAAACACCACAGATAACAAATATCACACAAAGCTCAATGTCTGTGCCACCCTAATACCCACATTACACAGCTCTTCGGGCCTTATTTGTAAGACCAGTATCGCACAGAGCAGGAATTGCTTGCACTTGTCAATTATTCATTTTGCTCACACAGCATATACAAAATAGTTTTTTAAGTCTATGGAAATATATCATTTAAGCATTGTGCTAAAGCTCCTTGGCACAAAATCTATTTATACAGAATAATAAATGAATGGGCTACTACACCAAGTATACCCATTGCATGAGTCCTCCCATCCCAGACCTGAGGAGCAGACATAGACCTTATGGGCCTAAAGTTGAGTTCAGACAATATAAATGTATTGCTCTATTTATTTATTAATTTTTTTGCTCATTTTATTTTAAGTGATGGGACGATAAAATCTGCAAAACAACAAAATGTGTACCAAAATTCATATGGTTTGGTCTGGATATGATTTGTGCATTCCCCTGCTACTCATTGGTGGAATTTAATGCAGAATTACTCCCCACCTAACACCCCTCGAAGGCTGGGTTCACACAATGTTCTTTGACACTTATTTGGCAGCAATATTTGCAAGCTAAAACCACGAATGGATCCTAGACACTGAAGAGGGACAAACCTATCCATTACACTTTTTCTCTGTGTTGACTCCACTCTTGGTTTTGGCTTACAGATACTGCTGCAAAATATGCACCAAATAACGCTGTGTGAGCCCAGCCTTATGGGGTTCAAAGGTCCAAGAGAAGACAGCCCCATTGGAAACTAATTAGAAGCTAACCTCCAAGAACAATGTGCATGTTCTTCTTTAGGTACATATACTACTTATGTAACACGATAGCAACTTATATCACATTACAGCAACAGCAATTTTTGAAATTTCTTTTTTTTTATGGAAAATAGGATTTCTGTGCTGGGATCATAGTTGCAATTCTGTCCATACAACAAGTATTTCTGGTCAGAATCCACACTGATTCCGACTTGAAATACTTGTCTAAAACCAAAAGTGAATCATCCCCATTGACCTCAATAGAAAATACTCACTGGTCATACAACTTGCATTTTCAGCGGTCGGTTTTTCGACGTCATCCTTTGGTCGTATTCCATGTGGAAAGCGCTTGGAAATATACTACTGATACTAATGGGGAGGGCTTAAATTCTGGTGGAAAACATTCCCGAAACATTTGTATGTAGTTTTTAATGTGGATCCGTGAGCAAAATCACATAGAAATTAATGGGACTCGTTTCTGACTGTAAACCATGAGTTAAAAAAAATAAAAAATGATCCTAAATCCACATGCAATAACATGAAATACACATTTCACTCATTGTGTGGATGAACATTCTGAGCCTTCACAGCAGGGGTGGGGAACTTTTTTCTGACAAGGGGAATTTGAATATTTATAGTATCATTCGCGGGCCATACAAAATATCAGCTTAAACACTAGACTGCTCCATTTGTTCACACATTAAACTATCTCCCCCCTAATGTGATGGCTGGGACTGCTTCAGTCCATGATCATCAAAAAGATGGCTCTGAAGTCTTGGCTGCCTTCCTCTTCCAGGTTTTGATACAGTGCTGGTGAGTTTCATATTGGGGCAGAAATGGCATTGACTAGAGCTGCTACTGATGTGCTTAAGTTGGTAAGTAAGTTCCTGGAACTTCAGCCCATGCACAGGAGCACATCCGGAAGAGACAACCTGAGTAAGATCTGTTAGGGTATGTTCACGTTGAGTTTTTGAGAGCTTATTTTGGAGCGTGTTGCACGCCCTACATGCCACCAAATAAGCGTCCAAACTCCTCTGAAACATTTCCCATTTACTGCCTTGTGCAATCAGCGTCGTTGTTTAGACAACACTGATTTTGCTTGAGTTTTCCTCGGCATGTCAGTTCTTTGAGGCATTTACAGACTGACAAATACTAACGTTTAGGAGGCAGAAATCTGTCTCGGGTATTCCGCATTGGTTCCTCGTTGAAATTCAATGTTTACAAGTGCAGATTTTTCAAGGAAGAAACAAAGGGTGACATGTATGAACGGGGCTGCGCCAGAAGTTTGGTGTCTCTTCAGCCTGACATCTGGCGCAACCCCGCTTGCTATTGATCTCAAACTCCCGCATTCCAATATCAGGCGCATTAAAGAGAGCCCGCAGCACTTTGTAATGTGTCTGATTTCAGGGGGCATGCAGGAGGTAGGGTGCACTAGAACTGTACAAAGCTATAGATTTATAGCTTCAGTATAGCAATTCCAGGCACATAACTCCTGGAACAGATAAACCACTTGAAAAGTGGTTTATCTGAGCCAGAATTAATGTTTATATGCTGGAACGCACCTGATTTATGACCCGCTGGAGAGCGGGATCATAAATCCGGCGCATTCTACACTTTTAATATGCGCATAAAAAATGGCGCTTAGGCGCCATTTATCATACATGTCACCCAAAGCATTTTCATACTTTCATGTGAACGTCCCCATAATGTCCATGTGCTGGTCTCTGGAGTTCCTTGTTTGCTGATTGGGGGACATCAAGAACAGAAACAGACCAAATAATTTTGCAGCTTTATATAGTTCACGAGCCGGACATTCCCTGCTACAGAGCATAAACTATTCTAATTTACACTTTACAGACACAACTAGGTTACACTTAAGGATGGAGAAAATCTCTAAATTCTCATTGAATGTTATGGTACACATGACCGGGGGGTAAGGAAGAGGGAAATGACAAGAAGATGAGTGGGGTTAATCTAGAACACAAGTTCATATTGCAGAGAAACATAATAAACTCATTACCCAGAGACAAACTCATCTTTATCCAATTATCTCTATTCATAAAACTCAACATTTGGTGACAATTTTAGCAATGTATGTTATTATTGAAAATCACAAGGGGCTAATATTGGTCCATAACAATGATTTCGGTTATGAGTGCTAATAATGTCAAGTTTGGAAGCAACCTCACACTAGATCCTAAAGATGAGTTCAGTGAATCACCTGGACACTACAATATTGTAGGAAAATCATCAATCTTTTCATTAAAGCCTTTTTACATTTTTTCCACTTTGTCTAAATTGGTTCTAAGCTTTGTTCAGTAAAGTAGCTTGTACTTTGTATTTCTATATTTCTAATCCACAAGTTGAGGACTGTGGCTGCTGTGAGGGTTGGGGAATGTTTCCTTATGGATGTCCATAAAAGACTGTGCATGGACATGATATGCTCAAAGAGGTCATGTGCGATGCTATAAGAACATACAGGAGCTCCTCTTTTCTCCTTTTCATCAAATCAGTGCCAGACTGGAGTACTTTGGGCCACCCATGGAGTTGAGTTTTGATGCCCACCAGACCAGTTGCTTCTTTGGACCCAACCTACACCTAGGGCGACATGTATGTACAGGGCTGTGCCAGAAGCCTGGAGTCTTTTCAGCCCGAAAACTGGCGCAGGTCTGTTCGCTATATTTTTAATCAGGCACACTCCAAAATTAGGCGCATTATTGAGCGCCTGCGGCACTTTGCAATGCGCCTGAGATAGGGGGGTGTTCTGGAGGCTTGTCGCACTTCAACTGTACAAAGCTACACATTTATAGCTTCAGTACAGCGAATCCACGCACATTACTACTGGAGCAGGTAGAGCACTTTAAAAGTGGTTTACCTGAGCCTGAAGTGTTGCTTTGTAGCTAGAAAGCACTAAATCTATAACCCGCAGTAGAACAGGTTCATAGATTCAAGCGCATTCTACACTACAAATGTGTGCAAAAAATGGCGTCTGAGCACCAAAATCATACATGTCACCTCTAGTGTACATGAATCTAGGGGCCACATATCTGAACCTGATGCCGACTTGCCAGTTCTATCTGTTTTTCATAGTGTAAGATTCGACAGTATGTATGAAAGTGTCTCCCAGCACTTTATAAATGGGTCTCGTTCTACGCCAAAAGTAGTCTCAGCCAGGCCACTTTGAAACTGGTGTGGATTTGTACAACAGTTTTGCGACAATCTTTGGTGCATTTTTGCTGCATTGTACGATTCTGGCACAACACGCCCCCACATCATTGGTGCATCATTGCTGCAAGTTTCCAGTTGCATACAATGCACCAAGATTTGGCCTAATACGGTTCACACATCTATAGCAACGGGCTACGACAGATTGCTTGTCTCAACACACAGCAAAAAAAATGGCACAGCCTCATTCGTATGTGTCGCTCTAGCACTCTGCCTTTTGATTTCGGTCTTTTTCCCTTAAAGGCAGCCCCACGCCTGGCATTCCTGTGAGCCCACCAGGGAAGTCCCCTGCTCCTCTGTGCTCCACTAATTCATTCCATTCACAATTCTGTCCAAAAGAATATCTAGGTGGTGGTGTGTGTGTTGGGGGGAGTACTATAAAGGTGTAGGGATACTTAAAGGCCATGCTGTCATACGTCCAGGCAGGCAGTCTTCTGTTTGTATGCGACTACGCCCGGTAAGGGTAAACCCTCTGCTCTGGACTCACGCCCGCCCGGGGAGAGAGGTTGAAGCTCAGGAGTGACAGCTCTGCAGCCTCTCCCAACAAGGGGTGTGTTGCTCACGGCAATCAGAGGGCCCGGACGCCGCACCAATCAGGAAAACCTTTTAAACTGGCTCAGACCTCTCAGGCCTTGCCTGTGAAAGGGTTTCTCTGTGTTATTCCCCTGCGTTTATTGTTATTGGCTTCCTAGTATTTGACCTCGGCTTGTTTATTGACCTCGATCTTGTCCTCCGTTTTGTACCGTGTGACCGCTAGTGTTTGACCCCCGGCTTGTTCTCCATTTCTCTTCGGGTTCCCGTTTTTGGCTTTGGCGTTCCCGACCGTTATCGACCCATACTGTTTGACATTGTGACATTTCCCTGACGGCCCTGCACTTAGCAGCATAGGGGCTGTTGTCCAGTTGGGGTCTGCCGCCTGGGGCAGCATGCCAAATAAGTAGGGACAGTGGACTGGGTGGCAGTCAGGGCCCACTGTACCTCCTCTGATGTGACACATGCAATACTCCTTAGGAAAATACAACATGAAAATAAGCTCCAGAGGGAAAAAGCTATTTCTCTGGCGTCATGTAATGTAAGTAGCACCCATTTCAGTCACATCTAACCCATCAAAGAACCTTGAAACATGACTGGTGATTTAAGCCAAGCCAGAAACTCCTTCATAAGGAAGAGTTGTCCAACTGCAGACTAATGATTTGGGGTGTTTGCCCCTCGTCTGTTCAGAGTAGGATTCTGGCTGGCTGGGTATACAGTATCTAACACAAAGACAAACCCTAAAGGTACGACAGGCCAGGGGTGTTGCTCCGGAAAGGGGATTACACCAACAAGCCTTCCTTAATTTTCCCACAGCTTCTATCTTTCTATGTATTTAGATACATACAAGACTAGGGCAGCAAACTGAACTCTTGTGCTGATAGATGGAAAGCTCTCCAGCTGTCCCATATTACAGCTGGGCTACCACCCAGGTTGGCCTCATGCTGTGACTATGAATGCTCCCCATGGGCACCATAATGCTGCAGAGCAAGAAAAGGCATCTATCCCAAGGGTTCATGCCGCTGTATCAGTCGATTTTAATTTTTCCATAACATCCATTCTTCGCTGTTTCTGACTTGGTTCTACCAGAGCAGGTTTTCCTTGAGCTCCTTTACTATCATATAGAAAGTCTGTCACATACCTTCTTCTGAGCTGTAGAAAGGACACTTTTTTTGTGAAGGTGATTTTATCACTCTGTCAAAGACATTTGGGAACTTGCTGGTAGGAATATATCTCTTAAGACATTTTTATGAGGCTCACTCGGAGCGCACTAACCCAGTGGAATGTGCCCCTGTCGAAATGTTACATATGAAGGATGCATGGGCTTGACAGCATGGAAGTCTCATTTTGCACAATCTGTGCATCTCAGATATACACTAGCTTAAACATGCAACAAATGTCCAGGCCTGAGGCTATGCTCACACGACCAGATAAAATATGACATGTATTTCTGTGGTGGATTTGATGTGGATGAGCTTCAGGTGTGCAGCAGATCTGTGGTAGATGCACACGAGAATTGTGTAACCCTCATCTTTTCTGTTACAAATACATTGCACATAAACACGGTTGCAGAAACCCCATTAAAATGTATAAGATGTGGATTAGCATTGGATTTCAGAAAGATTTTGATGCAAAATACACAACTACAACAAAAATAGTGGTGTTCCCTTCAGAATCAAAGACATTCTGCTGACTGCAGCATGCAGAAAATTAAAAACTAGAGTACCATTAAGGTGTAGGGCAGGGGTCTTCAAACTGTGGCCCTCCAGCTGTTGGAAAACTAAAACTCCCATCATGCCCACTATTATAGATTATATATTTGCATGATGGGAGTTGTAGTTTCCCAACAGCTGGAGGGCCGCAGTTTGACGACCCCTGGGTTAGGGAGACTTACAGACCATAGAATGCTTCCTGGAAAACTCAATATGCAAATAGGCTCCAGGGAAGAGAGCTGGGTTTTTGGTGCCACCTATTGAAAGTAGCACCCTTTGCAGCCACATCCAACCCAATAAAGAACCTTGAAACATGGAGAATTAAGCCAAACAACTAATTCTTTCATAAGAAGCAGTTGCCCAACTGGAGACTGCTGATCCGGGATATTTGCCCCTCTACAGTGCAGAACAGGGTTCTGGTGGGTTGACTTATAGGCCTTCAATGTACCTCTAGGTAGCTTAAAGTTTTTCTTCAGGAAGGCACCATAAAGGAGTAGAAAAACTTATAGGCCATGAAACTTAATATGGAAATAGGCACCAGGGAAGAGAACATTGTCTCTGGCGATGCCTAAACTTTCCTAAATGAAGGGAATAACTTTTTTGCAGCACATGGCAGAAAATGGCCGCTCAGAAGATCTCTAGTATTCATGGGGCCTTATGTATGAAAACTGTCTAGCAATAAAGCTGTCTTTGTTGCCCATAGCAATAAATCAGAGCTCATAGCAACCAATCAGAGCTCAAAGCTACCAATCAGAGCTCATAGTAAACCAATCAAGAGATCATAGTGACCAATCGGAGCCCATAGCAACCAATCAGAGCCCAAAGCAAACCAATTAGGGGTCATAGCAATGAATCAGAGATCATAGCAACCAACCAGAGATTATCTTTTATTTTTTCAGAGTACTCTATGAAGTGAAAGCTGAGCTCTACTTGGTTGCAATGAGCTCTGACTGGTTGCTATAGGCAACAAAGACTATCTTATAGACAGTTACCATACATAAGGCCCATTGACTATTGTCCTCATGCCAGGAATCCTTGTGCTGCTGATATTTTACACTTTGGGTACTTTAACACTGCCCTTTCAGTGTCTGCCAGAACTATATACTCTATGGGTGAAATGTATAAAGCCTGGCACATCAAAAAAAAGCACCAAAATGCCCTGTTTGATGGCACCCTTATACTAAAAAGTTGCAAAACATTATATTGCACATTAGTGTTGTATAATTTGACCCTTTTTGTTTGTGAATGGAATCAGGGTGAAACTCCGTGTAGACCCGTATATGTGGAGCTCTGTAAGTAAGGGCTTGTCCGCACGGCAAGGGTAATTGGTCAGTTTTTCAGATGGTTTGCAGTTTTACTAAACCATCTGAAGACCGACATGCAACGCTCCCCCATAAACACAACTGGCGGTCTAAAAAACTTAGAAGGTCATTTCTTCCCGTTTTTCGGGCAGAACATGAACATGTGGATGCAAATGGGGAGGCCTTGAATCTGCAAACCGCAGACAAAAGCCATCCCTCATGTGCCAAAAAAAGACTAAAAACCGGTCTTTGCCGTGTAAACGCATCCTAATGGGTTAAACAGTCATCCTACAGGTGAGAGGTTGCTGTTACTAAAACCTGTTTATTTTGTTTTATTTATTTTTTTACTTTGGATTTTCTAGGAATTTTTTTAAAGCTTTTTGTTTCCCTTTTAATTTCACAGATGAAAAAAAAAAGAAGCAACAAACATCTGTTCTAAATGTGCAAGCACCAACCAGGTAAATAGAAATTTCGTTTTAATTTACTAAACAAGTTAATTTGCTTTCTGAGGATTTTAATGACTGGAATCCACCACTTAACCACCTAATTAGTACTTTGCAGTGGACGCCGCAGGTACGCTGCTGACCTACTGCAGATGCCGTCTATAAATTCGACATGTGCGCCGCGTTCTTTGCTTCCTTCTGCCCTGCTGCACTGAATGGATTAAACCTCATCAGGAAGGAATGTTACAGGACAGAAATACAGGAAAAATACTCGTCTGAGACCTGTAAATTTCATCTCTGGGAAACTCATTACTTCTCCCTTCTTTCTTCGGCTCAGAGCTCGAGTACCCGTCTGTGCCAGAAGGGTGAATACACTAGACGTGATCGAATTAACACCTTCATTGCCAGGAAACTACACAATCTCTGTCAGGAAAACCAGTGTTAACCTTTACCTTCCCAATACTTGCCATAGTATGCCTGTTAATGGGTTTTAAAAGACATAAGAGTTCATGTATGTCCCTGTCTAGATGTGTTCACACGCTGCAGATTTGGCGCAGACATTTATGCAAATGAGAATTTGTTCTATTGATGTGGATTGGGTTGTTTAGGAGGCTAGTACATGGATGGTCATTGAACTTTCTGCAACAAATTTGTCACATACACATTTACCTTTATTATGGAAATAGTGTTGAACCCATATAAATTTTCGCTAAAATCGAAATTTGGTGACTTAAAGCCTAAAAAATCACAAAAGGGTATAGACCTTAGACACAATAGTAAGAACTAAAAAATAACTTTTATTTATATTCAATAAAAAATCTATAAAAAATGACTCAATTCCCTAGACAGTTACTAACTACCTATCCATCAAAGTCGGGGTAACTGCCCCAATAAGGGCGACCCCAGGAACCTAGACTGAGAGGACCCTAATATATCCCTTTCCTCACTAATAAAGAGACAAACCCAAACCAAATACCCATATTACAATAACCCACACAAAAATTAGTTAATTCATGACCAAAAGTGAGCAAACGTAAACGCAGACAAATAATAATTACCACAAATAAATAAGGATACTGAAGATAATTAAACTTAGCACTTTTAATCCAAAGCTGAACTTTTACTGAACTTTAGGGCTTAATTTACCGTTTCACATTGCTACTGGTGTGGCATCATTTCTGGTGAGATGTCTTCCGGCCTAGGGGAAGCCTGGAGCAATGTCCCCGCATAGGCAGCGTGAGGATGTCATGGAGTTGGCTCCAAAGCACGGAAGCGCAGAGAGGTGAGAAGGGTTTTTAATGAAGATGAGCGAGCAGTAAAAAGTTCTAGCTTGATTAGAACATCGAACTTTAGTGTGTTTGGTTCGAGGTTCTATACGAACTCGAACCCCATTAAAGTTTTTAGGAGAAGACGTTCTGGTTAATGTTCTATCTATACAGGTGAGGAGAAGCTTTAAATATAATACATAACGGTAAACTGGATACGTGGAATAACTTAGTGAAGAAAATGTGTCTCTAAGGCAGTGTTCACACGGCTTATTCAAGCCGTAATTGCGGGACGGATTTCGCCCGCAGTTACGGCTTGAATAAGGGGCGGGGCGGGGGCGCGGCCTGCCGGCCCCATAGATATTGCAGTATTCACGGCGCGTACGCACCGTAAATAATGTGCATGTCTCGTTCTCCCCCCGCGGCGGTTTCGCCGTGGGGGGTGGTGCGACGGAATCCACAGTTCTCTAAGAGAACTGAGGATTACCGTAGTTACTGGGACGGATTGGAGCCGTACTGCAGCACAAATATGGTGCGCAGTACGGCTCCAATCAGTCCCGAAATAAGCCGTGTGAACGAGGCCTAAGAGTGACAGAAAAAATTTGAGAGGCTAAAATACTTCATTCCTTTCAATGGCTAACTGAAAAGATGAGGACAGCTTGCAAGCAGAGGCATATCTATAGGAGATGCAGCGGTAGTAGATGCTATGGGGCCCTGCATTCTGAGGGGGCCCAAAAGCCCCTTTGACACAAAGGAGATTTAGAGATGATGTGTTATACAATTACTGAACCCCCAATACTGCATAAATAGAACTTTTGGACACTGAGTATGATTTAACAAATCCAAGCACACTGTATAATATATATCCATGTATATGAGAGTTAGGCGTTATGTGAGCCTGCAAATATCACCAAATAACAGGGTGTGGTAAAGATGCAGCCAGCAATACCAAACTCCCTAGCTATTGATGTCTATGAAGAGGAAAATGCTATTAAACTAACTAAGAGCAGTCTGTAAAGTACAGAGAGTGAGCTGAAAATGGCGTTCTCACAAGGCAATACAGTGAGATATATATAACTTGGTCATGTGATTTTAGCAGCCAATGAGAGCCCTACACCTCAGCGATGACGTTTTTGACACTTCTCTGTGCTCTGCATTGACTGGATGGTCGCCAAAAGTGCAGAAAGGTGATTGGATGGCCACCAAAAATGCAGAAAGGTGATTGGATGGCCGCCAAAAGTGCAGAAAGGTGATTGGATGGCCGTCAAAAATGCAGAAAGCCGCTGAAAAGGAAACTGAGAATGGTGTGTCGAACTAGAACATTACTCAAACAAACAGTAAAATATTCAGTTTGGTTCCAGTTCTAAAAATTTGAGAAGTTCTACTAGAACTTAACTTTTCTAGAATAGTTTGATTAACACTAGTTTTTAATTTTCATTCTAAAACTGGCTATATGTACCTACATAGTGCTGTGTACCTAGAGGGTGCTATGTATCTGGGGAGGCGAGGTTGTGTATCTACCGGAGGCTATATACCTGGGATGGCATATGTACATTTTCAATGGCAGAATAAGACAAGTAAAATTTACTTGTTGTGTGGATGTACACTTAAATACATTGCCTTTGTGGTCATGCAGCCAGTCATTGGCCTCAATGGTCACATGATGTACACACGGGCAGGGACCATTGACATCAGTGACAGACTGCACAGTTATATGAGCAATGGACATTACTGCTAGAGGGCACTGGAGTGCTGGGAAGTATGCACCAGAGCTCAAAAAGTTCTGTAGATGTGAGTACAGAAAATTTTTCTATTTTATAGCAGTCCCTGCCCAGGGGTTTGTAAAATTCTTAGAAAACCTCTTTAAACACCTGCTGCTTGATCCCCTGATGGATCACAGCTGGTGTTGCTTGAATCTGTCCCTGTTGACTTGGGTCTGACTTTACTTTTAAAATAAAATTATCTTCTGCATATCCCAATGCTGAATTTTTATACTCGGACTATATTCTTAGCCTAATTCCTGACCATAACTCTTTACTCTTTTAAGGTTTTAACTTACTGGTTTTGAATTTGTTAACTTACCAGTGCATCTCAAAAAATTTAAATATCATTGAAAATTAAAGGGGTTCTCCAGGACTATCTTTGTATTTGTTATAGGGCTCACAAATGTATTATAATAAACCTTGTAGTTCATACTGTAATGAGTCTATACAATATATGAGTTTCTCTATTTGACTTATATTATTGGTATCAATTATCTTTTCAGTGATATTCAAATTTTTTGAGATACACTAGTAGCTGTTCTCCTGCTCTTCCCATTCCTGTGGCACTAGTGCTCCGAAGTCACTTCCATTTGACGTTGCTTCTGGCCCAAAGCTACATTAGCGTTACCTATGTTACATTGGACTCAAATTGATGGAAGGGACATTGGAACAATAGCATCACAGGACCAGAAGCTCCATGGAACAAGTAAGTTAAATCATTCAGAAACTATTAAAAAATCCTAACCCCAATTAAGGGCTAGGGTTCCAATTATGGTTAATTTTTGAGGCAAGTATCAACAACAATTGGGTCAACCCAAATCAATGCATTCGTATGTGGGTCGGATTTGACTTTGACCTGAATCTGTATCACACCACTTATCACCACTGAGTACTTCGGAAGCTCTTATATATATCCTTCGAAAAAATTGTAGAAAACCATAGTCTTACTATGATTTATTTTGAAAATTTGCACCAATCCTCTCACATGAATTCATGATAACACTCACTCATTGCACAACTAAGGTGGTGGTCCGCTATATTTTAGTAAAATATTTTTAACAAACTGATGGTCTGATCAAATGCTCACATTTTACTCATCTCTTCTCCCACTATCCTCCTTCTCCTTCTTACTTCTAGTTTTAGCTGAATGGATCATCACTGTTGCAGAAAATCAGCAGTTGCCATTCAGAACAGTGATGCTCTGAGCTGAGACATTAGGCAATGGAGCCAGTCAGCAGCAGTGACATTCCTGGAAGTAAATAGAAATCCAGCAGAGAGGTAGGATGGGGTCTGTCGGGTTTACACCATGGTGTTAGCTGCTTTACCAGAAAAAAAGGCGTAACTTGAATCTCTTGAACCCCAATGCAAAAAAGTTAAATCACGTCCCCCAACTATTATGTGCTAATTATAAGACTGGTGTCTTCCTATGTGGCAGGAGGGCTTTTGGGCACCCTCAAGCTGCAGGGCCCAGTAGCAACTGCTACCTCTGCACCCCTCATAGCAATGCCCCTGCCTCCTGCTCTGGTTTCCTGTTTACTTCCAACTTCACCTAAACAGAATGTGACTGCTCATCCCCTGATTGGCTTCAGAAGTCATGTGTTAATTGCCCTATGTCCCTCTTTGGAGCATCACTGTTCTTATGGCTAGCCCCGGATTGTCTACAGTAGTGATGTTCTGTTCAGCAATAGTCGGAAGTAAACAGAAAACCAGCAGAGCAAAAGGACAGACTCAATATATTTTTTTAATTAAAACTGCAAACACTGTGGCAGAAACCCATGGTAGTCAACGATGTCCATTGGTCACTGTTGGTGTCCATTGTAAAACGGGTCCAGTTCCACCTCTGTGATGGAGAACCAGAACAGAATCTCCAATGCAAATGTGAAGCGAGTCTTAGAGGACAGCTATTTTATTTTATCAGAATATTAGTGTGCTAAAAATGTTTTATTAAATGAAATGGACAACCTTTTTAACTGGAAAAAAAATGGGCTGGAAAAAATTGAGTTGATTATTTTCCAACAGGATAACTAGTTGCACATATATCACTGTGTATGCCTTTGAAGAGTATTTGTTGGGCTGTTTGTACAACAAATTGCAGTGGCTCCTACATGGTGTATGTATGAAATGAGTCCCATCTGGTGACTGGCCTGAATTCCGGAGCCGCCCTCCAATCAACAACTTCAAGTCCTCATAAATCTCCGTTATAAACACCCGGCTGGAGGCATTTGGATACCAGATTGTAATAGTCTAATAAGGAATCACGCAGATGTCTGCGCAGCTTCCTTCATAGTCAGCACAATAAGATTTGCCATGATTACTTGGTTTGTTCAAGTCAATTGAAGGTAAATTGGTTTTCTGACTTGAAGTAGTTACGATTTGCTTACAGACATTTATGCACTTGTCAGATTTGCTGTCTCTGACATGTCTTTCGTGCCCCGATGAATATTTGATGTTAATACCCTATTATTGCTTACTTTCAATCTTCCTCTCTTTCTTAAAAACGTTATCATTTAACTCTATATTAGGTCCTCATTTTTAGTTTTGAGGTCAAGAAGGTGCTGACCTGCAGGAACAAGAAGCTCTGTGAATTTCCCGGCAAGGTCAACCATTATGGGAACAAAAGATCACTCACGAAGGTCACATCTTCAAAGTAACAAGCATTGCAAGCCTCAGCAAATTGTTATATATCCCGCACAGGTGCATGGTTCATGACAAGAGAGCAAGCCTATATACTTGACCAGCATAACAGCTGTCTAAACTGGACATGATCAGGACAGAAATGCTTCTAACCACTGACAGCAAGCAGGGATCTTGAAAATAGTAACGAAAGGTGCATAATACAGTGGTTATGTTGAAACACTTTAGTGTCGCTTGACCCTGTTCCTGTTTGGCATGTGGGTTTAGGATTGGGTTTTCTTCACTTTGACCATAACTATAACCCAAGTTAGGGTTGAGGTTAAGGTCTTTTACTAGATTGTAGAGGTTAATGCTTCTGGCCTGATGTCACTGAAAGTCCAATGTCACATTGGAGCAATGAGACACCAGGTCAGAGGTAACATCAGGCTAAAATTGACACTGAACAGAGAACGCCACCACACCAGAAGCGATGCAAACAGATAAATTAGCCCATACAAACTAGTAAAAAATAAACCCTAACTTTGGGTTAGGATTACAGTTAACGTCAATTTTGGTGATTTACAAAGTCAGCGATTTGGTGATATATGATCTTAAATGCCAAATTTGGGTCATATTTGACTTTGACTCAATACCAAACCATAACTTTATTTATGATATAACAAATGTATCTAATCTAGATAATCTGAATAGGATTCATGCTCATTGAAATCAGCCTTCTAAGACCTAGTTATTTAAAGGGGT
This sequence comes from Phyllomedusa bahiana, assembly GCA_025379985.1. Classification (NCBI taxonomy): domain Eukaryota; kingdom Metazoa; phylum Chordata; class Amphibia; order Anura; family Hylidae; genus Phyllomedusa; species Phyllomedusa bahiana. The sequence continues at coordinate 126,321 of JAODAL010001061.1, read as the reverse complement.
TGTCTGACAAATACAATCACCATCCATACACCCTGTTGGGGCATAAAGGCATTGTGTAATGGAGACCACCCCTGGAGGTCTGCCTGCTAAAATAACCTGCCTCCGGATTACTCCCTTGTACATTTGTAGACAATTTTTTGGTGGTAAAAAAAAAAAAAAAAAAAAACATATTCTACTTGACCATTTATGGGAGCAATTACTTTTCCCGTCTCACTCTTTTTACCATAAAAGTCTTGGGTCTAAACACCATCAGTGTCCATCGTACAATGGATCTGATACTGTATTATGGTTACTGTTTAGGACAGTAACTTCAAAATAAATTAGGTCACAGCCTTACATATAGGATAAGCAACTGAAATTTGACATGGTGTTTACTCCAGTCCAGATTCAGTTCAAAGTCAAATCTGACCCGAATTTAAGTACTTCAGTTTAGTTCAACTGAAACTGATTTTTGGAACTATTTGCCCAAAAAATCATTTATAGCCATAACTCTAATCTTAAACTTGTGGTTAAGTTTTGTTTACTGGATGATTTAAAAAGGGCAAATTACCCTTTTTTCCCCCCGCTTTCAGCCCCAGCCTTCACTCCCCCAAAATCCCTTTTTGGCCAATGCCCCATTAGAGTTTTTCTTTTAAAATTTGGGCCCAAAAATGAAATTTAGAGTGACAGTGCATGTACTGAAGCACCCGAAGTTTTAAATTAACCCATTAAAACCCAGTAAAAAAAAAACTAACTCTAACCCTGATTTAGTGTTAGGCTTATAGTGATGGTTAGGTTCATCGCTAGGTTTGGGTTTGTAGGGCCTGAGTGAAAGAATTTGGGTTTAATACGCCCATATCCCAATTTTTTTTTCATTAGTTTAATCAAAATTGTGTCAAAACCAACAAGGTAAGAGTCAAGCACCACTAATTTTTATCACTTCTGCATGTCGCGGTAGGGAGTTCCTATGGCTGACTTGTCTCAGGTCTAGTTAACATAATGCAATTTTGCATATAGGTTGTACAACAAAACCAAGAATGGATCATAAACAAAGGAAATGTATGGAGGAAAGACCCTTCATGAATAAAGAAAGCAGTACTATAAATGACATATGGTAGATTAGGGCCCTAGGACAAATTTTTCATCAGCATCAATAGGAAAATAAAATCATAATCAATTCATCTCAATCAGAAATTCAAGAGCTTACATTCTCCAAACTGGGAAAAGAAAGAGCACACTAGCTAATCTTTATAAGCAGAAAGTGGTATAATTCTAAGATCCACTTGCTTCCTAGCAAAGTTGAATCAGAGCTATGCGCACAGTAGGAGTTCTTTCTTTCCTCTGTGATTTATGAGCACTATAGAGCCATTAGTTTTTATCACAGTACTTTCATGACTTAGTCTACTGGCTGATACAACTTCTCTGATTTTTTTTCTGACCCTGATACTCCACTTTCATTTCCACCACTGCAGTCTACCCACTAGAGTCACTATCAAAACATGAAATTTTTATTTAAAAATATTAAGAATTTCGCTATTGCTTTAGATAAAAACTTGTCAAGGTGTATAAAAATTTTTACGATTCTCTCCTGGGAAATAAATTACAGTAAGCAGCTTCCACATCCTCAAAGGATGGTCTCCCAGCTGCTTTACTTTATAGGAAATACACAAATCAAAGATATGACACAAAGCAATGTTTAATAGAAAAATATTCAGCTTCAAATGTATTTCAAGGAAAGAAGCACAAGCGAAACGGTACTGGGTCTGGGTCTCAATGCTCCAATTGGCTCCTACTCTTTGGGTTAAATACTTTGATGCAATGGATATCTATTCATTCTTTATATGATTGTATCTTTATATTTGTATATTTATGAAGTATAAGATATTCCCAAAAAATCACCTAAGTGTTATATAATTAAAATTTTTGTTACTATATGGGCCAACAAAGGGAGCACAATCCTACCTTTGTTGAAATACGTCTATTTCATGTTTTTTCATGTACTTATCAATAAAATAAATGTTTTAATTTAAAAAGTGCTGGTTCTTTGTCAGTTTTTTTCCTTGTTTCTTTCCAACACATATTTATTTTGGAGATAGTGTCCACTTTCTATTTTGTAGATTTTTAGGAGTAAACATAATAGAATCACTCAAAGCTGAAAAAAGATATTATGAAATCACCTTGAAATTGCATTCCTATGATAAAGTCTAGCAAAATCCAGACTTCAAGTAAAGTTGGAGAGTGCTTACAGACCTTAGTTAGCTCTGGACTTGGCTGAAAAAAACATGAGCCCCAACAAAAGAGATGCCAGTTATATCAAAGGAAATAATTATACAGCTCCCTAAAATGAAAATCCAAGATAAAGGGCCACATGTATGAAAACTGTCTAAGTCTAAAACTCCCTTTCTGCCCCTTCGGCTTGAGCAACCAATTCAGATGCCCCTCCTCATTTTTCCAGAGCACTATTTGAAGTTAAAGAGGTGCTCTATCTGGTAGCTATGGGCAAGAAAGTGAGTTTTAGACTTAGACAGTTTGTCGTACATTTGGCCTAAAGTGTGAACAAAGATGTTGGTTGTTCCCAGTCAACTGTGTGTAAAATATGGAGCAAGTCTAAACAAAATGTGAAGGTTATAAAAGTAGAACATAGGAGTACAGCAAAAACGATGACTGAGCATCAGGAGTCACTGTCTGTTAAAAGAACTGTAAGAAATCCCTAAATGAGATCGGAATGAAACAGAGGAGAATCAAATGAAAACCACCTAAAACTTGAGAAAACAGAGTGACACGGGGTCAAAGAGAGAAGGAGTAGATTGGATGTAAAGTGATAAGCACTGATCATCACAATCTGATTTATGTCTGTTCCTAATGAAACATACAAAGATGATGCCTGAAGATACAGTCACATTTCCATCAATAATGATATGGGGCCACAGGAGTCAAGTAAAGGAGCAAGGTAGCTGCAGCCATAGATCTAGCAGTCAGTGGCAGGGCATGGCAGTAGAAGTTCTGGGACAAGTTTTTATGATTCTGAGTGTCATGATATAATAGCTTTGTGTGATGATGTGACTTTATTATGTTCAGGTTGATAATGCAGTCTTCCAACAGATGCACAAATTAGTCTATAAACTTTTACTCAGGAAACTTTCTGGATCGTAATCTAATTGAAAATTTATGGTGGAAATAAAAAAATAAAAAATGATCCATGGACGAATGCTCGTCCGCTGATCTGTCACTGCTCTGAATGGAGGTTGGATTAAGCTTGATGTAGAAGACTGTTCTTCATTAGTGGTAAGTCTAGTGAATCAGAATGTAGATGAAAACCAAGGAGAAGCCAACAAGAAAAGAAAAAAAAAACCACTAACTATTGATTTTTGGCTAAAATGGGTTAATCCATCTTGCACTTTGATGCATGAGGATCTGACTAATGCAATGCCATCAGAAAGTGATGGATGTGGGTCTCTCTGATATGGGTCTCATAACTCTGATAGGTGTATTTGCAATGAAGTAAAACATTTGTTGACCAACCTATCAGCATGGGCAGTCTATAACTTTTTTCCAGGGGTCGTATATAAAGATGCACTGAGACTTGGGATAAAGAAATAGAGTTTAAATTAGGAATATGATATGTGAAAAACATGAGTGTATGGACTGCTGTTGTATCACAGAACACCTCCTGGATTCTGGCAGTGCAAGCAATTGACATAAGCATAAAGAACCTTCACGGAAGGGAGTTGACAAGAATCTTTCAGCAATTTCCAAAGCCGATAAAACTGGCTGTGTTAGTTGATAGACTAGGCTGGAGATCATAAGGTTTCATTCCATATCCATATGCAGGTTGTACAAAGAGGCAAAGTAAACAGAGCAAGGAATTGTTACATCTGATGTTGTGAAGTTGGGCTGAGAGAGTAGTCTATAGCGGCTCAAGATACTCAGTGATAACACCTGTTGAATTATGCCCATCAACATTATTGATCTCTTTAAATCATAAACAAAATATCAGATTTGTAGTTACTGTCCAGCACGGCAAATTTGCTCTTGACAGCTGCAGATTATTCTAGGAGAGTTTGGCAAGGGAAATACGCTTTTATTGATCTAGACAGGTAACAGCCAGAGGACCATGAGAATCACTGTAATACACAACTTGTGTGTCTGATCACTGAATTATTCAATAGTTTGATGAAACTAGTAGATAACCTGTCTCAAAATGCTGATTGTAGTAGAAAATGCATTCACTAAAGGGCAAAGTTCCCGTCCCAGGACAATGACTGCAATCTATCATATATATCTATCCAACACACTGCTGAGCGCAGGGCATTGTGGAGTGAGTATGGATGAGACAGCTTCCTTTTCACACCTTCCCCCCCCCCCCTCCCCGCACCTTGGTACTGTCTACATCACATTGTACATTACCTGTACACAGGGTGCGTCGTCTATGCAGATTCAATTGCGGTGGGGCACGAGCCCCGAATGGAATCCGCCTGTTGGCGCCGATGTCTCGGCGTCTCTCAGGCCGTTGCCGTTGGGTCCTGAGCTGCCGTCGCTGTGTGCGGGCGGCTGCCCGCGCTAATGGTCTCGTGACTGGCGCGGGGGCCGGTGGTTCGGTTCACAGCAGTCCGCGGTCAGTCACGTATACCGGGTTATGTAGGCATGTACGGGATCTGTACCCGGGTCCTGTTCCTGCCTTCCCCGATATGTACGGAGCGACACCTGTGATCGCCGTACAGTAAATCTTAGCGTTCACAGTGTGGCGGTGACTGCGCGCGGCATCAGTCACCCCCGCTGCGGGAGCGCTGGATCCCTCTGCGAAGCCCGGCAGGTCTCTGCCGTCCGTAGGAGATCCGCCGGGCCTCGGCGAGAACGGCGTAATCAGCGTGATGACATCAGCTTGCAGTATATGATACCGGCGACTCAATCTGCAGTTACCAGTACGCGCGACCGGGCCGTCATTAGGTAAGTAAGTGTGTTTGTTATTTTATTTTTATTAGGAAATGTTCTATTACACCTGCTACAAGGGGGCAAGGACAAGACCACAGTGCTACAAAGGGGACAAGGACACTGGCAACAACGGGGGGGCAGTGGCAAGACGTCAAGCTACAAGGGGGGCAGGGCAAGACACTAGCTAAAAAGGGGGGCAGGGCAAGACACTGGCACAAGGGGCAGGGCAAGACACTGGCTACAAGGGGGTATGCAACGACACTTGCTACAAGGGGCAGGGTGCAATACACTGGCTGACAGAGGGGGGCAGTGCAAGACACTGGCGCTAGCAAGGTGGCAGGCAATACAGCTGTGCTACATGTAGGGGGGCAAGACAAGACCGACATGTGTCTACAGCTAGGTGGCAAGACACTGGCTACAAGGGGGCAAGACAATGACACAGGGTCTACAAAGGGGGCAAGACGATCTGGCTACAGGGGGGTCAAGACACTGTGCTACAAGGGGGGGCAAGGAGACTGGCTACAAGGGGGGCAAGACACTGGCTAACAAGGGCATAATGGCAACAAGGGCAATAATGTCTACCGGGTCAAGACACTGGCTACCAGGGGGCATAATGGCTACAGTGGACAAGACCCTGGCTAGCAAGTGGGGCCATAAGTTTCTGACAGGGACAAGACACTAACTACAAGAGGGCTTAATTGCTACAGGGGCAAGACACGTGGCTACAGTGAGGCAAGACACTGGCTACAGGAATGCGATATATTGAATAAGCGAGGCATGTCAGGTTCAAATATACAAATTGACCCAGCGACAACGTGCATAATGGTTGAAAAAAATGATAAGATAAAAATCACCAATTTATTCATGCCCCTTTAGCACAATAGTAAAAGTTCCACGTGAAGACAAGGTTGGTACATAACAAAAACCACGTGAAACACGCGCCTAGGACACAAAAATCGCCGACGGAGTTTGCGAAACATCTAGCCCTTAACTCATGGCATAGTTAGGACTAAACACATTAATCTTAATTATGATGACCATCACCTATTAACAACTTAATTACATAAAATCAATCTCGTTGACCTAGTATGAATTTTGTCTCGAGACACATGGAACGCCGAGCGCACATTTTAATACAAGGACTTATCACTATCCTTCTTAACTTTAATCAGTGGAACCGTGCGATATGGGCAAGACTGTTACAGGTCCCGTTAACGAAGTGAGGTAGGCTGACCAACATTTCTTCTTATATAACTATAGGGAGCGTATATGAGCGGGGCATGGTTCAACTATTCTACAGGTGCAAGTCACTGGGGGCTACAGGGGCATGTCCACTGCAAACAGGGGCAGTGTCACTGCTACAGGGGGCATAGTCATGGCTCAGTGTGCATGTCCCACTGCTACAGGGGGGCATATGTGCTAATTGGGCGATATCACTGGCGTAACGAGGGGGGTATAAGTGTATGTATGTCTATGGGCAGTAACCGGTACATGGGGCTAATAACCATACTACACAAGAGCATGTTAACTGGGCTACAGGGGCATATTACTGCAAAGGGGGCATAACCTACTACAGAAGGGCAGTAAACCTGGAAAGAAGGGCTAAAAACCAGGCAAGAGGGTTCAACGAACCTGGCTACAGGTGGCTACTACCGAAGGCTATAGGTGCCAAATAATTGTATACCGTACGAAGGTGGTATTATTACCATTGGGGCACGTATAGATGGGGATGTTTGTATAGAGATAGTAAATTGGTAGAGTAAGGATGCTGTATAAAATGAGGAGTCGGCTAATGATGTTTTTGTGTTTGTACATTTAACAGTTGGTAAGAGTTGTGGTAACGTAGTAAGTTGTCATGGCGTCTGGGACAGTGATGGAGATGAAAGAAAGAGAACAACTCTTCAGAGACGTCTCCTGTAAGTCCCACTAATTGTAACTGTCAGTGTAATCGGTCTTATATTTCTCCATTAGCCTGACATACAGAAGGGCTTTCACAGTAAATATACAGACCGCAGTTTCACAATGAGCACGCAAAAAATACCGAGTGCCCCGATGCCGTACTCAGAAAAACTGAAGGGGCCCAGTCCCCCGATGTTTTGGGACCCAAGGCAACGCCCCTGGCCTTTACATTGCTGTCGATGGTGGGGCTTGAATAGATTGGTTGTTGCATGTAATTGTTGCTTAATATCCGCCCCACTCATGTGGCTGGCAAATGCGAGTCATAGTATTGTTTCCTATATATGTGTCTTAGCGTGTCATGCTTGTCACGGTTCATGCCGCGGTCCTTGCCTTGGACCGTCGCCTGTCCGTCGCCTTCCGATGTCTCTGCTGGGGCTCGGGGCTCCTGAGCAGGGGGTCCCAATCATCCTGTGATCTGTGCTAAGGTACTGGGTGCCTGATCATGTGCAGTCTTTGTTGCTGATCCTGGTGTCCTTTGTCCTGTGCAAGCTGTGCCTCCTAGAGGTGCGTGCGCGAGGCGGCAGCTTTCTGTCCTATTTATGAGTTTCCTGTTCTGTGGCACCTTCCTCTTCACCCCTACCTCTGGCTATGAAGAGGAAGTTCTTGTCCGTCTACTCTGGTCGAGTTTCATTGCAGTCTGTTACAGCCTCTTGCTGTTCTGTTGGTGTCCCATCTTGAGCTCGCTGCCAGTATCTCTGGACTTAACCCTGAGATGCTGTCAGTGTCAGTGTCTCTGAGCTCCTGACCTTCTGTCTGTCTCTGTTACGTCCTGATGTCTCTGCTCTGGCCGTGTCCTTGCTCGGCACCTGTTCCTGGTCTGTACCTGTCCGTGTTACCTCCGTGCCGTTCCTGTTGTATCCTGTGTGTCATACGTTTACCCTCCTGATCCTGCTGTGTTCCTGTGTCACGTTTTACCCTGCCCTTCTTATGTTCTCCTGATGTTCCTTCCCTGTACCCCCGGCTGTCACCGCAGTACCACGTCAGGGGTAGAGCCCTGGGGGTCCCGCAGCCAAGTCCATCCCGCTTTGCGGCGGGCTCTGGCGAAGACCATTGGCCCCTTAGACCCACTCCTGGCGTTGTCCTCCAGCTACCACCCTCCGCCTGCGGTGATCACAGAGGATCCCACACCCTATGGTCGGCTGGTCGGCGCCTCGGCATATAGCGTCTGTCCATCGCTGCACCGTTACAGTATGAACTGATACCATGGGGATCCCGCCGGGTGGGACACTGGCCCTCGTCTAGAGTGTCTGCACCCCGTGGCCTAGCCATGTCCACCCCAGACTATGACTTTGGTCCTATGCTCATGGTCCCAGCCCAGACGCTTACCGTTGGCCTAGCTCATTGTCCAGAACCCATAGCTTACGTTGGCCCTAGCTCATGTCCAGACCATAGCTTACTTTTGGCCTAGGCTCAGGGTCCCTCCCAGAGCTTACATTTGGTCCTAGCTCAGGGTCCCCGCGCCAGAGCTTACTTTGGCCTGCTCAGGCTCCCACCCAGAGCATTACTTTGGCCTCGCTCAGGGTCCCCGCCCAGAGCCCTCTGCGCCCCCGTGGCTTACGGTTCCCCGCTGAGCCATCTGAGACCCCATGGGTTACGTCCCCTCCCTGAGCCTTCTGAGTCCCCGTTGCTTACGGTCCCTCCCTTAGGCCATTCAGAGAGTCCCCCTTGGCTTACGGTACCCGCCCTGAGCCCTTCTAGTCCCCGGTGGCTTACGGTCCCAACCCGTAGCCTTCTGAGTCCCCGTGGCTTAATACGGTCCCCGCCCTGACCTTCTGATTCCCCGTGGCTTACGTCCCGCCCTTAGCCTTCTAGGTCCCCTGTGGCTTACTGTGCCTTGCCCCGCCCTAGGGCTTGCTCCCTCCCATTTTGCCTAGTGCCCCCTTGTTCCTCCAAGCACCTCCGTTTTCTAGGTTTTTCCCTATACTGCTATTATACAGCCTGTACTTGGTTATTGGGATTGCCGCCCGTAGAATTTTCAGGCCCCTGGCCTATGTGGATTCCCAATCTGTGATTTGAGGGGGAGGGATTGGGGCTTTGAGGGGGGGTACTGTCACGGTTCATGCCGCGTCTCCTTGCCTTGGAACCGTCGACCAGTGCCGTGCCTGCCATGTCCCCCCCTCTGCAGGGGCTGTCCCTGTGCAGGGGTCCCAGCAGCCTTGTGTTATCTGCTGATGTACTGCCTGTCGCTGTCCAGTCATGTTGCTTCCTGGGTCCCCTTTCGTGCACTGTTGCCTCCTAAGACGTGCGCGCGTCCGCAGCTTTCTGCCTATTTATAGTTTTCCTGTTCTGTGCACCGCTTCCTCTTCACCCCTGACCTCTGCTATAAGAGGAAGTTCTTGGTCTCTACTCAGTGTCAGTTTCATTGTAAAAAAAACAGTCTGTTACAGCCTCATGCGTGTGTCTGGTTGTGTCCCTATCTTGAGCTCCTGCCAAGTTCTCTGGACTTGACCCTGGAGATCGCTGGTCCAGTCTGTGTCTCTGAGCTCCTGACCTTCTTCTGTCTCCGTTACGTCTGAGAGTCCTCTGCACCTGTCCCTGTGTCTTGCCTCGCACCTTGTTCCTGGTCTGTACCTGTCCCCTTTTACCCGTCCGTGTTCTCTGTTGTATCCTGTGGTCTATCGTTTATCCCTCCTGTATCCGCTGTGTTCCTGTGTACGTTTTACCTGCCGTGCTTATTGTTCTCACTATTTTCCTGTCCAGTACCCCCGGCTGTCACCGCAGGTATCCACGTCAGGGGTAGTACCTGGGGTCCCGCAGCCAAGTCCATCCCCGGATTGCGGCGGGCTCTGGCGAAGACCAGGGGCCTTAACCCACACCCTGCGTGGTCCACCAGCTACCACCACGTCGCCTGCGGTGATCACAGAGGATCCAACACCCCGAATGTCGCGGTCGGCTCCGTCGTCATAGGTTTTTTCGTCTGGTCGATACGCCGCACCGTTACAATGCTGTCATTCAACCACATGGTGGCTGAGGCATAAGCCTAACCCTAAATTAGGGTTAGCGTTAGGGTTTTTTTTTTAAACTGGGTCTGTATGGGTTAAATTACCCATTACCTGGTGCTCCTGGTCACTGTCACTCTGACATCACTTCCAGGCCAGAAACAACACTGGTTTTTTCCATCAAAAAACTTTTTTCTGAAAAAGACAAATGCAACTGTTTTGCAGCAACATTAGACATTTAAAAGAATGTCATATGTACGCTTTTTCCACACCAGTGTGATTTGTTTTTTTTAGACAAAGTTTTTCGATTATATGTAGGGGGGCAGGAATGCCCCCCATTTTTTTTTTTTTGCATCCCACCCACTTTTCCCCATACAGAAATCAGTCATGAAATTTGAACAGGGATCTTCGCTCCCTGAAATACGGTCTGAACAGGACCCAATAGAGAGGTAACAAACGAGGACCCACCGACTAAGGGCCCCCCTGAAGTGCGGAGGGTTTTTAAAGGGGTGTTTTTCGTTTTATTTAAAAAGGGCTTTAAATAAGGGACAGTGAAAACAAGCAACTTTGCAATTGGATTCTTACAAACTGCCTTTTTCTCACAGTGTCCCTTATCTTGTTTTTTATTTACACTGATATCCAGTTTGGGTCTAATCCTCCTGATCCCTCCTCCTGCAATTCACAAGCTGAGAGCTCATTTACATTCTGTACAGCCCCTGGGTCGATTCATGGAGCTGTGTCTCTGACTCAGAGTTAGGGGCCGTAGCATTTTCTGTTTCCACACCTAGCAGAAACAGACTGCAGCAGATTGTACAATGAGAAAACATGACAGGTTTGACCCTGTGCCTAACTCTCCTGCATACACTCAGATCTGTGCCTTTCTTAAAAGCGGGTAATACATCTCCAGCTGGGGAGATCATGCTCAGTCTAGATTGAATGCACCCTGTGGTATGTATACAGCTCTTATAAAATAAGACTGCATAGAGAGTGATATGTGGACTCAGAGGGGAGGGGGGGAGGAGTCTCAGTCGCAGTGAAGGGGGATGATTGTCATCCAGCTGGGAGGGGAAAGAAACGCCCCGCATTCACAGAGCTGGGAACTAAGAGAAGTGTGAATCAGCCGAAGTAAGGAAGCGATACATCCCCTTTAAGCATTTTTGGCCAAAAGTGTGAACTAAGAACCTCAAATTTTTTCATGTATCCTAGTTAGCAGTAATGCTTTTTTTCAAATTTCCTATGTCCATTTTGATAGTTTCCTTAGTCCATAGTGTGCCACTGTTATTTGAATCACTTCCAGGCCAACATTACATAAGTAACTATATATAATTTTTGGATCTACCTAATGATCCACAATAGTGATTTTGACTATTGTAAAACATATAACTATACATCAGGCATGAACAACAAATGGCCTGCCAAAGGATTTCTAGGGTCCCACAAAGCAGACTGCAAAGTAGCGAGACCTGTGCTAACCCTGCCCAAAAATGGAAGTTCCTAGCTGTTTGGGGGCGTTCCCAACTGACCCCAGGCAGTCCACGGATGTTCCCAATGGATTTGGGTGTGTTATCAAATGGCTTTAGCCCACACCACTTGCCAAGTTCTGCAGGTCATACATGTACCCAATTTCTTGCAATTTAAATCATCCACATTCAATCGGGTTTTTCCTCAGACAAGAAACTACCGGGGGGATACACAGAGCCAAAGAAAAAATTATTTGGGTTTGCAGTAAATCGCAGTTTTTTTTTTTTTTTACTGGGATTAAGGTATCATAAAATAGCTTCATAATGCTGCTTTTTTAATTATTATTCATTTTTAAAAAAAATTCCCAAGTTTTTGCAGCAGTTTACAGTAAAAAAAAAACCATTTTAATCAAAATTTCCTGCAGATAACTAAAACCCAATTGTAGAACACAAAACAAAGAGCTTGGACATGGCAGGCTTCTACTATTGATTGGAGAAGATTAAAAAATTCACTACTTAAAATTCTCGAACAGTGAACAGAGTTTTAATGGAAATAGCTGTCAAATATTTTTTTACGATTGAAATTTTCAAGTAAATAGAGTAAAACTTTTTGCTGCTCATTTAGTATAGCAATAAAAAGACCTGTCATAGATGATCCCTTATACAAGCACTGACCCCATTTCCGATCAACCTTCTCTAAATTAAAGTAGATCCTGAGCATCAAAAACCCAATTGATGGTCAGCCTGGAAGTTTAAGGTCTCATACTTAACCCATGACTCCAGTGACCTAAACAAAGAACAAACCCCATATAAAACAGATTGACCCCAACCAAAAAATTTTTTGGGTTGGGGCTCATATCTGTTTAAATGGGTCTAAAATATCCATCCTTTTACAATTAAATGAGTTTGGGTGAGATGGTTTCCTTCTCTCTCCCCACCCCTTCCCCCCCACCTATACCACCACAACACTCCGTAACATCACTTCTAATGGGCACGCTGTGGTGTACAGAGCCCCTCTCCACTACACTGGTGAGTGGATGATGCCGTATTGTTCTCCTTCAGCCCCCTATGAGTGCAGGCCAGTTTTTCTTAAATTTTAAAAAAACAGGTGTCAAGAAACCCTCTTTAGCCCAATATAAAAACCCTTAGTGTGCATCTGGTCTCTAGTCAAGGGGTATTTTTTACAAACTGACAGGGGCCCCTAAGTAAATACATCCCCGGTTTATGTTTTCCCCAAACATACTACAAATTTGCACTCTCTTTTGTGATAAAAATAAGCAACTTACCCCCCCTGCACACTGTATAATAGATATGGATAAAAGCCCCATCTATTGGATAATCCACATAGAAGTGCTAGATAGTAGCATTTCAGTAATCAGAGCAGCTATTACAGCTGTTATGGCTATAGTTACACCCTTCCATGACTATAGGAGGGAGTATAATGCTGTACCATGTTAGCCCATAGAAATTAGTAAAAGAGTAAGAAATCGGGAAATATTTTTTAAAGGCATTGATAATTTACGGTGAGTTTCCCCAGAGACAGCTCCTTTTTTCAGAATGGTTTAACAAAAAAACTGAAAGCTCCAGACTTTTTATACACAAAGGGACATGGACCTTAAAAGGGAACAAGAATCTTTAAAAATAATAAAAAGGGAAATTAAAAGAAAGTAGTTTATTTAAAACAGCCGAGAAACAAACATTCGGGAAACTTGTGGGGCCCGGACAAAAGGGGGATCAGTAATTATTGCTTTTATCTACCGTGTTTCCCCGTAGTAAGACAGCGCTTACTTCTTTTTTCCCCCCAAAAGTCCCATATGTCTTATTTTTGGGGTATTCTTATTTTGGGCAGGTAAGGGCCAGCTGTAGACGGAAAATAGGGGTTTGGTTTTAAGGGCGTATGGGGCCATGTAGCAGGTAAAGGGCCAGCGTAAGGCAGGTAAAGGGCCGCTGTAGGAGGTATGGGGCCACTGTGGGCAGGTATAGGGCCCAGTTTGGGGGCAGGTAAAAGGGGCCACCTTAGGCAGGTATGCGCCACTGTAGGCAGGTATAGGGCCACTTAGGCAGGTATGGGGGCCAGCTGTGGGCAGGAAAGGGCCAGCTTAACAGGTATAGGGCCAGCTTAGGCAGAAAAAAACTTACCGGCTCCCCGCGCTCCGCTCCCCCCGCCCCGCCCCCTCCTGCTCCGTCCCGCGCCCGCCGCCTCCTCGCTGCCCCGGCCTCCCGCGCCTCACCCCGCACGGGCAGGACTTTCATCAGGCCCCCTTTTTCGTCTTATTTTTGGGGTACGCTTACATTAGGGGGACCTCCCCAAGACCCGTCTCTTAAAAATCGGGGGTGTCTTACTATCGGGGAAACACGGTATTTGCTACAGGGTGATTTTGGGCCCCCCAATTTTTTATTAGTTGACATGAAACTAGGATAATGTTAATCCATTTTGCAGCGTTTAAAGTTTGTATTAAATTTAAAATTTCCCCTTTCCCTTTTTCTCCCTCTGGTCTTGAAAAAGTCCCATCAAAACCACAGCCTGCAAATCTTTCCCTGGACGTCTTCTCTGGAGAGGTGCGGGGCCCGGGAGATATGTTCTGCGTTGTGAAGTGATTATAAAAGAAAAGTTTCTTAATAACACCCTGTCTAAAAAAAAGTAGACTTCGAAAGCTCACCCCAAAATTACCCTTAGCCTTTAAAAGTACGCCTGATTTCTTCATCTTCTTTTAGGGGCCATTTCCATTTAGCCAAGCCAAAGTTGGAGATATTGTAGGGATTGACCCCAATTGCGTTTTGTTTGGAAATTTACTCATAATGTTTTTTTTTCATTAAAAATTTAGTGAACAAAGAAGAAAAAACAAAAAATCCCAAAACAATTTGCGCTATTTTGGGAAAAAACAAAGGTGTGAAAAAAAAAATCCCCAAATAAAAAGCCAATACATAGGGAAAAATTTCACAACTTAAAAACAAAACAACGTAGGAGATGGGAAAGATACCAAAATACTCCCATAGCTCAACAGTGCAATAAGTATCCATACCTGATCCTGATCCTGCACCATCTGCCTTTGCCTATCCCCTATGACAATTCAAACTAATAGTGTGACCTAATAGAACCTATTATATCATAGCTATTTAATTTCAAGGAGAGTCATGACAGACATTGGATATTAAACCCCTAAATTCAGGCAATCCCGAACTTACACCGGTCCCCTAGTTACAAACGGAGACTTATGGGGCATGCTGGCACTTGTAATTCCATGTCCCACAGCAGATAGTAGCTGTGGAATGACAAGTTCCAGCATGCCACAGCAGCAAATGAGATGAAATCTTCTTAACAGGGGCACAGACAGCAAAACAAATGTAAAAACCCTTCTCTGCACTACCCAAAACTAAAAAAAAACTTTTATGCTGGAGTTATATGTCATAAATAAACCTGTTCCGACTTACATTCAAATTCAACTTAAGAACAAACCTACAGTCCCTATCCCGTTCGTAACCTGTGGACTGCCTGTATACGGTCAATGTTTTCTACGTAGGGGTCATGCAACCCTTCTTGGAGAATAAAACAGTTCCATCGTGAACATGACCTAAGAGGCAGAGGAGCGATACAACTTAAAATATGGATGTAACTCCATATTAAGTATATTAAGAACTAGGGAACCAACAGAAAATTGAATGTAGCTGGAATCTATGTGATCATGAGTAGTACAGAAATACATGGAATAGGAATTTACTCAAACCCACTGATAAGAGATGTGGAGCTTAGGGGAGCTGGATAGCAGACTCTCAGGAGCACATTGGGTTCTTTACTTTAATTATCTTTATTGGAAAAACTGGACAACGTGATTTATGCAGAATAGCACTTCACCAGGTCCGCATAGTGATATTCTGCATGAAAGTGTTGTCCAGTGCTCCCAATAAAGATGTTTGAAGTAAAGAACATAATGTGCTCCTTAAAAGGGTTTGCTCACCATGCAGTTATATAAAGACACAGGCAGCTTTTTACTGACACTTCCTGGTCAGGCTGTGGGTATGTTTACAGCAGATTGGCAAATGAGCTCTGTTATTCCTAGCTGATTCCTAGTGACAAGAGTGCTGGAGTTTTGTAAATAGCAGTGCACAAGGCTACAGAGCTCTAAGGCTAGGTCTACACAGCAAATGTCAAAACACCGTCCATTGCTGGACCGTGGCAGGGTTGCGAGTTTTGGTACGGTTTTGTGCAAAAGCCGCGGTCGGTTTTTGGATTTGCTGTTGGCTCATAAAATTGAATGTACGGGAATCCGACAGCAATCCGGCGGAATCCTGCTAAAAATACAACATGTTTCATATTCTGCTGGATTTTAAAAGCCGATGGTAAAAAATTCCCTCTGTGCAGACTCTAGCACAGTTTTGGGGGGGGGTTTTTGCACAGGGTAACGTCGCATTTTCTGCCAAAAATCCAATGGTACACCTGTGCTGTGTAGACCTATCCTAAGGATTAAAATTTGTCATTAACTTAGATAAACAAAGCTTCTGTGCTACAGATAAGACTGAGCAGAGAGTGGCTCACCAGGGTCAGACCAATGGGAGATAAGAGAGATCAGGGAAAGGTGGAGAGAGGTGGTCAGTAAGCAGAGAGACATGTATTCTAAGAGTAGATAAAATCTTCTTTACCTCCTGACCAAAAGCAACAAAGCAACGTATTTGGTAATAGCCTTCATTTACCTTTTCTTACATGTTAAAAACTAATCACTGGTGAGAAAAACCTCTTTAAAGGGGTTGTCTCATCTCAAAGTTTCATAGAATGCATGAATGAAATAATGCTGCTTTGCTCTGTCACTTCCTGGTCAAGCTGTCTGTAATTAGCATATGAGCTCATGTATTCAGACTTCTCTGTTTATTATGTTTATTAGTCTAGATTAGCTAAATTACCTTCTACCTGGACAAGAGAAGCTGCTGAGCTAATGTAAGCAGTAGAGTAATTACTGTCTTTTGTCTGAAATATCAGATAACACACATGCTCTCACAGTGCTGGCCACTACCTGTGTCACTCCCTGCTATCAGATAAAACAAACTGCAGGGGGTTAGAAGTACACAGGTCGGTCACTTGGGGAACCAAAGAGAGCACAGAAGGTGATAAAATCACTTGTAGCTGCTTAACAAAAAAAGATGAACAAAGCAATATATTTGGAAAATGTCTTCATTTTGTGTTCCCTACATTTTGAAAGCTATTCTTTGTAGTGAGACCACCTCTTTAAGGTCTCCTATCCAGCACCACAAACGTCCTTAACTTAATTAGTGTGTATATAAGTAAATACGATTCCACGTATCTCTATATTGAATATACTCTGCAATGCAGCGGTGAAGGAGCGCAGGGAGTGGCTGCAGGATATATACGCTGACCCGAGTTGTCCTTATGCTTGCACAACTCTATAGGGTGAGCACATACTATATTGTCTACCTACTCCTATCTGAATGTTTTGGCAGTGTACACCAGGAAGAGCGCCTCCTGTTTCTCTTTTTTCTTTTCTCGGTCTGCACGGAGAGAAAATTACTGATCACAATTTTATACATGTGTTTATATGGAATCAAACGACTTATAAATAAGTGGAATATGCCTTTCCTTATAAGAACCGCTTCCCTTACCTCAAACACCTCCTCGTCCAGGATACGGGTCCCAAACACAGCGATGCCAGTGGTGTCCAGCACAGGTCTGTCACTTCTTGGAAGGGCCTTAGTGATCTTTTTCTTGCAGTCCACAATGATTGTGACTGTATTCTTCTCAACGCTGATTGCAATCCGGTGCCACCTATGTGAATGAGTAAAGCATTGTCACATAAGTCCTGCCATGTACTATATCTAATGAGACAACCATTGAAAATTGCATTTGCAAAATTCGCATCACATTGACGGACTGCAGACTACCACGCACATAGCGGTGCTCGTGCCCTACTAAGAGAAACAACATGGAGTTTGCAGTATCTCATATCCATACACAGCTGGTTTGTTATTGACCATTTTCTATGAAAATGTAATAATTATGCTATTGCCTGATATAATTATGCAATCAGGAAAAGCTCAGAAGGAAGCTATCAAGTTAAACATGTTGCTTTCTACAACACACACAGCTAAGCGGATTGATATATAGTTTGTGGGAAAAGAGTCAGTATAACTTTAGGTTTATGACTCCAGTCGATGGAGGGACTTGGAGAAAACAAGGATTTGTGTCACGGCACACGTTGTTGCCGTGGAGGAGCAAGGTGCTACAGGGGTTAATCCCTCCAGTCGGGTGACATTCCCAAGGAGAAACCTGGCTGATAGGAGTGACAGCTCGGCTTCAAATCAGCTCAGAGGGTGTGTTGCACAGGCCAATAGAGGAGCCCGGAGGCCGCACCAATCAGCTGCTGGGGTGATGTCTGGGAGCCTCATTTAAACCGGCTCAGTTTGGATTATCTTTGCCTGTGAAAGGTTACCCTTCATGCTTCTCCTGTTTTCCTGTTCGCGTGTTTGCTCTGTTACCCTGACCTCGGCTTGCTTCCTGACCTTGTTCTCGTCTCCTGATTCTGTACCGCGCTACCTCCTGGTTTTGACCCTTGGCTTGGCTTACGTTTTTCTTTTGATTTTCCGATTTGTGGCTTTGGCGTACCCTTACCTTTATCAACCCGGACTGCTGACTTCGCGTTTTCCTGACGGCCCTGCACGTAGTAGAGTAGGGACTGTCATCCAGTTGGGGTCTGCCGTTTAGGGCAGCACACCAAGTAGGCAGGGACAGTGGGCTGGGTGGCAGTCAAGGTCCACTGCACCTCCTCTGACGTGACAATTTCTCTCACCATGCTGTTTTAGAGAGCCACAGCCAGCTTCAAACTCACGCTTCCTGGTCAGCCTGTGGGTGGTTCTACAGCAGTAAATGACGCATCAGCTTTGTTATTCCTAGCTATTCCTGTTACAGTGACATTAGTTTTTCATAATCTGTAGTGCACAAGGCTACAGAGCGCTAAAGCTTAAACCTTCTCATTAACTTAGATAAACAAAGCTTCTATGCTAGAGATGAAACTCAGCAGGGAGTAACTCATCATGGTCAGACTGAAACTTGAAACAATCAGATATGAGAGAGCAGGGAGAGGTGTTTGGTAACCTAGAGAAACTTGTGTAACTAGCAGTAGATAAAATCTTCTTTATCTCTTGAATAAAGCAAAATCAAAACAGCAATGTATTTGGTAATAGTCTTCATTCACCTTTTCCTACATGCTAAGAGCTAATTATTATGTGTAGAAAACCCCCTTAAAGAAATAAATTACAAACTAAACTATTACATTTATTTATTACTACTACAATGTTCTCAGTTCCTCCTGCTTTATAACATTCTGCTGGCAGTTTTAAAAATATTTCAAGGTTCTTTATAAAGGACTGAACTCCACTTTTAAGGGGTTGTCCATGAAAATATGATGTTGCATTGAGGCCAGGGTGGTCCAAAAGATACAAAAGAAAAGCCTAATCCCCGGGATTTACACCTCTTCACTTCCAGGTCCTCATCTTGACACACAGGAAAGGCTCAGGCTCCGTTGCAAATGAATAGAGCAAGAGCCTCTTCTTATGTCAAGACAAGAAACCAGTAATCTAGAGGAGTAGATTACCGGAGTTCCAGAGCAGCAGCATCAGAGGGCAGCTGGGTAAATTTTAGTGTTTTTTTTTGGGATCACCGGGTCCCAATGTATCATATAATTTTTTATGGACTCCTTTAAATAAAAAAAATAAATAATATTAAAACTATATTATAGCTTAGTGGAATAAAAGAGTATCTATCACCTCCATACAAACACACAGTGATAGTAGATGAAATTATAATACTTTTCTAAAATAAATGTCATTAGCAAATCAGATGATTTCCCTCAGTATTAGAGGGGTACAGGTTTTACTTTCACTTTGTAACTCAGGAGATCCTTATCATTCTGTAGGATATACCAACTGTGCAGGGGGAGCTGAGGGCGTAGCTGTTTGTACAGGATGATCTGAGTCTCTCACTACATATACTGCAGCAGGCATAGCACACTGAGGAGATGAGTGTGACAGAGTTTACCTGCTGCTCCAGCCTCCTCCTCCATAGTACACAGGTATCTATATTACACTGCTGCTGGTGCAAACATGATGTAGACTTACAGGTTCTCCCTGCCCAGTGGACTCTCCCAGGTTAGAAACAGTTACTTTGACACAACTGTCAACATAGTGATCCATCAAGCTTTCAGGTGCCGACATGGCTGACTTCAGACCTGTCTTAAAGGGCCAGCACTTTTAAATAAAACTGAATTACAGGTGAAAGGATTGGATTTTGCTAATAAAGCATATTTGAGAAAGTGTTTGTATTTTAGTCTGCTGTTACATCATGAGGTTTCTCTGGAGGTGATAGGTACTCTTTAAGTTCTGCTCCTCCACACACTACTGTTACCTGTATACCAGGGTCACATGACTGCTGGGGGTAGTAATACTGGAGAATATCTGGTCCTCAATAAACTATGGTTGCCTTGATACCAGGGGTCACATGACCTGTGTGTGGTCACATGACTGTTTTGTCTATACTGGTACTCCATGGGAGCCTTTACTGTGGACAAGTATAGGTACATATAATTTTTTTTTTCTATAGAGGAGGTTACTGCATTGGTATAAATGAGGTATACGGGCAGAATTTGTAATATATGTATATTAGAAAATCGTATAACTTCCTATCACATACATAATAACTTAAAAAAGTTATAAGGTGGACAACCCCTTTCGAGGGGACTATTGCATGCTAGAGTCAGTGATAAAAGGGTATTTGGATTATTTCACACAGAGCTTTTTTGGAAAAAAAATTCTATTTTTGTGGCCAGTTTTTTGAGCCAAAGCCAGGAGTGAATTCAGAAATAACAGGGATCATAAAATAATGACTGATACTTTTCTTTCCTGCTAGATCTACTTCTGGCTTCGACTTCAAAAGCCTCATCAATAACTGCACTGGAACTGATGTGTCTGAAACCAATTTCACACAAATTATGTTTTGGAAAAACACAGTTACAACCAAAGCCAAAAGTAGATCCACCAGGTAGGAGTAGTATCAGCCTTTCCTACATACAGCCCAATACTATTTAAACAACTTCTCTCTTTTGTTAAAAACAAATACATAAAAACTTAACTTTTTATATATATATATATATATATATATATATATATATATATATATATATATATAAAATATATATATATTTTTTTTTTTTTTTTTTTTTTTTTTTTAAAGATGTGTGACACAGTTTTGTTTTTTTTTTGTTTTTTTTCTAAAAATTGCCATTGCAGCTTTTTGAGCCAAAGCCAAAAGAAGTTTTGAAAGGAATGAGAAATATAAAAAAGGAATTCTTTTTTTCCTTCCTGCTGGATCCACTTCTTGCTCTGGCTAAAAAAAAACTGCAGTGGCGTTTTTCCAAGAAAAGTTGTGTGTGAAGCATAGATCAGTTTTAGAGCTAAAGCCTGGAGTAAATTCAGCAGAAAAGAAACCTCTCAAAGCGGACATGCACATTCAAAAGAGGAAAGCAACCATCTGGTCCATATTGGGAGATAAAATCATACAAACTAACTATACATGGTGGATTCCCCCAGGCGAAGGACAAATGATTGTTCACTGTGAAATGTTGTTCATTGGAAATATTGTCACCACAATGGCTCCATACACTGTCAGGTCACTAACCTTTGAACATTTTAAAGGACCACTAAAGTTTTTTGTTTTTTTTTCGTTGCTTTTAGTTTTTTAGCGCCAGTAATTTTGCTTGTCTGCAGCTGAATACAGGATCTCTGGCTGATGCAAAAGTCTCTGATAGGTCACATGATCTCCAC
The DNA here is from genome assembly GCA_025379985.1 of Phyllomedusa bahiana. Lineage (NCBI taxonomy): Eukaryota > Metazoa > Chordata > Amphibia > Anura > Hylidae > Phyllomedusa > Phyllomedusa bahiana. The sequence goes on along the minus strand of JAODAL010001061.1, from coordinate 105,230 downwards.
TATGATTTGCTAAAAGACACTGTGCTTTTGATGCTGGTAGGAAGTCTGTCTCGATGCAATTTTTTTAGACTGACATTAAGCCCCATAAAGGAATTCACTTCCGGGTCACACAACCATGCTGTGTGTTTCAGCAACTCAGGGCATGTCTCCATGGCACGGGTTTGTGGCCATTTTTCCAGATGGATTGCAGTTTTGCAGACCTTCTGAAAAACCGGCCACAAATGAACACATCAGGCTTCTATGGAAAACCCGTGCAGCTGTCCCCACTGCAAGGGTTTTCCGCCCGGCGGTTTTTCAAACCGCCAGCAGCCCATAAAACATTCTACATGCACATTCTTCCGTCCGGTTTTCGGACGAAATATGAACATGTGAATGGGAAGGGGGAGGCTCATCGTGGAGAAAAGTTGTCGTCCCCGCGGCCGTGGGGACGGCACACGAATCAGACAAATGCCGGTCGGATAAACCGACCGTTATTTGTCCTCTGCCATGTAAACGGGCCCTCAGAGTGCAGGTCACATGACCCAGTGGCAGCAGTGAGAAATCCTGTATTCAGCTACAAGTAAGCCATTTCTTATGAGCCAAAGGAAAAAAAAAAAAAACAGAGTGGTCCTTTAAGTCTGGCTAATGTCTTTCTAGATTATTACAATTTGACATTTGTCAGATAAAATGATCGGTTGTTGTTTCTTTCTTTTCCTTTTCTTTATGAGCCCATTCCTGACTTTGGCTTAAAAAACTACATAAAAAATTGCAATGGAATGTTTCCAAAAAAGAAAACGTTTGCCTCTTTTCCAATTATCAACAGTCACAAGCTCCTTGAGGTTCCTCAATGATTCCACCTATTTGATTCAGTGGAAGAATATTGCTAAAGGAGGGACATTGTATCAATCATGAGAAATCATATGGACATAGCTGAAAATGGCAATTTTAATCCACACACCCATTGACCACTGAATCACACAAGGAGACACAGAGAGACCTGCGTGGGGTTCATTGTTAAGATCTTAAACAGGTTTTCTCACTACAATGATCAGTTTTTAAAATGTAAGGACAAGTAATTGAAGATTTTTATAGAAATACATTGCTTTGTTGATTTTTCTTTGGTCAGGAGATAAAGAGGATTATATCTCCCATTAGAGAACACACATTTTTCTAGTTACGACCATCTCTCTCTCCCAACTCTCCTTGTTCTCTTTTATCTGTCATTGCTTGAAGTTGCCCTCAGTCATTCACTCTAACCATGGAGAGTCACCTCCTGCAGAGTCTTATCTCTAGGCACAGAATTTTAAAGCTTCTCATTCAGCTAAACACCCTCTAGGGCTCAGCAGCCTGAAGAAATATACTTTATACATCTCTTGCACTCGTTGTCAGTGTAACAGGAATAGCTAGGAATAGCAATACTGATGTGTCAGTCACTACTATAGACCTGCCCATAGCCTGGTCAGGAAGTGATATTCTAAAGCTGGTAGCCTGGTGTAAAACACTTTATAAATCTATTGCACTCATTGTCAGTGTAACAGGAATAGCTAGAAATAGCGATACTGATATGACAATCACTGTTATAGACCTGGCCAGGAAGTGTGATTCTAAAGCTGGCTGTGGCTATGAAACTGCCTGGTTAGAAAACCCCTTTAAACCATTTAAAGCTCTGATTGTCCGGGCACAACTCAAATCAGTGGTAGCCCAAGGCATAAATACTTGTTGTAAAGAAGAATATTATCTGCAAAGTGGGAAAGTTTTCTATTCACTCAAAGGGATGACCTACATTACTGAGAACAACATGATCAAAAATTTTGTGTACAAATTGCCACTTTGTAGAAGACGTCATAGACTTCATAGTTTAGCTGCACAGCTGAGCTTCCTGGCACAGACATAAGAGGCCTTTGGAATCAAAAATACAAACAATGTAACAAGAAGAAGACTTTAGGGATGGACACATTCATCCAGACTCATTATAATTAAAGGGGTTGTCTCACTACATTGATTCATCTTTCCTTAGTCCTGTTTTCTTGGTTCCATTTTGAATTCAGGGGGCGTGTTTACTGGCTTCTACTAGGCTGCAGCCATGTCTGTAGCTATAGCAACCAGTGCTGGCAGCCTATCAGGAGAGATCAAACAGGTCTGTAGCTATAGCGACCTGAGGAGCTGATGCAGCACATCAAGAGGGGATATCTCAGAATAGGTAATACACTGCTAATGGACACATATTGCAAAGTGACTTGCTTTTGCAAGATCTTTAATGTAAAAGGCAATCCTTTTAGTGAGACAACCCCTTTAAGGTTTTATTTCCCTTTCATTATGAAATCTTCAACTTTACAACCACTTTGTCTTTTCAAGTTCCTATACTGCTTCCCCAATTTACTCCAGGGAAATGTTGCTGTAAGGATGTGCAGGATGCTGGCTACAATGCCAAGCACATTACATAGAGTTAATATAGTGCATGAATGTGATGGACCATGATCAAGTCATGCATAGCAAAGTGTAGAATGTATGGAATGTAGCAGCTCAGGATTAGCAAGCACAAGGTGGAACAAAAATCTTCATTTATGGTGAATGCTCTCCGACACATTATATAATTATGAAGTCTCAAATAAGTTCTTATTACCAGAACTTCTCTCATCTATTAAAGGCAACCTGTCCAATTTTAAACAAATTCAGTGTTTATAAGTAGTGTTGATCGAACTGTTCTAGAAAAGTTAAGTTCTAGTAGAATCGAATCGAAGCAAACATTTTACTGTTCGTTCAAGTAAAGTTCTAGTTCTAGTTCGATGCACCATTTTCAGTTTAGTTTTTAGCAGCTTTTTTCACTTTTGCCGCCATCCAATCACCTTTCTGCACTTTTGGCGGCCATCCAATCACCTTTCTGCACTTTTGGCGGCCATCCAATCACCTTTCTGACTTTCTCCATCCAATCATTTCTGCAGTATAGAGTGCCATAAATCACCTGTTACTGCCTCTTGGCGCAAATCTACATACCTGTTACTTACACTTTTTGGGCCTTGCCATCCAATCACCTTTCTGTACTCATGGCGGCCATCCAATCAGTGCAGAGTACAGAGACGTGTCAAAAACATCATTGCTGAGCTGTAGGGCTCTCAATGGCTGCTAAAATCACATGACCATGTTACATATATTTCACTGTATTGCCTTATGAATGACATTTTCAGCTCACTCTCTGTACTGTACAGACTGCTCTTAGTTAGTGAGATAGCGTTTCCCTCGCTATAGACACCAATAGTCAGGGAGTTTGTTATTGCTGGCTGCATCTGTCCCACACCCAGAAGCTATTATTTGGTGACATTTGCAGGCTCCCATAAACCTAACTCTCATATACATGGATATATATTATACAGAGTGCCTGTATTTGCTAAATCATACTCAGTGCTCATAAGTTCCATTTTTGCAGTTTTGGGAGTTCAGTAAATGTATAACACACCATCTCCAAATCTCCTATGTGTCAAAGGGGCCTTTGGGTCCCCTCGGGATGCAGGGCCCCATAGCAGCTGCCACCGCTGCACCTCCTATAGCTACGCCCCTGCTTGCAAGCTGTCCTCATCTTTTCAGTTAGCCATTGAAAGGAATGAAGTATTACAGCCTCTCAATTTTTTTCTGTCACTCTTAGAGCCACATTTTCTTCACTAAGTTGTTCCACTTATCCAGTTTACTGTTATGGATGGTAATTCCAGCTTCTCCTCACCTGTATAGGTATAAAAATTACCCAGAACATCTTCTCCCATTGACTTTAATGGGGTTCGAGTTCGAATAGCACCTTGAACCGAACACACTATAGTTCGAGGTGCTAATCGAACTAGAACTTTTTACTGCTCGCTCATCTCTATTCATAAAGTATTCTTCATTTTACTTAAGGTTTTCTATTCCATTCACAAAATGTACTTGTACCTATAATTTTTTTCACACCTGAAACACCACTTTTAATTACCCCGTAAAGGGATTGCTATATAACCAGTGTTATAAAGTATCCAGATCACCGAAGAACACCACACACTTTATATCATCATAAGTAACAAACATTTGTTAATACTTTTACGAAGTCGCAAAAAATTCAGCTACATCTTGTTGTCGAAATGTTCTTAAGGTGATACTCACTTTCCATCTGCAACATTAACAGTGCTAAAAATGGGGTAGTCCTCTGGTGCGGGTTTTCCATGCTGATCTTCATAAAGGAAGACAGGGGACCTGCCGACCTCCACTCCCAGTTGCTGAACACCTTTTTGACTGTAGATAGATAGGATGAATGTCTGCAGGCCCTTCTTGGGCTTAACTGTCAGCAGGATTGAGAAATCCTTTGGGAATACTCCCCCTAGAAAAGAAGCACAATATCAGTGCATAGTCTGGAGATGTTACACTGCATTAGAGAAGACATGGAAGGGTTACATTATATCGACGTCTTTTGCATATTAGCAAATGCAAATATTTCTAATGGATTAAATAGAATTGTACTATAAGTAGGAGAGTGTGATTCCAAAAAGGGTCTGAAGGGAATTGTGTATGTACTAATCTTGCTCATAGATTTGTAATCCACAGATATTGATAGTATCATATATATTAGACCAAACTCATATCACATTTTGTGCCTTTGTCACTGGAGTCCATCAGGATAACAGGTTTTGTGGCCGGGGAATGAAACTTCTGCATTTGTACATTGTACATAGTCCAAAAGGAACTGTGTTTCCCTTATAGACCCTTATGGCTCCACCGTGGTATATGTCAGAATACTTTTTCCATAGTAGAAAAGTAGACACCAGCTTCCTAGTAGGTCAGATCCATTAAAACAGAGGGCGACATGTATGAATTTTGGCATTGAAATGCCAATTTTCATGCGCATTATAATAGTGTAGAATGTGCCTGATTTATGAACCTGTTCTATTGCAGTTCATAAATCAAGCGCATTCTAGCGCTAAGACGACACTTCTGGCTCAGGAAAACCACCTTGAAAGTGGTATACCTATTCCAGCAGTAATGCGCCTAGAATTGCCATAGTGAAGCTATAGATTTATAGCTTCATGCGGTTCTAGTGCGGCCGCCTCCCACACGCCCCACGAAATCAGGCGCATTACAAAGTGCTGCGGGCACTTTGTAATGCACTTGATACTGGCATATGGACAATTTTAAAATATAGCGAACGGGGCTGAGCCAGTTTTCGGGCTGAAAAGACGCCAGACTTCTGCCGCAGCTCATAAAGTCCATTTATTGTAAACCTTTTAAAATTGCGTCACAGCATGGTAAACAGCATATCCATGAAGAGCTTAAGCACCAGTGGTGCATAGCTGTAAAAAGAGACTGACGTGTTTAGGATAGATTCAATCCTTAATAATAGCCAGTTAAGGATTGACTCAGTCTCTTTTTACAGCTATGCACCACTGATGCTTAAGCGCTGTTTGTATATACCATTTACCATGCTGTGATGCACTTTTAAAGGGATTACAGTAAATGGATTTTATGTTTTAATGGATCTCACCCACTAGCAGGCTGGTGTCTACTTTTCTTCTTGGATTTCACTACACATCTGCTATGTCCCTCCTAGGGCTGCAACTACTACTGTAGTTGTAATCAGGAAATTATATTTGAGAAGGCTCAATTCCCCCCTCCAGAGTTCCTTTACTGTATCATAAATTGTCTGTTAGCTGATAGATCTCATACATACCTTGCATTACTCAAGTTTAATCTTTGGTCTTTTCCAAATGCTTTACCCTGCAGTTCTGCTTGTTTAGATTAAATGCTTTGTATAAAAGCAATTTATTGAGTACTGAGTTATGGCAACTGAGCCACAAGTCAACAAAAGATTGTCATATATCTTCCGTACTAAAGTAAATGTGTCTCAAAAAGGGGAGTGCTATACACTTGAAGGAGATACATACAGGTCAACAATGCCTAGTGAAAGCAAAATACTTATGTGTCTAGTGATATAATCACATCAAGTAATGATACAATATTACTTATGTAATAATACATAATATAATTTATATAAACAACGCCCTTGGTACAAATAATTGAAACCTAAACTCATCATATTTTTTCTTTGCCATGAAGTTTAGAAATGTTATGAAGAAATTTGGGATCTAATGACAACAGACCCAGTATAAATATATATGTATATTAGTACTCGCCATATCCATCCTAAACCTAGGTTATACTATAATGTAAACTTCTAGCTGGGTTGTTGAAAACCCCATTGCGGTTCCCTATCATTCGTAGACTTTGTGATTAATTAATAATAGTGTTACTCAAAAACTCTTCAGTTCAAAGCAGTTCAGCTGACTTTGTTATAATATTTGGGTTTGGGACGTCCCAGACCCAAATCTCATAGTCTTTGGAGGAAGAAAATCTGCATGTCTTTTTTAGCCTTTAGAAAGCACTTGCAGCAGCAAAATGCCTCCAAATATTATAGGAACACCACCACACATTTAGGGCGAGATCTGGGAATTCATGTAGAGGCAGTATCTGGTCCAACATAGGACCCACATCTATGTAATTCTAGAATTAGGAATTAGGGGTAAAGTCAGACCTGCACTAATACTAATTCCAATCATAACCCCAGGGTTTGCCATATGTTGCACAGATGATCCCAAGATTTAGGGTTGAAATTAGGGTTAGTGGTAGGGTCATTTTTTTGTTGCCAATACTTGCCAACATTTGATTCTGTCTTACCAAACTGAGTTACTGAAATTCTGGTTGAAAATAACCAAATCCAAAGCACAATGCTATATAGAGGCATTCATAGCAATACATTCACTCTATTTCAAAAAGTAAACAAGTGAGAAACCTTGTATATGTTAAAAACATTCTCATTTTAAAGTAAGATAAGGTATCATATCTGCAAGATGGCTACTTTGTTTTTGTTACTTAAGAACAATAAGGTTTATCCGACCGGTACTTGTCTGGTTTGTGTGCCGTGCCCACGGCTGCTAGGGGGACGGCTTTTCTCCGCGATGAGCCCTCCCCCTTCACATTCACTTGCACATATCCGTCCGAAAACCGGATGGAAGAATTTGCATGTTCAATGTTATTCGGGTGGCTCGGGGGCAGAAAAACCGCCGGGCGGAAAACCCATGCAGTGGGGACTGCATGGGTTTTCCATAGGAGCCTGTTGTGCTCGTTTGCGGCCGGTTTTTCAGATGGTCTGCAAAACCGCAAACCATCTGAAAAACCGTCCACAAACCCGTGCCTTGGGGACATGCCCAAAAAGTAAGATGAGGCATCACACTTAAGACTTTCCCAAGACTATGGGAAACACTTAATATTCGACTTTGAATGATCTGTGTACTTTAATATAACTTAATACTGGTTTCTTTAATATGTTTTCCACTACATTCAAATAAGGTGCAGCCACATGTTATAATAATTGGAAGGTTAAACAATCTTGCCCTTTATTTATCACTAACACAAATATGTTTTAGCCAAACTCCTCTGCCTTTAGCGAATTTGACTGGTGTCTACTACATATTTTCCATTGTTTGCTTGTAACTTGTGTCCATCATCCTTGAATGGACATATCTCAGGAGTCTTACTGATGAACCTGTCTTTACAGGTTATAAGATTCTTTTGAACAGTTTTGATAGTTTTCAATTTATTAAACAGGATAATCACTTAGAATAAATTAATGGGAATAAAATGGTGCAATGATAGTGCTTTTATGTATCACTGATATTCAACAATAATCTTCTGGAGTGATATTTTCACCAACTATGTCTGCTTCCTTTGGAATGTGTCAATGTATTAGGAGAAATTATGTAACAAAGTTTGAAACCTATGATTATAATTCCCATCTATTAGTTTTATTTTTATATTCCTATAGTATTGATACAGTGATCTCTCAAGTTACCATGGCCCCAAGATACAATATTAACAATGGTCTTTCCTTTCTTAAATCTTGAAACCATACTCGCCATACATATCCAACACTGCTACTGTGCAGAGTGAATGATGGAGGGTACAACCAATTATTATAATATGTTACTTGTGAGACTTCTGTATTACTGAGGTACGTGCAGTGATTGGAAGTCTAGTAGCCCCTGTCTACAGTAGAGTCTATTACTACATGTCCTGTACTGCTCTTACATGTATTAGTGAGGTGCATGCAGTGATTGGCGATCTATAGCGCCTCTCTACAGTGCAGTGCAGTACTACATGTCCTGTACTGCTCTTACATGTATTAGTGAGGTGCATGCAGTGACTGGTAGTCTAGTAGCGCCTCTCTACAGTACAGTGCGGTACTACATGTCCTGTACTGCTCTTACATGTATTATTGAGTTTCAATGAGTGATTATCGGTCTAGTAACACATATATACAGTGCAGTGTGGAACTACATGTCCTATACTGCCATGATGGGAACCAGATGAAGGCCCCATTTTCTTTTTTTTGGCACATTGTGTATAAAGTGCATGACCCAAATAAGCTCCTGTCCTCATCATAGAAAGTGATTTCCAAATTCCAGCCACTCTTTCTGATGTTATAAGGAAAGACGTGCTTTATCTGTATTAGTTATCTGCTTCATTTTATTTAAAGACAAACTGCCATCAAATTTTTTCTTTTCATATATGCACCAATTGTTTTTTTTTTCATATTTTTTTTTACATTTTTTGTTATGTAATTTTTTTTAAAGTTCCCCTATGTATATTACTGTCTCTGACTCACAGAGCTTCTGTAAGCTCCGATAGCACAGCAATTAGATTCAAATTCTGGTCTGATACATGTGAAGAAACCCCTTCCTCTCCAGTGCATGAAAAAAATGTCCCCATTATCCTTTCATGTATTGCTTATGGTCTAGTATAATCTTATCTATCCCTATGGAGAGAACAATAGAGCAATCATTATGTTATTACATACTATTTATAATGAGACTTTGTAGAGATAAGTAGCAGTTGAAGTACAGTGAGATTAGCCTGCCCTAGTTTTTCACAGACTTGTGGTTTCAACTTCCAATGGTTGTGCCAGAACCAATTAATATTGTATGTTGAGGACCCCTGTTTTAATAATTAATAATAATTAATAAAATCTTATATTAATATGTTCCTGGAAAGGCTCTGTAACTACTGCCACAGATCCCTTGGGGGTGTAAATTCAGGTCTATAAGACAGCTGGGTTACAAGTCCTAGTGCAGCTGCAGCTGGAGCATTTGATTGATTGACACTTTTTGAGAATCAGATATGATAATGACTAAATTAGAATTAAAACAGATTGACACGTGCTGAAAGCCCCAGAACTTGTAGTAACTAGTATGTTTTTACTTTTGGAATGGAAATGTTAATGAAGTCAAGGATATTCACCTACAATGAAATTAATATATGCATAAACACTAAAGATTTTTATCTCAATGTTTATTACTCATGCACTGACTTATTTTACAGGGATTGTCTCCTCCTTTGGACAATCCTATTTATTACAAGGGTCTCTCGACTGTCAGTTGATCACAAAGTGTCCTCTTGATGTGACCCTCAGCAATCCTCAGTATTTTGTTGGGATTCCTGGCAGTAAATGTTCAGTTTTCTTGCAGCGCCTCCACAGGGGAAATTAACCACTACACTTTTAAATCACCCTATTTTAATCAGTGGAGTATCTGAGAGTGCTTTATTGAGCTATAAGCAGAATCATCCATTGGGGTGTATGCATTTAGAAAAAAAAAACCAACCCTTTAATTTCATTAAAGAGACTCTTCTGTCAGAAAAGGGTATTTTCACTAAAATCAATATTCCTGGAAAACATTTTTTTTAGAAGTTTTGGCAACATTTTTTTTTAAATAATTTTGGCAGTCCTTAAATTGCATATAAAATCCTGCCCTTCTTTAGCTTAGTTAATAAAGAGATAAAACTCCTGAATGACTGGGCAGACTAATTTCAGTTTACTGCAGCTGCTGCAATAAATGCTTTTCTGCCTGTTGTCTCATTATTAAAAGTAGCAATGACAGAGCAATACATGAAAGGATAATGGGTTAATCTTTCTCTGTACTGGGAGGGTAGGGGTTTCTAGCTTTCCCCACCCTTTTCAGGTTCTGCTGATAAAACTAATCCCTCTCAGGCCCTTGCCGGATCTGGAAGAGATGTCCTCACTGCCATTATCATAGTTAATGCATGGGAAGTCAGATAGATGAAAAGATAATGGGTTAATCTTTCTCTGTACGGGAGGGTAGGGGTTTCCAGCTTTCCTCACCCTTGTCAGGTCCTGCTGATAAACCTAACCCCTCTCAGGCCCTTGCCGGATCTGGAAGAGATGTCCTCACTGCCATTATCATAGTTAACGCATGGGAAATCAGATAGATGAAAGGACAATGGGTTAATCTTTCTCTGCACTGGGAGGGTAGGGGTTTCCAGCTTTCCTCACCCTTTTCCGGTCCTGCTAATAAAACTAACACCTCTCATGCCCTTGCTGGGTCTGGAAGCGATGTCCTCACTGCCATTATCATAGTTAATGCATGGGAATTCAGATAGAAAAAACAAAAAGTCATGTATAGATGGGAACCTTATTTTTTTTTCGAGATTATGCATATAAAAAATTTGTGATAGTAGTGTTCCTTTAAAGGCCAACTAGCATACAAAAGCATATATAATAATGTTATATGAGACTCTTCCACACTACTACATGTGCAAGACCAATAAACTCTGTAACCGGCATCCAGTGCTGGTCTTCCTGCCGCAGGCGCTTCATGTCGAGAATTAGTCAGTGGAAAACCTTTGTGGAATTCGAACTCATTTTTCAGGGTCTTACACGTCTTAGCTTGTAAGGAGATACATGAAGAAGACACTTGTAAAGTCTTGTTTATTTATTAAAAATGTAAAAGAGATCACAGCCAGCAAGACATTAGTGGCATGACTGGAGTAAGCCCTTCCTCAACACTGGATTCCAGCTGCAGAAGCCCCCAAGAAAACAGATGCATCTTGCTGGCAGATGTGCACTAGCATGCCCCAGTCTGGCGTATGCGCTGATCCCACGTGTGATAATTCATTGGGTTTTCATTACTTACAGATCTTTGTCACAATTAATAAAAGCTTTCAGCGCTGCATTTTTAATTTCCTTTAATATCTGCTGTCAGTGAGCAGACGGAAAGTGCTATATGGAATGTGAGATATTAAAAAAAATTCTATTAAATCTTAAATTAAAATAATAATAATAATAGAAAAAAAATATTTCCTCAAAGGGAATGTGTCATCAAAATGACTTATTGTTTAGCTCACATTTTTATGTTCAACACATTTTTTAAGAATTTTTGGTTATATTTTTTTTCTAATTTTCCATATCACTTTCAATATTTTTTAATAATTCTTAAGTCCTGCAGTTTTCACTTTGGCCACTAGGCCTAATAATCGTCTGACACTTCCTGTTCTGTAGAGAGAGATTCTCAGTTGTCTGCTAATTATCAGCACAAAGAGGGTCAAACTGAAAGGAGACACCAGTGTGAATATATAACACTGTCTCCACCAGTCACAAGAGGAGACAGTCACAGTTCACCCTTTCAACTCCCTGCACACTGATATCTTCCTAGGTCACAGGGCAGGACTAGAAACTCTCCTATAGAAGTGAATGGGACTGAGTCAGTCTTAAGTCTTCTATGGGCATGAAGCTGCTATAAAGCATCTCTCTGATTGCTGTTAAAGCAGTGCAAACAATGCCTAGTGGCCAAAGTGAAAACTGCAGGACTTAAGAATTATTAAAAAATATTGAAAGTGATATGAAAAATTTGAAAAAAAAACAACCAAAAATTCCTAAAAAATGTGCTTAACATAAAAATGGGATTTTAACAGTGACTCATTTATTGATGACACATTCCCTTTAGCCAGGTAATTTCATCCAGTTTACTAATGAGGTTAGTTTCTGTTTCACTTGAATGCTTTTCTGAAGCATAATATTATAATAAGTTATAGTATTTAGGTTTCTGGAGAAGGGTCGTTGATCCAGGGATTTATTATTGCCGTAGTTGGAGTTTTTGTTCCCTAAAATGAGGACAAAGGGTTTTTCTATCTCATAATTAGCTCCTTTTATTTGCCTTCTTCTGGATCAACACTGCCCAATATTAATCTAATGGATGGTGGATGGATGATGGATGTCTTTTCAGCCTCACAAACTATACCATGTATTTTTAGAGTCATAAAAGGGGTTGTCTCACTACATCAATTCATCTTACCTCAGTCCTGTTTTCATTTATGAATTCAGGGGCGTGTTTACTGTCTTCTATTAGCCTGCAGTGACAAGCTGCTATGGACACCAGGTCTGTAGGTATAGCGACCAGTACTACCAGCCTATCAGGAGAGATCTAACAGATCTATAACTATAGCGACTTGAGGAGCTGATGCAGCCCATACAAGAGGGGATATATAGGAATAGGTAGGGCACTCTAAATGGACACATATTGCAAAGTTACTTGCTCTAGTAAGATCTTTAACATAAAAAGCAATCTTTGTAGTGAGACAACCCCTTTAATGGCTAATGTATCATTGTTTAATAGCAGCGTTAAGAATTAAGCTGATGTTTCAACTTGGGGGTTTCAACCTTTCCAAAAATATGTAGATAACTAAGAAATTGGCAAGCAGATTTTTGGAATATTTAGACAAGAGACAGTGGACAGTGCCATTAAATTCCACAACCCCACCATCATCTAACAGGCACAGCTAGGAGTATGAGATAGCAGAGCTGAAATGTCAGTCACTGCTGTAGACCCACCCAGATGCCGCAAAGGAAGTGGGAGCCTGAAGAGGCTGTGAGGAGAGAGAACAACTAGGTGAGAAGTTCCTTGATTAAAAAGTAAAAACAGTAAGGGTGTGTTTACACGGCAAATACCATATACTGGTTGGATTTCCCGACTGGTATTTAGTCTTTTTTGGCACGCAGAGACACAGCTTTTGTCCACGGTTTGCAGTTTCAATCTGTCCCCCTTCACACCCACATGTTCATCCTCTGCCCTTACGCCGGGCGGGAGAATGAACATATTCGACTTCCGGCGGTGTAAAAAAGCGTCCAGCAGAAAATCCGTGCAAACCGACTGAAAAACCGACCAATAGCCCTTGCCATGGGGAAAAGCCCTAAGGCTGTTCTAGTTTTAAGCTTTTTTTCCCCCTAAAATAGAAATGAATCGTTTGGATGTGATATCAGATGTGATTGGTAAGAGTCAGATCCCCCAGTGAATAGGGCTTGTAGCAGTGCAAAGCAACCCTCACTGCCACCTATTGCTTCCAAGCACAACACAATCAAATTGATTGGAATGGAGCCGTGTTGCAGTTCTCTGTATAACAGGTGGCCACTGTGCAGGGAACAAGCTAGACCTAAATGGGTCCATTATGGGTGTTCTTTCAGTAGCTGACTGACCCACCCAGATGAGCTGCAGGATCCACAATTTTCATCATCGGAGCTGCCTTCATTCCCACAGCCATGTGTTTGTCACTCCAAGGGATACTTGATGCACTATACTCTGACCTGGATCTATAGACTGCTTTTTTAGACATTTTGGAGTACGATGAAATAAATCAGTCCATATATAAAAGTGACCAGTTTTCCTGATGTTATCTTCTACAGAACACAGGATGCAAGATTGGGAAACATTACTTCATGCAAAACTTAGCCATCTCTTAGGCTTGAATGTGTGCCCTCACTTTGGAGTTACACTTTGCTCCATTTATTAGCAAACTGCTTTAGTAGAACATATTAAACCCATTTAGTGAAAGTGAAAACAGAGCACTAGGATCTCCCTGACCTCGAAGCTGTATTTTTTTATCCAGTTGCCCCTTCTGGTTAAGGACATGGTCGGTTTTATGGTAGTCTGAGATGAGAAGCTTATTGAGCTGTAAGCTATAGCAGCTTGTCAATTATAGAGGAGGTGGAGGCTTAGATGTCTAAGTGTGAGATGCAAAAACCACTGCAAATGCTGAACTGTGGATTGCTTGGCATGATTTTTAGGGATAGCTGTCATCTCGACATGGAGAGAAGATGCTGAGCTGAGCTACCACTTAAGATGAGTGGTTTAGAGTAGTTTGGCCACAGAAGTGAAAGACTCTTTGTGGAGAAGAATATTTGGTGACCTCGAGAGTGGTCAATTGTCAGGATTCTGATGAGGCTATAACCCAAGGGGGTAAGCAAGACAGGTTGGGTGCAGTTAGACTCTACTTTATGAAGGCTACAGCTGAGTTGCACAGTGTTTGAAGAAGACATCAGTCTTGGGTTGGCTGCCCAGAGGTCGGTGGTTTGGCTAGTTTGGTTAAATCCTGGGATACATTAGATTCAAGGAAAGTGTTTTAGCAGGAGCTTAGAGGTAGGACTAGAGCAATAGTGTCCCACTTTCTGTGGACATTCTACAGATTGCATTCTACAGATTTTTCAGGTTGTGTTCTTGCACATTCAAGCAACAGCGCCACCTAGAGTGAGACTGCAATCAAGCTTCTGTGCCTTGTATGAGGTCAGTAACCACTGTTTTATGAAGAAATAAAGATTAAAGTTAATACAGTTGACAACTGTCTCTATAAAGGGGACATTATGACCACCACACTACATGTTGCTCAGGAGTAGTTTGGTGATTAGAATATATTAGGGGGTTATTGTGAACATAATTGATACAAGCTGTATCTCCAAGCCTGGAACTGTATATTAGAGCAGATCTTAGGCGAAGGCTTTTTTTTAATCCTAATAAATATTAATGAAGGAAATTGTAAATCTCGTTCTGTTTTCTGATTTCTGTTTTGATAAGTCGTCACACCGCAAGGGAAGCCATATGTTGCTTCTTTTGTTCCTCGGTTTATTTTCTTAATAAACATACTCTTGTACTAATATTTATATATCTCTTCTATCACAGCTTGTCTTAAAAATGAGTAGAACAGGAAGACATTTCCAGCAGATCTGAAGGAAACTCATTTGGCTCATTATATGTGTGAGAGTAAACTAATAACCCTTGCTCGCTGGTGGGTAAATTCCTTATAGTTTAGAATCATTGTTTCATTGCTGTAATTGAAATCAGTTATCTGTGTATTCACTTCCTGCTGTGCTTGATAGGCTTTATTATACACCACTGTGAATGCCAAAAAGCAGAGCTGCACTGTAAAGCATGGAAAGGGATAGCAACCTGATTCTTGCATGAGACATAAGGTGGGATGCAGCCTAAATCAGCCAAAGGTTAATGTAAATGTTAATTTTAGCGCCCAACAGTGGAGTTGATTCTTAGGACATCGACAGTGAAGTTGATTCTTGAGGCCACCAGTGGAGTTGATTCTTGGTTCCCACCAGTGGAGTTGATTCTTAGGGCCCACCAGTGGAGCTGTTTCTTGAGGCGCACCAGTGGGGGTGATTCTTAGGGCCCACCAGTGGAGTTGCTTCTTGGGGCCCACCAGTGGAGCTGATTCTTGGGGTTCACCAGTGAAGTTGATTCTTAGGGCCCACCAATGGAGATGATTCTTAGGGTCTACAAATGGAGTTGACTCTTAGGGTGCAACAGAGCCCGATAGTGAAGTTGATTCTTGGGGCTCACTAGTGAAGTTAATTATTGTGGCCCAGTAATGGAAGTCTTTCTTGGGGTCCACCCTACAGCAACTGCACATGACCCTGGGTACCTGCCTCTTGTTTTTTTCCTCTTTACCTCTACCTTTCTTCTAGAATAGCAGCCCCAGGCCTGCCATACCTAGGGTCCCAACATATCAAGGTGATCACCAGGGTTTTCACCTGTTTCTCCGTTGCCCAGTAAAGTTTTGGCCTATACTTTAACATCTCCACATTGTTGTACCTAGTCCCCTTTGTGGCTGAAATAACTTTATCAAAATTCCATAGTCCTACATAAACAAACAGTCCTTATTGGTAACCTGAGCTGTTTCTACTGGATCAACTAATATTAAGTTTTTGCTGCGAGTGCCTTACTGAAGACAATAAATCAAATGCTGCCTATTTGCTCTCCGACAAAGA
This sequence comes from Phyllomedusa bahiana, assembly GCA_025379985.1. Classification (NCBI taxonomy): domain Eukaryota; kingdom Metazoa; phylum Chordata; class Amphibia; order Anura; family Hylidae; genus Phyllomedusa; species Phyllomedusa bahiana. The sequence goes on along the minus strand of JAODAL010001061.1, from coordinate 89,344 downwards.
CACCCCTTCAATTAAACAAATCATGTATCGTTTTCTTTCTCATTAAAAAGCAGTAAAATATTTAAAGGTCAAGATTTTGTGTGAAGTTTTATAATGGAGCCGGGCAACCCTTAGCACGTCAAAGCAAAAGATAAAGATCACCCATAAGCATTAGGACACTGTGTTACGTCTCAATGCCTGTTTTCTTTTAGTTAGGAATTTAGGGCATCATGTAGGACAACTGTCTAGGTGTAAGACTTTCATTGTTGTCCATAGCAACCAATCGGATCTACCCTTTCATTTTTTGAGACTGCTATATGAAATTAAAGATGAGCACTCATTAGTTGCTATGGGCAACAAAGAAAGTCTTAGACCTAGACAGTTTTCATACACGAGGCCCGTAATATTTTGCATCTATGCTTGTTTGCATTTGGCAGCTTTCCAGTGCTTTTAAGCTATCATGTGATGGTACAACAAAGGACAGAGACGGGATCTGGGGGATATGTTGTTTTAGGATTTTATTTAGTACTTCATATAAAATACTGTTTATGGTTAGATTCACACACAGCATTATGGAGAACTTTTAGTCGTGTTTTTAATGGCATTTTGTTGCCAGGTCTTACTTTACAGTCTATAGTAAAATCTAAAATCCCCTACACACAGTTTGCTTTTAAGGTCGTTGTGTTTTTTTGGTGGATGCAAGTATGGGTTTGCTTTGGGTGTGCAGTTTTCATGGCCTTTGCTCCCACACACCGCATTAGCTATTTATCCTGTGTTTACAAACAAAATTAATGTTAATATTAAGAGTTTTTGATTATTTTTTTTTTAAAAATGTATTTTTGTAATGAAAAAAAAAAAATTTTTTGAATGAGAATAAGTGATAAAACTTCTCTTTTAAAAAACAGCACAAAAACACAAACTTCGTAAAAATGCATGTTGCATTTAAAAAAAAAAAGCTATAATGTTTTTAAATGCATTTTTACATTTGCAAATGCAGGAAAAAAGCTTGAAAGGGAAGCCTAATACAGTTTTTACACACAGCATTGTTGTAAAACACATCATGTCCTTCACAATATTTTTCATTGTATATTAAACACCTTATAACTGCTTTTTTCAGTCAGATGCTACTTTAATTTCTATAATGAAGCATATATTCCATTTTCCACAAAACAAAGAGATGTTTCCAGCAACGATCCAGGGTAATTGAGGTAAAACTATTTCAAAACTTTATTCCATAATGATTAAAAATATTTCAATAGTGAAAATGACAAGACAAAAAACACGATAACACGCTAACGCGTTTCGGAAGTAGAACCTTCCTTTATCATAGCATGTAGATACTGAGTAACAAAAGACTTATATAAGCCATCCAATCAACAAATCACCTGTATGTAGAGACTACCACAGTTTAACTCTTTGTGTTCTACCAAGGCTACAACTGTGAATATATAATATCCAATATTATTATTATTATTATTTATTTTAAAGCGCCATTGATTCCAGGGCGCTGTACATTCGAGGGGGTTACTATATAAAACACATACACTAAATTAAAATAAATATCGTGTGACTGTCAAAAATTTATGAGAAAGAATAAGTATTTTCACTATTGAAATATTTTTAATCATTATGGAATAATGTTTTGAAATTTTTTTACCTCAATTACCCTGGATCGTTGCTGGAAACATCTCTTTGTTTTGTGGATAATTGCTAGAGGCGGCTTTACCTCTCCGTGCACTCCAGTGGGACAATTATATTCAAGGTGAGCTGACCATTCAAAGTTTTTGAAATATATTCCATTTTGGTCTGTGGCATTTGTTGTGGCATTTTGGAGTAATAATTTTTTACCCAGAACACAGTGTGCTGTTTTGGATTTTTTTTTTTTTTTTTTTTTTCTTTTTTGTCCTTTTTATTTTCTCCATAGGATTTGAAAAAGGACAAAAAAAAGCCTATGGTCCTGCTTCCCCTCCTCCCCCCCCACTCACACTCATAGACAAACTTGACTGCGTCTCTACCCTTTTTAAAAGAAAGCCTGTGAGTCCTCTTTTCCCCTCTCACTCATAGAGAAAGTCTGTGAATTGTGCTTTCTCTACCCACCCAAAAAGAAAGCCAGTAAGTCCTCATTTCCCCACTCAATCATGGAGAAAGTCCTGCTATACACACTCACTCCTAGAGAAAGCCTGTAAATCGTGATTTCCCCCCTCACTCATAGAGAAAGCCTGAGAATCATGCTTTGCATGTCCATCATAGAGAAAGATCCCACTTTCCCCACCCATGATAGGTAGAGTATTTGAGACCTGCTTTTCCCATTTTGTCATAGAGAAAGCCTTTGAGTCTTGCTTTCCCCACCCATCATAGAGAGAGCCTGTAAGTTCTGCTTCCCCAGCTTTTCCCACTCACTTTTACAAAAAACTCTAATACAGCCCATTTCCCCTGCCCCCCTTTTATCGAGAAAAGCCGGAAAATTCCTACTTTCCCCACTCACACATAGAGAAAGCCTGTGAGTCCTGATTTCTCCACTCATTCATAGAGAAAGCCTGTGAGTCCTCATTTCCCCACTCACTCATAGAGAAAGCCTGTGAGTCCTGCTTCCCCTGCCCATCATAGAGAAAGTCTGTGAATCATGCTTTTCCCGAAGATAGCTTGCGAGTCCTGTTTTTCCCAACCATTCATAGAGAAAGTCTATAAGTCTTACTCTACCCACACAGGATTTTTCACTCTTTCTTTGGCAACTTCATACAGGAAAAGTTGTCAATCAATGGAGCCACTCAGATGGACCCAACGCATTCCGGTGTTACATCGATGCCATTACAATTAACAGTAGACATAATATGGTAAATTCATATATGTGAAACAAATCCTACAAGTGTCCGCTAGGCCTAAGTATATGGTCAGCTTAATATCATGATCGACCAAAATTTTGATCAAAACAGGCATTTAACATTTTTTCTCTACCTTAAAGGGAATATAAAAAATTGCAATACACAACCAGACGGGGTAGTTATCTTTTCTTACCTGGATATAATTGGGTCATTTGGGCACTAAGCTGGGCATGTTTTTGAAATCGTATGCGTGTCGATCCTTTGGTTTCCCTTTCCGTTGGGGCAAAACCCGCTGTTTTTTTTCACACCCGGGGTACGTGAAATTTAAATTTTCGATACATCACGGTTCAGCTGAAAAAGCAAAAACAATAAAAATAATTAATTTACTTCATTAATCCAAACTAACAATATTATTTGCAATATTAAGTCATAAAATAACATCGACTATGTTCTCAGAGGAGACCAATGCTCACTAATCAAAACAATACATAAAATCCAAAGTAAGGGGAAGTAATCAAGTGGGATATTAGGATCTAATCTAGTCATGTCATACAAAAAGAATGCAAAAAGAATTGTAACCATATGGATGGAAACGGACAATAATTAAAATTCTAACACATTCAATACAAAAAATATGAGAGCTGCACATGGTTCTGTTTTAAATTTTTAAAAGGGTGCACCAAAACTTTAACTATAGGACTAATGTTTACCTATTTAACCCGATACCCCTATTTCCCCAACAATTTTTTTTCCCCGAAGCAGAAAAACTTAAAGTGAGATATTATCCACAACACAGATAATGCCTTGGATATTGATTTTCATTATTATATTTTGCTTATAGTTGGCATTTCCACCCAAAGAAACCAATTTAGAAACTCTCTGACCATAAACCTCACCAAACTGATATTGTCGCCGATATCTCCCTCGCAAAAGAAACTCACATACCCTTGTATTACGTGAAGCTATAGACAAGGAAACTTGGACTTGTCTTCTGCCCCCACTCTGGCCTTCAAGCCACTTGAGTCTTTCATCCCTTATCACGCGTCTTTATTCTAGTGTGTTGGGAAAGCTCCCAGCATACATGATGAATGTCTCCATGGGAATCCAGTAGTCAGATGGAGGCCAAAAGATTGTCCTTTGTGTCCTCCATCTGGCTGGTAATCATTAGTATGCTAAAAAATAAAGTATGGAATATCATCTATTTCCATAGATAAGATCCTGTAAATATGTATCTATCGAATGGGTAACAGATGTTGGTGCTTAGTATCCATCCCAGGCATGCAGCTAACGGATACGTCATGAACTTTTCAATAGCCTTTCATGATACATCCATAACATAAATGCCCATTGTATTATAGCCTATGAGTGACAGATGTGTTACACCAATGCCACCTATAGTCTATTATGGCATCTATCTAATGTATTTATCATGTTCACAATGTAATAGATCCCATATTAGGTTAGCAATACATGGTACAGCAAAGCTGCGTTCCCATGTGTCCACCAATGGCTACACCGACAAGTTAATTCACCAGGCCATTGGTAGACACTGTAATGGCAGGAGTAGTTGCCGTGCCAGAGCCACACTATGTATTCCTAATCTTAGTCTACATGTAATGGACTTCATGGCATCTCTCACAGCCTCCTGTACATTAGGATTTATTCCTGTCATAGTCAGTAAAAGAGACCAAAATATAATGAGAATCCAGCTTTAAAGGGAAGCACAAACTCGTATCAGCAGCACTCTGCAAATGCTAAAAGACAGTCAAACAATGAATATATGAACTATAGCAAAATAAATTTTCTTCTTTGGCTGTTTTCGGTATAACAATTGATGTTCTTTAAGGGCATGTCCCCACGGCACGGGTCTGTGGCCGGTTTTTCAGACGGTTTTGAAGATCGTCTGAAAAACCGTCCACAAACGAGCACAACGGGGGTCTATGGAAAACCCGTGCAGCAGTCCCCACTGCATGGGTTTTCTGCCCACCGCTGGCCGCCCGAAAAACATTGAGCATGTTCATTCTTCCGTCCGATTTTCAGATGGAATATGTGCATGTCAATGTGAAGGGGGACCCCCTCTCCGCGGCCGTGGGGACGGCACTAAAACAGGACAAATACCAGTCGGATAAACCTTGGTGACACGCCATAATGCTTATTTTTGAAAGCATGGCAGCCTGACAAGGCACCAAGTGAGGTGTGAATGTTCTAGTGTAGATTCCCTTCTGTCGTTGGTGGATGGGACATCATGAAAATGTGCGCTAAGAACCTCAAATCTTTATGTATCCAGACAGTAGCACAAATGCATTTTGCTGCTGTTGATACGTTTTTGTGTTTGCATTGTTTGTGACCACATCAGGGACACCTACACTATTTTCTTTACATTTTTTTTAGATGTGTGGATCAATTTTGTTTTTTGCACCCTTAAAGAGGTAGTCCACCTCGTAAGAAAATCATACCATCAGGTCCGGAGGCAGGAGAGTAAAAGTTCTTTCCATTTTATTGGGACCCCAGGAGCTGATGATTTCCTTACGAGGTGGACAACCCCTTTAACATTACACCCAGATTTTGTGCACAGCAAACACAGATGTGAAGCCCTACAAGGTTGTATCCATTTCTCCTGTGAATACTCAATAATGTAAGAGAAAGTGCAAAGCTACTGCTGAATCGGCTACATACAGTAATTACAATATTTGTTCATGCAAGTTATCAGAATGGATGTCCGTGTTCTTGATCGTTTATAAGCCTGTGGATGAAACCATGTATGCATATGGTGGCCAATGGGTGCACGATTTTGCTGGTATAGCTAGCAAATTTATGCAGCCATTGGACACCGCATGCAGACGTCATGTATCTTTGTATGGTGGCCACAACATGGCAACACAAACTAGAGCTAAAGTCCTAGGGGGACATGTGTGAAAACTGTCTAGATCTAAGACTTTCTTTGTTGCCCATAGCAACCAATCAGAGTTCATAGCAACTAATCAGAGCTAATAGCAACCAATCAGAGCTCCCCTTTCATTTCATATAGTGCTATTGGTTCTGATGGGTTGCTATGAGCTCTGATTGGTTGCTATAAGCTCTGATTGGTTTCTGTGGGCTCTGATTGGTTTGCTATGGGCTCTGATTGGTTTTCTGTGGGCTCTGAGTGGTTGTTACAAGTTCTGATTGGTTGCTATGGGCAACAAAGACAGTCTTAGACCTAGACAGATTAAATACAAGAGGTCCCTAAAGTCTAATTTAGCAGTTTTGAAACACGTCAGTCCATCCTCAATATCTCCCATTCCTTTTGGGTCCATTCCTGGCTGCGGCTTTGAAAACATGACGTATAGCACATGGCCCATAGCATATCGTAAGCGTTGCAATACTCCAGGTGTTTTAGAACTAAGTGCTGGGCAGTACGTACTCCTAAAACGTAAGGGGGCCTGGCCCCATTCACTTATAATATCCACGACGCATAAACGCCGGTAAGAAGTGACATGTCATTTATTTCTCCCGGTGTACAATACACGCATATTGTACGCCGTGGAAGACGAGCATAATTCATAGCTCTGTATGAAAGCTATGAATTACCATACACCCTGCAATTACACCTTGTGAACATACCTTTAAACAGTTTTGTGAGGCCCATAGCCCTGCTGACCTTGTCTCTCTTAGGCTGTGCTCACACTGGACCTCATTTATTAAAACTAACAGTAAGACTGTCCCCGTTGCCCATAGCAACGAATCAGAGCTCATAGCAACCAATCACAGCTTTAATTTTTCCACAGCAGTTTAAAAAGTGAAGTTTAGGCTCTCATTGGTTGATATGAGTTCTGATTGGTTGCTATAGCTAACAAATTCTTTCTATAAGGCTATGTTCACATGATGTACTGTGGCAGTGTACAGTACGTGTCGCAGTATATCGTGTGTTTTGGGAGCTTGCGCTGATCAGCACGTACACCTGAGGCGCGGGGGGGGGGAGGAGGGGTGGCGACAGACCGCCGACCCCATTGAAATTCATTACTCGCGGCGCATATTCGCTGCAAGTAATTGACATGTCACTTATCTCCCCGCGTACAATACGATCATATTGTACGCCCGGGGAGAGGAGGCGTAATCCATAGTTCTCTATGAAAACTATGGATTACCGTAATTTCAGCGTGCATCTCGCCCGTATTAGAGAGTAAATACGCAGCAAAATGCGTGCCGAAATAACCCCGTGTGAACATACCCTTAGGGCCTTAGGGTCCGTCCTCACAACATGGGTTTTTGGTCGGATGTTCAGACGTATTTCGGATTTGTAAACTGACTGCCAACCATCCACATAGACTTTAATAGAAAATCCGTTCAGTAGTCCACACTGAACTGATTTTCTGCTGGACAGTTGTTTACACCGCCGGCGGTCCGAAAAACTTAGAAGTGGCTCAATCTTCCCGCCGGTTTTCAGGCAGTAGATTTGCATTTCAATGGTTGATAGGGATGGGCGAATCCGCAAACCATGGACAGAACTGTCCCCCACCATCAAATATACTCAGATAGCCTCTAAAAGGTATCGCCTGATTTCTTCACTCTTCTACTACTTTCTATGGCTAACACGGTACAACATTATACTACCCCACAACCATGCAATAGACAACAAAATACCACCAGATTCTTAAGACAGAACCTGATTGGTATTTTGTCCATGCCGTGTGTCTGTAGCCTTAGACTGTTTTGATAAATGAGGCCCAAAGAGTCTGAATTTTCAATCAGAGATGGCCAAATGCTGAACAACTACTGCGACGAATGTGTTATCAATTCTTTAGCGCTATGTCCGTGCATACTGGGGGTGTAGAGGTAGCAGTCACTACCGGGCCCTTCAGCCTTATGGAGTCCAAAAGCCCTTCTGCCACATAGGGAGACACCTGTATTGTAAGTGATGCATGGCAGTTGGGGGGTCCATTGTACTTTTTGCACTAGGGCCTTAGAGCAGGCATCCTCAAACTGCGACCCTCCAGTAGTTGAGAAACTACAAGTCCCATCATGCATTTATATCATCTATAAAAGTGGGAATGATGGGAGTTGTAGTTTCCCAACAGCAGGAGGGCCGCAGTTTGAGGATGCCTGCCTTAGAGCTTCAAGTTACGCCTCTGATACCAATATTGTAAAAAGCAGATGGTAGTTGGGGGCCCCATTTTAATGTTGGCATTAATGGCTGCTTTAAAGTGAACAGAGGGTCACTACATACCTCCCAACTTTTCAGATAGTCAATGAGGGACATATATTGTGTTTTTGAAATATCTATATGCTTTCATTATGTTTTATTTACAAATTAGTAAACAATCATCCAAATGCAAATGTTTTTATGGTCCAAATGGCAGCAAATTATTACATAATATGTAAACTGTAGCCAAATAGGTGGCTGGAAACCAGAGAGATGCTTTTCTGGGACACTACTATATAGTACGTTTATTGATGCAAACTTATTTACCAAGTTCAAAAAAGTGACATTTAAAGGGGTTGTGCCACAATTATCACCCACCTATCCAGGAGTGAGGTGAGGAAGGACAGGGAGTCGGGGATCCTATTTTTGTCGTCGTGGGAGTCCCAGCAGGTGAATAGGTGATAAATGTCTTTCATGGCAAAACCCTTCTAAAGAATGAAGAGGGACTGGGGCATTTGAGTCAAAAATAGGGACCCTCTCTCCAAAAGAGGGACATTTGGGCAGTCTGTCACAAGCTGTGGGGAGTGACTGAGCATGTTTTTCCACCAGTAGGTTACTAGGTGGACACTGCTAGACAGATTGAACATCAGGTAGCACCTTACTATGGAACTACTTTAAAGGTATCTGTGCTTTACAGGATGGTAATGACAAACAGTAATAATTTATGGTCTTTACATTGAGAAAGTTATATAATAGTGGGACAACCTTTATAGGCTATGTTCACACGGGGTGATTTCGGCGCGCATTTCGCCTCGCATTTGCACTGTAATATGGGCGAGAAGCGTGCCAAAATTACGGTGATCGATAATTCTCATATAGAACTATGGATTACGCCTCCTCTCCCCACTCGTATAATATGATCATATTGTACTCGTAGGGAGATAAATGACATATCAGTTACTTGCGGCAAATACGCGGCTAGAGTAATGCATGTCTATGGGTCCGGCAGGCTGACCCCCGCCCCCTACCCCTTCACCCGCGCCTCAGGAGTACGAACTAATTAGCGCGAGCTCCCGAAACACAGTACAGTATGCGCCGCAGGACATCGTGTGAACATACCCTTAGGTGAGTATACTGGGTGATCACATTGTGTAACTATCTCAGGGACTGCGGCTGCAGATGCCCCTCTGTGCCCACAGGTGAGGAAAACGTGACATAGAAGCATCGATGAAATGGAAAAATAGAAGCATGGTATATGAATGATCTCTATTAACGTAATGTATAATATGGAAGATCAGCGTATATCTATCATAGCTCTGAGCTCAGCGACTGTCCTTTAATGATTTGACAGCTAAATCCTCTCCTTGGCCTCCAAACATTCACTGGAGAGTTATTTCATGTCCAGAGGGCATTTCACTGCTCCTTAAAAGGGATTAGAAGGAGCTTTAAGGAAGGGAAATGGGATTAGCAGCTGTAAATCAGCTTTATGAAAAATATCAGGAGAAATCCTCAGCCACATCAAAGTGACTTGTCACACAACACATAGAACACATGGACATACAACTGGTCTAATGTATACTACAAAATCAAAGATGTAAAGATCATCTGTAACCACATCATAAAAATCCCTGTAAAAATGTCCGCCAGTTGTTCTAATTATTAAACAGCTTGTCTCAAGAAGACAACCTCTTTCTGTATGCCCGACTAGATCCCATGGATGTCATAGCAGGGGATTCCCTTTTAAAAGGGGATCTCTGTTTTGGACATTCTCTACTTTTTAGAAGGGTCCCTTGCAATAAGTTGGTCACAAAGTGTTGCCCTACTAGGAATGCCAGAGATCAGTGGTAATTGTTGAGAAAGCGTGGCAGTAAGGGCCACATGTATGAAAACTGTTTAGGTCTAAAACTCTCTTTGTTGCCCATAGCAACCAATCAGAGCCCATAGCAACCAATTAGAGCGCCCCTTTCATTTCATATAGTTCTCTGGGCAACAAAGAGAGGTTTAGACCTAGATAGTCTTCATACATATCGCCTTAAAGAGAACCTGTCACATAGTTTATGCCCCCCTTGCTGAGTACAGAACAAGGTAGTGACAGACCTGCTGTTTCCAGCGCTGTGTCCCTTATTCTGTAAGATGCTGTAGTTTTTGTGTATTTAATGCTCAAATCTGCAGTTTTCAGCCAGAAGAGTCATTCGAAGATTCCTTCAGAGTGTCAGTTATTTCCAAACCCCGCCCACCTGAGGCTAGCCCCGCCCAACTCAACTGATAAACCTGTTACTTTGAATAGGTAGAAACATGTGAATAACTGTCAGTGGGCTGGGCTAGCCTTTGGTGGGTGGAGCTAACACCTGCTCATGAATAATATTTGAGGGGTAAATGCTCTAAAACTGCTGCAAAATGCTCTAAAAACTGCTCTAAAACTGCTGGAAACAGCATATCTGACACTAGCTTGTGCTGTCCTCAGCAAGGGGGGCATAACCTATGTGACGGGTTCCCTTTAAGGCTATGTTTACACGGCTTAAAATGGGACGTATCTCGGCCCGTATTTCACGCCGTACTGCGTGAATTACGGCTGGAATACGTCCCAGTCATTACGGTAATCCACAGGTCTCGTAGAGAACTATGGATTACGTCTCCTCTCCCCGCTCGCACAATACGGCGAGCAGGGAGAGAAGTGACATGTCAATTACTTGCAGCGAGTAATGAATGTCAATGGGGCCAGCAGGCTGCCGCCACCCCCCACGCCGCGCGAGTACGCGCGTATTAGCGCAAGCTCCCGAAAGACACCATGTACTGCGGCGCGTACTGTACGCGCCGCAGTACATCGTGTGAACGTACCCTGACGGCGACTTGTTTGAACAGGGCTGCATCACTTTTCTGCCGTACTTTGAGCAAAAAACTGTCATAGCCCTGTTGTGTTGATGTATGAACAGTCGTCACCAAAATTTGGTGCATTCTGCATCAGTCACAACACTTTGTAATGTTTCCAAAATGCATCAGAGTTTGGCGCGAAACTGTCGTACAAATCTATATCATGGATGAGACATGCCAGATTGCACACTGTTAAAAACAGTAATACGACTGACGCCAGGTCCATCCATGTTGTCCTAAGTTTTCTTAGGTGGCTAAAGGAAAATTCTAGCTAGTTATGTTGTATTACACTCCCCATCCATTACTGTATAGCACCATAAAGGGCCGTTCACACGGCTTATTTTGGGCATGGATTCCAGCCGTACTGCGCTGCAGTACAGCTGGAATCTGTCCCAGCCATTACGGTAATCCACAGTTCTCATAGAGAACTATGGATTCCGTCTCTCCTCCCCGATCGGCAATCCGCCGCGTGTGGAGAAAGTGACACGCACATTATCCCGGCGGGATACGCGCCGTGGATAATGAAAGTCTATTGGGCCGGGGAGCAGCCGCCCCCGCCCCGCCCCTTATTCAAGCCGTAATTGCGGGCAAAATCCGTCCCACAATTACGGCTTGAATAAGCCATGTGAACCGGCCCTAACCAGGCCACCTTGACTCTAATAAGCTGGGTAATAATACCTCTAAGGTCTGTTGTGTTATAGCGACACTATATGATCTGATTGCTGTGAGCTGGGGTGCCTGGTGAGAAGGGTAACAAGCTATTTCAGTTCTCCAGGGCGGTTAAATATGGCGCTTTGGAAGCACACTGTGAGCCACATGTATACATTTTGGCGCATAGAGTGTTATGCAACAAATTTTGTCTCAGCCATGTAATGGATTTGCAAGACAGTTTTGCACCAAACATTGGTGCATTTTTGTCGTATTCAAAAATGTTGTGTCTGGTGTAGAATGTGCCAAGTTTTGGCGTACAACTGTTCATTCATCTATAGCATAGGGCTGCGACAGTTTTTTGGGCTTAAAGTGCATCAGAAAACTAAATGCAGCCCCATTCATACATGTTGACCTGTGTTCTTCTATTGGTATTCATGACCACTTCATCTGGCTTCTCTTGCCTCTACTTAGGAGAAATTGTTTTGGACCAATATCATCTATGACTCAACTGTGTCTGACCCAAGACCGGCCAATGGCAGTAAAAAGGGCATAGTGCTCTAACTAGAGCTTTAGTCCTGTGTTTCCAGTGATCAAAGCTGGTTTTAGGGTTGGGATCACATTTAGGGCTTGTTCACACAACGTTTTGTTATCCGTTTTACGGATCTAACAATTGTCAGTGTGATTAACATTGCTTTCAATGGCAAAAGCACATCACTGTTCACACGAGTGATCGCCAATGCGTTTTTCGCGATCCGCTTTTCGGATCCGTTTTAAGAATTGATATGTCAATCCTTCTTGCGTTTTACGCAAGAGAAATCCCCATAGGAAATAATGGAGTGCGCTTTTGGCATCCTGAAAGCGGATCCAAAAGCGCAGCATACATTTGGGTGCATTTTGGATCCGCTTTCGATGCCAAAAACGCATCCGTAAAACGCATTGGATTTAAATTAAATAGAAAATTTTAATATTATCTTTGGGTTATAATTATTATGTTATATAAATGTATATAATAATATATAGTTATATAAAGTGTATATAATTATATATATAAATATATAGTAATATTTATATATATATATATATATATATATATATAAAAATATACTTTTGTTTAGTATTTATAAATAATATAAATGTATATAATACTATAAATGTATATTTATATAAATGTATATAAATATATATGTATACCAAATATATATTTAGTTTATAAATGATTTAATTTATAAATTATTGTTATTAATTCATTTACATGGGGTGGGTTTGAAAAATATTGGTTGATTTAAAAAAAAAAATAGGGGGGAGGCAGGTTCTAAAATCATAGGTGTATGTACAGTTGATTGACACTAGGTAAAAAAAAGTTTTTTTTCTTGGTCATTGATAGCTTATATTATATTTAAATTGCAGTTTGATAGGTTGATTTAAATAAAGCATTGAAAAAACGGATCCAAAAAACGGATCTGTAAAACGCATGCAAAACGCATCCAAAAAGGATCAGCTCTTGCGTTTTCAGGATCCGCTTTTTGGATGCAGTTTGCATCCAGTTTTCGCAGGTTAAAAACGGATCCGTAAAACGCATCCAAAACGGATCCAAAACACTGTGTGAACAACCCCTTATAATGTCTTCTGACATGTCTTAGGCCCTGTTCACACGACGGATTTGGCCGCAGCTATGGCAGCGGGTTCCGACGTGGTTTCCGGCCATAACCGCGGCCAAATCGCGCCTAGATTATAAACATGGTTTCCTATGGGAAACCGTGGTAATATTCACACGCCACGGGTTTGGCTGCGGCTCCGGGGCCGCGGACAGACCTGCATGTGTGAAGAACTCTCCTGTCATTTCTTGACCGGAGTGCTCTGCGCGGTACTGCCGTGGGCAGCGCCGCGAGTGTCGCCGTGGGTGGTGCGCGGCTGGCGCCGCGGCTTGCCCCCCTGCTCTTAATTTGCATAGGGGCAAGCCCTCGGGCAAGCCGCGCCCCAAACCACGCCCCTCCCGCGGCGAGGCCACCCCGCCCGGACGCAAACCCGTCGGGAGACGCGGTTTGCGGCGCGGCCCAACGAGGATTCTGCGCGGGAACGCGCGAGAGCGCGCGAAACCCGCGGCCAAATCTGTCGTGTGAAAGAGGCCTTACAGCAAAAGCAAATGTGAACAAATCCTTCAATAATTAGTTTATATTGTTTTAATAGTAATAATTTGTAATAGACATTCCTGCAGTGTCATCCAAGTATGTCATAAGTCCTGTATGTCGTTGATCACTTAATATCAAAAACAGTCTCCAGCTTGTCAGGAATGAAACGACCTAAACAAAACTGGATTACACTAGTTGAATCAGCTGTGGATACATGTGCAGCAAATCTAGAAAGGAATAGTCTGTGAAATCCTTAAAGGGCCCAGATGCCTTTCTCGAAAATTAAGTATTACAGGCTATGGTCACTGGAGTGGCGATCGGATGTTATCCAAGGATAGCTTCATTTTAGGAGTCAGGAAAGATTTTTTTTCCTCTGGTTTGGGGGAATTGGCATCAGCCTCATAGGGGTTTTTGCCTTCCTCTGAATCAATACTTTAGGGCTATAAATTGTACTTAATGGACTTGTGCCTTTTTGTAATCTCATCCACTAGGTATCTAATATTTTAGCAGATTTATTGCAGATTTTTGTTTCCGCATTACTCAGTGATGCAATGTACAACAAATTGGTTCTTATTTAACATCAGAAAAACAGCATAATTTTCAAAATCCACCCAGCAGATCAATTTCTGTGTGAATGAAGACATAGCATGTGGATAAGATTGTGCAAATCTCATCCACATGCATAGTAGTGTAATCCGCTTTGGATTTTAACTGTGCAAAAGCCACAAAAAATCCATCCCATGTGAATGTATCATAGTGTCTGCAGCAGACCTGATAATAATAAACTTTATGCTACGACTTGGGAGCTCTCACTTTACATGCCCCAGGAACAAGCTCTGGACCTATGCAGGCTACAGGCAGCTTCTAGCTGAAATATTCACTGGGAACAGGCTATATTTGAGATTAAGTTTGTGGAGCTACAATTGACTTTACACCAGGGGTGTAACTACCGGGGTAGCAGGGGTAACAGTTGCTCCGGGGCCCGTGCGCTTAGGGGGGCCCGCGCCCCAGGGCAGCTGCTACTGCGTCCGCTACCCCAGTAGTTAAGCCCCTGGCAGTGAACATACTCATTCACTGCGGCGGGCGCGGAGCTGCGGGGCCCGGCGCATACTGCTTCTGAATGCCCGGGCCTTCCAGCCCGAGCGTTCAGAGGCAGCGCTGCCCGGAGATAGCAGAACGGAGCACCAATCGCTCCGCTCTGCTACTTCCCCTGCCGCCCCTCTGTGATCACGTGGGCGCGCGCGGTGACATCACATCACCACGCCACCCGCACTGAGCACAGAGGCTGCAAAGAGGCTGCAGCGCGGAGCATCGGGGGAGCGTGGACCGAGGTGAGTAAATGATTTCTTATTTTACTTGCCCCTAAGCCTCCCTGTATATCCCCTTAAGCCTGCTGTATATCCCCCTAAGCCTGCTGTATACCCCCCTTAGCCTGCTTTATTCCCCCCTAAGCCTGCCATATACCCCCCTAAGCCTGCTGTATACCCCCGAAGCCTGCCTGTATACCCCAAAAGCCTGCCTGTATACCCCTAAAGGCTGCCTGTATACCCCAAAGCCTGGCTGTATACCCCAAAGCCTGCCTTTATACCCCGAAGCCTGCCTTATACCCCCGGAAGCTCTGCCCTGTGAATAACCCGTGAAGCCTGCCTGTATACCCCTAAGCCGCCTGTATACCCCCGAAGCCTGCTGTTTACTTGGCCCCTTTAGGTGCCTTAAACCCCCTATTGCCATTATCCACCACCCCAGTCTACTGTCTTTATACCAACCCAGCTGCCTATAGGGGCCCCCTAAACGCTTTTCCCTATATCCTATCTAATTCTGCCTGCCAATGGACCCATAGCCCTAAATAGCTAACAGTGGAAAAGCCGGGGTAATGGCTATATAGGCCCGACAGACAATAAAGTCAACCTCTAGAAACGTCCTGTGAGTCGTGTCTACACTGTATATTATAGTCTTAGGGTACCTGGTGACCCTTTTTCCTGTAGGGGCGTTATATACCACCTACCCTGTCTACCTGTATGGTCCCTATAGGAAAACCTAAACCGGGCCTGCCTATATGGGGACTGTTTTGGGCTACCTTAAACCCCTTTTGCCTGTTTGGCGGGCCCCCATTAATTTTTCATTTATGGTAATTCCTGCCTGTGTAATGGATTTACCACTATATGGCAAGATGGGGAACAGGTGAGCTGTGTACTATTTATACCACTATATGGTCACTGTATGGTGGTTATATACAGTCTGCAGAGCCTGTGTACACTAGTATATACACTATATGGTCACTATATGGCGGTACTATTGGTTTTTGTGTACTGATCAGAAATGGTGTAGGGGTATTATTCAGTCACTTTGTGGTGGTAATTTGTGGTTGTGTTCTGGAGGTATAATCAGGTCTATATGCAGTAACGTTATTGGTAACATTGGTTTCGGTATAGTGGATTTGTTTGGTAGCAGTATGATGGTGATTTCTATGGTGAGGTATTTGCCCCTTGTATTATCTAGTAACTGCATGTTCTGGTAAATGTTCGTGGTCAGGGAGGTGGGCGAGGGGGAGGGGGTAGGGGGCCCCATCCAAAAGTTTGCTTTGGGGCCCTGGCTTCTCTAGTTACGCCCCTGCTTTACACCCAAGCAAATTATCTAAATCATGCACTGCCCAGTAAACATGCATTGGGGTCAGGGTCGGGCTGGCCCATAAAAGTACCAAAGAATACTCTGGTGGGCCTAAGCTCTGACACAATAATGTCATGCATTTTCCTTTAACTTATCAGGGCCCCAAAGGTCTAGCAGAAGACATTAGAACCAATTGCAAGATTACCTGAGTGCTTCAATTTCAGTCGAACTGAATTGTTAATAGGCAAATAATTGACCGTAAAAGTATTTTAACTCTAAACTGGCGTGAGGGTTTTTACTGGTCTTGAATAGGTTAACACTATGGCCGCTTCCAGTCTTTTGGCGTTCTCTTTAAGGCATCACTTCTATCTGATATCACTTCACATTAGCTATTACCTATGGGCTGGAATTGACATCAGACGGTAGTGATGTTGGAGTGAAAGCACCATTGGTCCAGGGAATAGGTAAGGCAACTTATTGAAAACCAGTAAAAAAAATAAAAATAGACTTAGGGTTACAGTTGCAGTAAAGATCAGAGCTATGATTAAGGTTAGGATCAAAATGAAAAAAAAAATGGTTTTAGAAAGTCCTGAATCCAAAGTTTGATCAAACCAGTGTCAAACCAAACAGGGACAGATTTAAGCAATGCTAAAACCCTGAATGTAAACAACATATAATGGTGTCGCACTCCTGTAAGGTGTCGGGTGCTCAGTGGAAAAAGCCTATGGCCCAGTCTAGAATAAGAAGAAAGTCCACGGCACACCTCTAGATCCTTTAGGGTGTTTATTCGAGCATTAAACACAGAAAAAAATTGAGTTACTCTCCAAACGAGATAATAGTCTTCAAGCGAGATAATGGTAGGACGATATTTTAATGAGGTATTCCCATGGTACAACGTTTTGGCCTATTAGGCTCTTGTCACTAAGGACCTAGATCTAGGAGGGGATACGTGTGGAGCCAGAGAGTGTGCTGGTGTCCAGGAGGGAATACCTCACTGAAATATCGGCCTACCATTATCACGTTTGGAGGATATTATCTTGTTTGGAGAGTAACTCAATTTTATTCTGTGTAAGGGGTTGTCTCACTACAAGGATTGCTGCTTTTTTTTTAAAGATCTTGCAAAAACAGTCACTTTGCAATTACATCACGGCCAACTTTATTAGTCACCTGTCCAACGCTCGTTAACACTTAATTTCTAATCAGCTCAATGGCGGAACTCAGTGCATTTTGATGTAGACATGGTCAAGACAATCTCCTGCATTCTAACGAGATCATTATGGGGAAGAAAGGTGATTTGATGCCTTAACGTGGCTCTACTGGTTGTTGGTGTCAGAAGGCTGGTCTGAGTATTTCAGAAACAGCTGATTCTGGGATTTTAGCACAATCCATCTCTAGGGTTACAGGAATGGTCGAAAAAGATAAAACATCCAGTGAGCGGGCAGTCCTGTGGGCGGAAATGCCTTGTTGATGCAGAGCAAGGAAATGGAAAGACTGGTTCGAGCTGTAGAAGGCAACAGTGACTAAATAGCCCAGGTTACGCAAGTTGGCAGAAGAACATTCTATGAACGCCAGTACGGCGAACTTTGAGGCAATTGGGCTACAGCAGCAGAAGACACCAACGGGTGCCACTCCTTTCAGCTAAAACGATAACTTGGTAATTTGCACAATTCAATTTGACATAGAAGATTGGAAAAATTGCCTGGTTATTGAGTTGCATTTTTTGCTCTGTACATTGGGATTGGGTAGGGTATAGAATTTGACCCATATGGAATTTAAATTATTGATATGTTAACTTTTTAAGCCTGGTGGATATTGATTATTCTGGTGTTCCAGGAATTACTTTCTTCATTCTTTTGGCCCCCTATTTACCTTGAGATCATTGCAACTATTGTTTGGAATCTATGCACGAAGATTGGAAGTTTGAAGGCAAAGGGAGGTTCTCAACCACGTTACTGCATGGTGTACTAATAAAGTGGCCCGGTGAGTGTATGTCCATTAACAGTGTCTACCTATACTAGATATCCCCTTGTTTGGGCTGAATCAGCCTAAGGTTGCTTTGCTACAGACCTGTTGTCTATCTGTTTAGGTCCCAGTGGGGTTTTACTATTTTCAGACCTGTTGATCTTTCCTGATAGGCTCCAGTGTGGTTATATGTACAGACTGGCTTCTACTGCACCCTAGTGGAGCCGGGTAAACACGCCCCTAAATTCAAAGTGAACCCCAGAAAACAGGATGAGGTAAGAGGAATAATTGGAGAAAAAACCCTTTAATGCGCGAATAAACACCCTAAAGGATCTGAAGGTGTGCCACGGATTTTCTTTTTATTCTAAAGCCCTGGATGTGCAATGATTGCTTTGGTGTCCCCTCAGGAAGCTCGTAGAGCGAAGCGCGCTGGAAGGCGGCAGTGGTGGCAAACTTTACTTCTTCACCACGAGTAAATACTGATTAATTTCATTATGGATTTGGATACTGCAGCAACACCATAACGAGGATTTGTTACATGGATATATAAGTGGTATCACATTAATTACTTACAGAATATACATATTGCTCTTTTTGGTTGCATTTTTTTGCAATTACTGTACATTGGGCAATTGTAGTTTATAGATATATGATCCTATATGGACATTTAATTATTGATATGTACTATATATTACCCTTTTGCATATTGATATATTGCTGGTGATTCCATAAATTTGGTTACCACTTACTGTCTTCTTTATTTTTGGTTTCTCCCTACTATTTATTGCCTGTGATTTGTTTTAATATTTAATTTTTTACGGGATATGACTCCAATTTTGGGTTGTGTAATGTATTAGGGAGTTTCTCGATCTTCAATACCTACGGGTGTAGGGGCCTTTGCATAGAATGATTAATTTAAAGTAGACTTCAAGAAGTAATTGAAACTGGAAATGCACATGTCCTGTACAGATGGAGAGTGGGCCCCTTAGGGCCAGTTCACACGGCTGATTTGGGCATGGATTTCAGCCGTAATGCGTGCCGTATTTGCGCTGCAGTACGGCTGAAATCCGTCCCAGTCATTACGGTAATCCACAGTTCTCATAGAGAACTATGGATTCCGTCTCTTCTCCCCGCTCGCGACATGTCAATTATTTACGCTGTGTGCGCGCCGTGAATAACGAATGTCTATGGGGCCCGTGAGCTGCCGGCCCCCCGCCCCCGCCCCGCCCCAGTTGCACGGCAGCCGGCTTAATTGCAGGGCGAAATCCGTCCCCGCAATTACGTTGGCAATAAGCCGTGTGAACTGGCCCTAAGAATTACTTTCTTTGGTGGGCCCACGAAACTTCAGTCCAACACTGACTGAGGAAATTCTGGAAACAAAGTAGTTAAGAGAGCAATTGTAACCTGCTATTATCGTTGTGAAAAGCTTTACTAAAACCCCGTTCTTGTGCTGCTCTTCTTTTTTTGCCAGGCTCACAAACGTTCTCCTTTACAGCATCTTTGTCTCTGTCTCTCTGTCTCCCTTGTTGCAGAGCTGTCCTCGTTGCTGTAAGGAAGGACACTGCAGGTTCCCGCTGTGAAGAATTTGATATGCTGGACAAGCCACAGGAGTTCAAGAAGCAGAATGCATCTCTTTATCCTCTGCCAAAGCCTTTGTACAGTAAACTCTGGACTGTATCAAGTGCGGCATAGCAAAGAGGACTGCATGTACTGAAGAATATTGTTTTGTCTGTCCATCCTCCCGAAATATATAACCAAAGATATAAACCTTGCACCATTCCAACAGCTGAATCCCTCATCAGCTGTTCTTATACTACTGTAATAGGTTAGGCTTAGCTTTTAGGTTATGGTCAAATGCCTCTGAATACTGAATGCATTGATACTTTGTCATCAGATAAATGGACTAGCTGGCTTAAAAGGAGACCTGTCATTGACTTTATGCTGCCTCAATGACGGCAACATGAAATAGCTGCAGGTTATCCAGTCCAAACCATGGTTCTACCCTAAAATAGCGAGGCGTCTCAGGGTGAGACATCCGGGTGTGGGGAGAAGCCACCGCGGTCAGGAGAGATGAGGCCATTGTGCAGCTTTTCCTTACCCCTCAGCTTCACTGACAGCTCTCTCCCATGTTTGTATAAAGGTAGAGAACTATTAGTTTAGCTAAGGGAAAGGGGAGAACCCGCACAATCGACTTCAACAACTTGTCCCCATATGCCACAGAGTTTCATGGTAAAACCTGCATGATTAGGACCAGGTAACCTGCAGATATTTCATGCTGCCCATTTTTGGATAGCATAAAACAGCTGACATGTTCCCTTTGAAAGAGCAAAAAACTTTTACAAAAACAGAGTAGTACACATTAGGGTTACCTATGTGACAATAGGCTGGAAGTGATGTCAAGGCCCTTTTCAAGCAACATCTTGCATTGAGCTTTCTGTTAGAGCAATCCCCATTATTTAGCTCCGACATGTCTGGTATATGTCATAAAGTTCCGTCATTAACAACAGTGGTATGGTATACATTTGTACGATAACCTTCTTTATAATATAGATCTTTGCACTATTCCACACTGCAAACTGTAATGCATACTGCCCAAAGGGAGACCAAAATGACACTCTTTTGTCCTCAGTTTTGTAATGGGGGTCTATAGATAGTTTTGCTGTATATGCTATGAGTGATCCTAGTGAATAGGGTAAATGTCCTCCATGTAAAAAGCCTAACTTCCTAAAAATGCTACTTGCGTCATTTAAAAAAAGGCTTAAAAGTGTTGTCTCAGGAACACGAATGCCTATTCACAAGCCTTATTAAAGCGAATGGATGTCACAGAGAGGAAGATCTAATTTTGGAGGACTTGGCATGGTCATGTATCACATGGTCACCCACTTCTTGGAATGAATACCACCTAATAACACAATTGTGCTGGCAGTTGTCATAGGAGCCAGTAATCAATGGGTCTTACTTGTCAAGTAAAGATTTGTGCATCGAGTCTGTGGATAGCACATACAGAAAGATGACAGGGAATCTGATTTTGCAGCAGCTGGCTCTGACCTATCGCAAACATCCAAATGGGTCTCCCATGAGGCGGGCTTCATGTTGTTTTTCCCTGCATGGTCACTATATGACCCTCAAGCGTATTGATGACCCTTTATTGCTAACAATACAGTTCCTCTAAAGAGTGAAATATCTAACAGATTTCTGTCCCTCATTTTCAATATGGACAGTACCAATGAGACTAGACCCACCAATATATGAAAATCCTACAGGTAATACATTGTCAGGCTCTATGGCATATGTATGTTTAGTACACACAAAATGCCCATTATACTTAATAAAAGCAAAAAGATTAGACTCTGCATGATTAAAGGGTTTGTACAGTTTTATAAAACTATAGTTAAATGGGTTCAGGCTGTGGAAAATTAAAAAAGTGATACTTACCTCGGGTCCCCTGCTGCTACAGCTCTGAAGTGCCCCAGGATCCAATCCCCTTCTCTTCTAGATTCAAGAGAGGCTCTCAGTCTACAGTGAGTGAATGGAGAGCTAGTGTCTCTTGTGTGTTGGAACAAGAACCCAGGAGTAAAGAAGTGTGGATCCCGGAGGCATCGGAGCTGATGCAATGGGGAACCGGGCGTTAAGAATCAAGTGTTCTCTATTTTCCCGACTCTGTCCAGTTTTTCCCATTTAACTATTTTTTTTTTATTGAACTTAGTAATAAAAGTTACAAAGTTTTAATTTCTTTGCTACATCATCTTCTGAATAAACATCATGAGTATCAATATAGTGGAAGCTGCCATAACAGCTGCGTTGGGGCTCAGAAGTTGAAGGGTCTAGTCGGGTGAAAGAAAATTGGATCTTTTAGAGTGTAAGCCCTCACGGGCAGGGACCTCTCTCCTTCTGTACCAGTTATTAGTTATTAACTTCTCACCTTTGTACTTGTTTCACCTATGTTATGTACGAAACCCGAATGTACAGCGTCCTGGAACTAAGGGCGCTCAAAAATAAATAATAATAATAATAATAATTTTATAGAAATTAATAGCTTTTAATAGCATTTAGCACTGCTAAGTGGGTTCTCTGATTTATGGCGCTATTACTTATTATTTCAATTATGGTTGCTTATCCTGCTGTTTCAGTTTCCCCTCATAGGTTGATGGGGTCATCTTATTTTGCTATGGGTATCTATGATTATTTAGAGATTTTTATAAAACAAAAATATATAATGTAGAAAAACAGGATTGCAGATGTTTAACAGGAAAAAATATTGACTAATTTTCTAGCTATAGTCTCATCTAGTCTGCAGAGATATTAATATGAAGCATATTTTATTACTATTTTATTAGTGAGTGCTATGCCTGGAAGGGGAATAGGATAGATACTTTTAAGACACAATACATTGCTCCAACATGCCACATGTCTTAATAAATTGTCCTTGACAAATGGAGAAGAAATGCTCATATTAACTGGAAGCATAATGTTTCTCCCATGGGTATGTCCTATGGCTGGGTCTGTAGCTGTGATTTATATGCAGAAAGAAGACGTTAGTTTTTTTAACAATGTCCGAAACACATCTTGATTAGAGAAATCTGCAGCAAGTATTTCACAATGAGTAGTGGACCTATCATCTGTCAAACCGGACCACACCAGCTACTGATTTAGCAACGTTTAACTTTACCACAGCTTTTTGTGTCATCTGATGGTAGGTTATCGGTTAACTTCATCTTTGCTACATCTGTAACAACCATCTAAAGGGCCGTTCACACGGCTTATTTTGGGCACGGATTGCAGCCGTATTGCGCGCCGTACTGCGCTGCAATACGGCTGGAATCCGTCCCAGCCATTATGGTAATCCACAGTTCTCATAGAGAACTATGGATTCCGTCTCTCCTCCTCCCCCCGCTCGGCGAAACCGCCGGGTGGGGAGAAAGTGACATGTTCATTATCCAGGC
This sequence comes from Phyllomedusa bahiana, assembly GCA_025379985.1. Classification (NCBI taxonomy): domain Eukaryota; kingdom Metazoa; phylum Chordata; class Amphibia; order Anura; family Hylidae; genus Phyllomedusa; species Phyllomedusa bahiana. Next base: position 66,258 of record JAODAL010001061.1, on the reverse strand, counting down.
GGGATACGCGCTGTGGATAATGAAAGTCTATGGGGCTGGCGGGCAGCGCCCCCGTCCCTAACTCAAGCCGTAATTGCGGGGGGCGAAATCCGTCCCGCAATTACGGCTTGAAGAAGCCGTGTAAACTGGCCCTAAAGGTGAGAGCATAGCTATAGGGGATCCAGAGGTAGAGGTCACTTCCAGGCCTTGCAGCCCAAGTGGACCCAACGGCCACATAAGAAGACCCCAGTATAACACATGGCACATTGTAGTTGGGGCCCCTGTAATAGATTTTACACTGGGGCCCAGAAGATTTAAGTTATTCCTCTGACTAAAGAATCTACTGCTCAGGAGCTTTCTAGCATGTCATGGCTTTTGGTACTTCTAACACAAATATCAGTGGCACACTAAAGATGTGCACAGCCTTATTACGTTTTGTAGTCCATTTGAGATTGGCAATCTCATTGGCTTGCTGCACTCAGCTGCCTCTTTTAAACCAGTGCAGGATAATCCAATTGCTAGTTCCTACCATTCCCTGAAGTTTTCATCCCGGATTTTAGCCCAGTGAGGTAACATTTTAGTGTAAGGGGCTCACCTGCTCTGGGATCCCCTTGACGTTTTGGGAGGTGAGTTAATACAATCTTTGATCAAATCTGTAAACTAGAGTCCCAGGTTTTTCAATATTTTCCTTGCGTAAAGCAAATTTCCAATATTCTATATACCTTGAGGTTTTACTTAGTCTTTGGGTTGCCACTGAATTGTTTAGATGTATGCTATTGCCTTTTCAGTGTGCACCTATGCTTGCATTTTTCAGAATATATTTTAGATGTGCACAGCCTTATTACGTTTTGTATGGCTTTTGGTACTAACTACGCCAGGAAAATTTTGAAAACAAAACAAAAAGTTAAAATTTTACAGCTGAGTTCATAATTTTTTGCTTCATGGCATTCTGGATTTTGTAGTAGATTACTAGATGCGTATCAAGCAGAGCTTTTGTAACAAATTGTAAAGTGATGCGGAATAGGTTTCCGCTATATAAATAAAGGTTACTATTATTAAAGGTTATTATAATTTTTCCCTTTTTTGACACAATAACAGCAAATTTACTAAAATCACTTTTTGTTTTTTTAGCTCTTTACCATTTTCAAAATTTTTGCCGTCAGTGAGTGTGAAAATCTATGGGGACACAATCCTCTGCACAGAAGTATATACCATTGTATCCAGGTTAATCAGTTTTCTGTATCTTAACCTGGGTTCACACAAGGCTATTTTGTTGTGTTTTTCGCCACTGCATAAAAAAACGTAAACATTAAGAAAAGTATGCTTTTTAATGCAGGTCAATTAGTAACTAACTCAAATTTGGAGTCAATTAAAAAGCATTGTTTATTACTTGCGTTTATGATGCTGTTGAAAAACACAACAAAAACGCAACTATTTTCATACAATTGGAAATGACCATTGAGGGCAGGTGAACACAGGGCTCTTGCCTAATGGATAATGTAAGTTGTCCATGTTAGAGGCCTGTGTTCTATTCCTGGCATCAAACCTGAAAGGACTTGGGAGAAGCTTTGTGATAATACTCCCAAATGTCATTTTCAGCTGAATGTACATCGTGCCCCAGAGACTGGTCCTGTGAACCTGTGGTGAGGTTTATTACTACAACTTCTATATCTTTCTTTCTTTGATAAACGAGATTATATGTTATTATTATTATTATTATTATTATTATTATTTACTAAGGGAGACATGTCTCAACTCGCCAACGGCAGTTTTTTGTTCTATTTTGCGGCAAACCCACTTTTTACACCATATTCTTGTTGTAAATGAACTGTCATACACCAAAATTAGGCACATTATACGGTGGGAACGACACTTTGTAATGCGTCTAAATATGGTGCACTGTGCACCTCCGTTGCGAAATGCGCCTATTCAGGCGCCTTACATATGTTATGCGCCCCGTCAGGCAATGAGCCTCGATAGACCCATATACTACCAATGATATGCTATGTGCCGAGTGTTGACCAATGCGCCCTTTTTTGATACAATGCCCCCTTTTTTGATACAATGCCCCCTTTTTTGATACAATGCCCCTTTTTTGATACAATTCCCCCTTTTTTGTTACAATGCCCTTTTCTGATACAATGCCCTCTTTTTTGATAGAATGCCCTTTTTTGATACAATGCGCCCTTTTTTTTATATGATGTGCCATTTTAGGCACATTAAGTAACCTATGCAAGGTATACCTGACGGCAATTTTTAGAAAGTGTCAGACTTTCAGTCGCACTTTACACTGAATTAATGCGCCTAAAACTGGCATAGATACGCCACTTTTCAGACATGTCGCCCTAAGTGTACTCTGTATTGTGAATTACCAGTGGCCAAAATTGAAATTAGGTTTTATTTCAAAACCATCAACTTAAAGAGGGGCATAACTAGAATTTATAGGGCTCCAAAGTAAATAAAGATAAGCCCTTTGATACTTAAAGGAGCCTTCACACTACAGACTTTGTTGGCATATTGATAGATCTAGGGAACGGGCCACTAAAAGTCTCAGTTCAGAATGGAGAGCCCGCCGGCCCCATGGACATGCGTTACTCGCGACGCGTATTCACCACCAATAATTGATATTTCACTTATCTCCCCCCGCATACAATATGATCGTATTGTACGCGTGGGGGGAAGAGGCATAATCCATAGTCCTCTTTGAGAGCTATGAATTACCGTAATTGCGGCGCGCATCTCGCCGGGTATAAAGCCGCAATTACGGCGTGTGAACATACACTTATAGAAAAGAATGGAGAGTCGTGCAAAGTGTGACTGGCTCTTCATTCTGAAGCAGAAACTTTCAGTAGCCCATTCCTGACATAAGTGCAGGTCCCAGAGGGGACCCGCACCTATCAGACTTTGATGGCATTTCCTATCAATATGCGATTCAGTTCTATGGTGGAAACATCACTTTAGTGATGGAAAACTAAAATTATAGCACAAGTGGAAACAAGATATAAATAATACCGCCCTATATCAGAGAACCCATGTAAAGATGCTAGATAACCACCATGAGCCACCAATTTGTTATTCCCTATAATAAGGGACATTGTTCTTGCACCTGGGTGGGCGGTAGGTTTTATTGACATTGACTTTAATGGGAGAAGGCAAAATTGGCAGGAAAGATTTATTAGCAGGTTTTGCCATGGCGAATTAAGGTTGATGTAAAAAAAAAAAAAAAAAAAAAAATCTACAGTAAAACCCACAGGAAATCTGCATTAAAATCACAGTTTTTTTGGGGAAAAAATAAACACTGCAGTCTTTAGTGTACTTTTTTTGAGCCAAAGTCTAAAGCAGAACTGGTAGTATAAGTTTTGGAGTTTTTCCCAAAAATTGCTGTGTGAATTTGCCTCCCCCCTCATTTAGATGTCATCTATGGTGGTCCGAATGTTCTAATTAGAATAATTAGAATGGAAATTAGCGGGTACTAGAAGGTATGGCATCAGCCCCTCTGATATCTCAATTTACACAATATGGCATTGTATAGGTCTAATTTGGTGCTACAGATCAGGGGAATTTCCCAACGTATTCCTTTGATGAATACACAGCATAGATGTAGAGGGGCAACAGACTAGGTTATTACATGCAGCTAAAAAAAACACACAGATTGAGGCTTAAGCGTCCGTCTACATGGCAAGTATTTCCAATTAGAAATTCAAACAGATATTGGATTTTCAGAAACCATCAAAAAGCTACTGTAAAACCATCTCCATAGACCTCAATTGAAAATCTGAATTGCAGTCTACACAACTTGGATCTTCTGAGGTCGGATTTAAAAAAAAAAAAACACGTTCAATAATCCACTCTATCTCACTTGTAAAACGGAGGAAAATTTACTATTGAAGTTGATGGGATAGAATGAAAAATGACTAGAAAGCTTGGTACGTTCTTTTTGGTGCAGAATATCCAATTGTTCTCCATAATGCAAAAACAATTGAAAAACTGAATCCTAAAACAATGCCAAAATCTGCGGCAAAAAAACGAAGGGCCACATGTATGAAAACTGTCTTGGTCTAAGACCATAGGAACTAACCAGAGCGCCCCTTTCATTTCATATAGTGCTCTGAAAGAATGAAACGGGCGCTTAGACCAAGACAGTTTTCATACATGTCCCCCTAAATACCTCGTTTAAAATCCTCAGATTTTTGTGTAAAATACTGTTCAAATACTGGTTGGACACGCGGCTTTCGGGTTCAGAATCTGCCGCGCTTTTTTTCCTTTTGGTGTGCCAGGACCCAACGCTCTTTGGGATTCTATTGGGTGGATGTGGGTTTATGGATACATTTGACTTATGTGTAAGGATATGTTAACACAATGTATACTTCGGCACGTGATTGTGCTGCAGTGTGCCTGAAGAACGCCTTTCAAATACGGTAAAAGGTGTATTGCGGCGCACACAGATACATGCCGCAATACGTCATGTGAATTCAGCCTAAAACAAAAGGACCCAGCAAATGGAGTTTTATGAGGCTAATGGAAATATAGACTAATGGGGTTACTGAGAATACAATGCCTGGTATCACATAGCTCCAACACAGACAGTTTTAATAAGTGAGGCCTACTGGTTGAGAAAAAAAACAACCCATCCTGCTGGATATCTTAACTTCTAGGCCTGGTGGCTTTGTGCACAATTGCCAATTTTCCGGTGATTTTAGCACTTGCAAAGCTCCTGTTTTGTTCTCTCAGCTAAGAAAAAAAACCTCAAAACTTTCCAGAACTTTTTGATGGCTAAACAGCTTGGCCTTCCCTTAGTAAACAGAAGTTTTATTCTTTCTTTGTCCTGTATAAAAAGACTCAGGGAGACGAAGGTATGTGGGCTCTTCCTACCACTCTACCTCTTACTTACATAGTTTGTAGGTTATGTAGTTACATCGTTTATAAGGCTGAAAAGACAGAAGTCCATCCAGTTCAGCCCATTGTGCTATAGTGTGGATTCAGAGGAAGGTAAAATTTCTATGGGATTTTTTTTCTAATAAAAACCCCAATTTGTCCCTCTTTTTATTATTAAAAAATTCTCTTCCCTCCCAATCTAACAAAATTCCCAAAATAATCCTGGAAAAATATCATCTGACCCTTCTCCAGAATCCTGGTCACTATAACTTGTTATATTATTACATCTAGAAATGTCTCCAGACCCTTCTCCAGGCAATTCCTTTGGAAATTCAACTATAACGTTGCCTTAAATTTATTATTACATCTAGAAATGTCTCCAGACCCTTCTCCAGAATCCTGGTTTTCACTTATAACCCTTTTTATAATTTTATTATTCAGCTAGAAATGTATCCAGACCCTTCTCCAAATCCTGGTCACTATAACTTGTATAATTATTACATCTAGAAATGTCTCCAGACCCTTCTCCAGAAATCCTAAGTTTTTTACTAAAATTTAACTTGGGTTTTAATTTTTCTTACATCTAAAATTTTATCCAGATCCTTCTCCAGAATCCTGGTCACTATAACCTGTTATAATTATTATTAAAACATCTAAAGAAAATTTATTCAAAACCAGACCCTTTTTGATTTCTGTTAGTGAACTCACCATTACAAGTTATTCTGTCAGAGAGTCCCACAGTCTCACTGCTCTTACAGTAAAGAATGCCTTTCTATGTTTATTTAGAAACTTTCTTTCCTCTAGACATAGAGTATGCCCCCTCATTCTAGATACAATCCTGGGTATAAATAAGTCTTGGGGAATCTCTATTTTTGACCCTTAATATATTTATACATATTTATTATGGACCCCCGAAGCTGTCTTTTCTCTAAGCTAAATAACCCTAATCTTCCTAATCTTTCTTTGTATTGCAGTCCACCCAGTTCTTTCATTATTTATGTTGCAGAAATTTCTGATTCTATAGTTTGGGGACAATAAAACTTTTTTTCTATCTTTGTCTTAGTAGAGCTGGTACCAAATGATGAACACACCCACCAGCCCTTCTGCCGTGTAGAGTTGTCCACAGTGTCCACTGGATGGACTGTTTGTTGGTAAGCCACAACCCAAACGTATGCTCACACTGTCCAGCAAATAGCAGAAGCAAAAAAAAACAAACAATAAATATATATTGGATTAGGATTCCCTAGTGAAAAGCTATAACAGGGAACTCTATTACTTTCCATTTCACTCTTGAGCTCTTTCAAGTGTCTACAGCTTTCTCTGGCCAAGTGTCTTGTAAGAGTCTAATGACTTTGATAAGGTTAAGTGCCTCTTGATCACTTGTCCTGAACACTCTGAATGTCAGTCTTCCTTCCCTGCGCTCGTGATGATACCACTCCTTGGCTTGACGCTCTACCTGGGCTATTTCTGCTGCTATTTTTGCATTCATAATCACATGATTTCAGGTTTGATTAGACTCAGCTTTTGCTGGAATCTGAGCTTTTCCTTCCCCACTCGTTATATGACATCTGCTGCCATGTCTCTTCCAAAAACTGATAGGGGTCTCATGTACAAAATGCTAGGGGCTAAAACCTTTTTTGTTGCCCCAAACAAACCCAAACAGAGCTCCGCTTTAACTTCATATAATGCTCTTTAAAAATTAAAGGGGAGCTTTGACTAGTTAGACCTAGAGGCCATGTTCACACGGCGGATTTGGCTTTTTTTTTTGGCCAGGGTTTTTTGGCGCATTTTCCGTGGCCAAAACCTCGTCCAAATTGCGCCCCAAACGCCCCCAGTTCATTACATGGTTTCCTATGCTATTCCCACAGCGCAGTTTTGGCCGCGGCTTTGGTGCCGCAGCCTTGCCGTGCGTGTTTGAGAAGTCTCCTGTCAATTCTTCAGCGGTCTTTGGCCGGTTTGGGGGCACGGGTTGGGGCGCAGGTTTGGGCGGGGGGATTTTTCCCGCCTATCATTTTTAAAGGGTGAAAACCCGCCGCAAACCGCGACAAAACCGTACAGCGACGAAACCCCCGGGGGGAAAAACCCTTGGGAGAGCGAGTTTGAGGCGAGGTTTGGCCCAGGTTTTGGGGGCCGCGGCAACCGGCGAAAAACCCCCGCCAAACCCCCGTGTGAAAAGGGGGCCCGCAGTTTTCCTACTATTGTCAGGGGGTCGCGGGGTCTGCTGCCCCCCCCGGCCCCAGGGGGGCCCCGGTTTGGGGCTGCAGCTGCCCGCGCCACCCCGTCCTTCCCGCCCCGCGCCGCCCCCTTCCCTCCGCCTCCGGTAATGCTGTCCCCCCCCTGTCCCACCCCGGGCGCGTGCCCTGTGCTTTAGGGGCGCGCCGCCGGCTTCTCTAGTTTTAAAAGGGGGCCAGCCCCCCCGAAAATTTTGGGTAATTTTCAGGCTGGTTCTATTTTAGCGGTACCCCCGCACTTCCCCGTCCGTTGGTGTGCTTAGAGAGTGTTTGGTGTCCCTTTTGTGCCGATTGTTTTCCCCCGTGTACCATCCGCCGCCACTTTTCCCAAACCCTTGCCTGCTTGCCCCCTTTCCCGACCTTCCACCCGCCTCTGCCCGAACCTCGGGCTGCCTGCCCTGACCCTGCCGTCCCGCTTCGCCTCGGGTTTACGATTTTGTACCACCGCCCCGGGCCGCCCCCGCAAGCAAGTCAGTCTGGGGTAACGCCCTGGTAGTCTCACGCCGCAGCAAGTCTCCCGCTTTCGGCGGGTTGGTGAAAACCCGGGGGGGCATTTTAGTTTCCTTCCCTGGGGGGCTTACGTATCTCGCTTGCGGGGGCCGCAAATCCCCCGTACCCTTACATACGACTGGCCAGGTTTCCGCCAGGGGTCCCCTTCCCCGTATTCGGATGTTCAACGGCTGTCGCCAGCTGCCACGTATTGACCAGCTCCCCCGCCATGATGCAGAACCTAGCAGCTCGCCTACCCCCGCCGCGCGGGCCCGCCCCCCCCGGACAGTTTCCCGTCCCGGGACCACTTGCAGCTCCCCCGTTCCCGTCAGTTTGATGGAGACCCCAGGAAATGCCTGGCTTCTCTGTCATGCCATCCACCTGGAAAAATTTTGGGCACCATTTCCCCCCGGCGGGTAAGGGGGCCCTTTTTTTTATTAGCCTCTTGTCGGGGAACCTTGGCCTGGGCCATCCTTTATGGGACCGAGTGTCCACAGACGGCGAATCTAAAAACCTTCCTCCAGGGTTCCGCCCCGTCTTTGGGGGAAACCGGGCCCGGGCCCTCCCCGGGGCGGCGGCTTTGCTCCGTCTCCGTGGGGCACTCCACTGTGGGTCACACTCCGTGCAGTTCCGCACCCTGGGGCCTCTGAACTGAAGGGGAATAATGAGGCCCTGGTGGAAACCTTTTCTGGCAAGGTCTCTCGGGCCATATTAGGATGAGCTCGCTGGGGGATCTTCCGTCACTCGGGATGAACTAATTCAGTTGGCCTCTCGAATAGACTTGGGGTTTTGCGGAAAGACAACGGGGATCGCTTCACAGGGGGTCGCCCCCTCACGCCGGCTCCCAAAGTTTGGCTCCCGTCTTCCAATGTTTCCACTACTCGCCTAAGGGTCCGGGGGTGTATCCGTACAATGAGAAGCCCCCCTTTCCCCGGGAAAATTTCCGCACTCGCCTGAGGCAGTTATGCTTCTCTGTCGGTTCGGCCACTTTTTTGGGGACTGCCCCGGTGCGCCCGGGGAATTTGCCACGTTAGGGTTCGCAGGAGTGGCGCCCCTAGGTGTCTGTGAGCTCCCCCCGCTGACCATTCCGTAGTCTGGGGAAATTTTCCCCAACAGCCCTTCCCCCCACCCCCTTTCCCTTTGTTCGGGGTCCGCAGGGAACTTTTCAGCCAGGCTCTGGTTCCAATTTTCGCCCCCGGTGACCCCTTTGCAAAACCCATGTAGTCTCCTCTTAGTGGGAATGCCAAAGGGGATGTTCGGTTCTGAACGGCGCCTCTCTCTTACAGTTTGGGCGCTCTACCAGGGAAACTTGAAGCTGCTGGCCCTGCCCGCTCTGCCTCCGAATTCCCTGGGCCTTCCGGTTCAAAGCATGCCCCGCCTTGGACTGGAAACGGGCAAATTATCCTTGGGCCCTGCGTGCCACTCGGTGCGCCTTCCCGGTTTTCTCCGTTCTGCCTTTCGGTCCCTCCTGAAAAACCCCTAAAAACCTCTGTCGGGTTTTCCCCCCCGTATAGACTTGGCCGATTTTTTTTCGAAAAACAGGCCGAAACTCTCCCTCCGCCCCGGGCGTTCGTTTGGGCCCCATGACCTGCTTCCGGGGACAATCCCCCCAAGGAAGGTCTACCCTCTTTTGTTCCAGAAAAAAGGCTATGTCCGAAATAAAAGGGAAAACCTCCGGAAGGGAAATTCATTGTAGCCCTCCTCCCGGGGGGGGTGGATTCTTCTTTGTAAAAAAGAAAGAGGGTTTTCTCTCCGACCATGTATCGATTACCGGGGACTTAATAAAATTACTATCAAGAATCGATACCCCCGCCGCTGATCTCGGAACGTTCACCCTTTCCCGGCGTGCGAAGCTTTTTTCCAAGTTGGACCTCGAGGGGTAAACCTATTCTTTATTGGGAAGGCGCGAGGGGGAAAAACGCTTTAATACCAGAATGGCCTTTTGAATACCTCGTCATCCCATTTGGCCTCTGCAACGTCCAGCGGGTTTCCCAAATTTTGTTAATGAAATCTTCCGAGACCTCCTTTACTCTGCTGTTGTCTATTTTGGGACGAATCTTATTCTTCTCCCCTGCCCTGGAAAACTCCCGCCTCCACTCCCCCGGGGACCGCCCTTCCGTACCCCCGGGTTAACGCAAAACTAGGAAATGCCTCTTCAAACGACCTCTTCCCTCCGGGTTTTTACATAGTTTGGGATCAAGGTTCCAAATGGACCCTTCAAAGTTGTCTGCGGTCCACAATGGCCTCGCCCTGGGGTCTCCGTCCACCCAACGATTTTTGGGTTTCGCAAACTATTACGAAAATTTCATTCCTCATTTTTCCCCCACGCTCGGGGCCCCCGCTGGTGGCCCTCACAAAAAAAATGCCAACCCCAAACAGGGCCCACCTGGGGTAAAGGGGTTTGATCGCCTCAAATCAGCTTCGCTTCTGCACCAGGCTGTCTGCCCGGGACCCACAACCCCCCTTTATCCTCGGGGTTTGACCCCCCCTGGGTAGGTCGGGGCGTTCTCCTCCAGAAGTCCCCCTCCAAAACCACGTACTTGCGCTTTTCTCCAAACCTTCCCCCAGCCGAAAAAAACATACCATGGAATCGGGAGTTGGGTGGGAATTTAAATTTGGGCCCCGGAAAAAAGGCGGACCTGCTGGGGGGAGCCTGTCACCCAGTTATTTACCGATCACAAGAATTCTCTACCCACGTCTGCCCCAAAGGGTGAAAACCTCGCAAGCTAGGTGGTCACTCTTTTTTTGCCATATTTGATTTCTTCTTCATTTGCCGGGTGGCAAAAACAAAGAGCAGACGCCCTCTCTAATCCTCTGACACGGGGGGGGGAGCCGCCCCTGCAGCTTTAATCCCCCCCGGACGTCTCCTCACGGGGGGCTCCGTGGACCTTCGCACCCCCTGGGAAGTCCTATGTCGCCCTCTAAGCGGCCCCGTACCGAAGTGGGGCATGCCTCGCGAACCCCCTGGGGGACCCTGGAGTCCATAAGTTCGCAACTAATCTCCCGGGACTTTTTTGGCCCACTCTGCTCGGGACGTTAAGACTTTTCCTGGCCGTGACTCCGGCCCCCAAAAAAGGGCCCTCGGCTCAACCCGCGGTCCGCCCTCCTCTCCCGGTGCCAAAAGACCTTGGGCGCTATTGCATGGATTTTGTTACTGACCCCCAGCCCCCTCAGGTAACCGGTCATTGGGTAGTAGGACGATTTTCGAAAATGGCCCATTTGTTCCTCTGCCCGGGTTTCCTCCGCTTCCCACTACCCCCCCCCACTTCTTCCCCCACATCTTTTGATACATGGGGTCCCCCTTTCATTTTCTATAGGGGGGTCCATTTGTATCAAAATTTTTGGGGGGCCCTTGTGCCAATTTCGATTTAGTTTGGGCTTCCCTCCCAATCCCCCAAACCAACGGGGAGGGAGAGGTAAAACCCAAATTTTAGGTACTTATCTGCGACATTTTGTGTCCGCCCCCAGGGAAATGGTTAAACCCCCTCCCCCGGGCGGAATTTTTCCCATAATTCCTTAGTTTTTTGAATCCGCGGAGCCCCCCCTTTTTTATTGTGTTTGGGCGCACCCCCCCCCCCTCTCCCTCTGGCCTCCCGGGGGGGACATCCCTGCTGTGGATGCCCCCAAATACGGGGGAATCAAACACCCCGGCAAGTTACCGACAGGCCCTTTTTACGGGGGCCCCTCCCGCAAAACTTCGCCGTTTTTTTGGAGGAGCCTCCTTTTCCCGTATTTAACCGGGTGAAGGGTTTGGGGGGGAGGAAAATTAATGTTAAAGGCCCAGTAAAAATTGGGGCCAAGTTTTTTGGGCCCCTTTTTAGACTCCGGCACTTAACCCGTTCCTATAACCCGCTTGCCTCCCCCTCTCGGTCCCGAACGCCTTCCCCTTTTCCCCCCTCAAGCCTGTGGGCGAATGCTTCTCCCGTAGATCTGTCTCGCCTTCTCCCCTGGCCGACCTAAACCTAGAGGTCAAAGGGGTGCTGGCCAGAAACATGAGGGGAAACGTTTTTCCATTGACTGGAAGGGGTTCGGGCCGGAGGAGCGGTCCTGGGAAACCGAGGCCAAACCGTCTCCCGACCTTCTTCTGGTTTCAAAAAGGAGGGGGGGACCTAAGGGGGGCGGGGGGGTACTGTCACGGGGGTCCGGGCCCCCTCCCCCCCCGGGCAGGGGTCCCTGTGGCGGCTGCACTGCCCGCGACCCCCCCCCTCCTGTCCCGGCCCCAGCGCCCCCTCCCCTTTCCCTCCGCGCTCCGGTGAATGCTGTCCCCCCCCTTTCCCCCCGCCGGGCGGTGCCCCTGCTTTAGGCGCGCGCCCCGCCGGCTTTTTCTGATTTAAAGGGCCAGCGCCCCGATAAAGGTAATTTCGGGGCTGGTTCTATTTTAGCGGACGCCCCTGACTTCCTGCCAGTCCGTTGTGGCTTAGGAGGTTTGGTGTGCCTTAGTGTCCGTTTTTTGCTTACCCCTGTACCCTCCGTCCCCCCGTTTCCCGACCCTTTGCTTGCCGCCCGCCCCGACCTTCCGCCCGCCTCTGACCCGAACCCTGCTTGCCCACCTTTTGCCGTCCCCGACTTCGCCCTGGATTAAAGATTTTTGTACCACGCAGTACCCCGGCCGCCCCGCAAGCAAGTCAGTCAGGGGTAACGACCTGGTAGCTCACGCCGCAGCAAGTCCATCCCCCCTTTGCGGGGGGCCTGGGAAAACCGGGGGGGGACTTTTGTTCCTTCCCTGGGGTGGTTAGTATCATGCTTCGGGGGGCCAGCGAATCCACCGTACCCGTTACACATATCCTCCTAGGTCTATTACCAACAGTGCTAAATCTTTGCAACTTTCTCCTGTTACAATATAACTTGAATGTCACTAAATCTAATGAAATAAAATAAAAGGTTTCTTCTCTGTTTAGCAGCTGGTTTGGTTCCGAATTCATGGAGGTGGACCTCATTGTGACAGAACATCTGTTCCATGTTTCTTTACAAACCATAAGCTTGCCACACACATCAAAGTCTTCAGCTTCTGTATGACTGCACATATAATTTACTGACTAGCAGAACAACCTTGTTATTTCCTTACACAGTACTCATGAATGCACTGTCATTTACTAGATTACACTAATGATCACACAATGCACTAACTACTTACGAGATAACATCTACAGTACCCTCAATGTAAGGATGTGAGTAAACAAGCTTTCCGGTAATTTTTTTTAATACAGGTTTCCCCAAAACTTAAAAGGGTTTTTTTGAGAAAGACTTAAAGGGGGTTTTTCCCCCCCCCTGAAGTTTTTACAGAGGGACAGCCAACTTTTTACCCAAAACTTCCAGGGTCAACCTGTGGGCGGGGGGTTTTACGCAGTGATTGACACCAGCTCTCTTTCCTACTATTCCATTCACTGAATGATGCAGGGATTTATGAAGGTACAAAAGTTACAAGCTCTAAAGGGTGAAAGCCTCTCATTAAGGGTGACATGTATGAAGGAAGGCGCGCCAAAGTGAATTGTCAAGTGTCGTTTTTCAGTGAAATGTGCCAAATGCATGAAATGGAATTTTGGCGATTTTAAAGGAGTCTAAAACTCCCCCCCCAGCCGTTTTTGGCGCATTATGGAACTTTGGCAATTATAAGCCCCCAAAAATGTATAAAAAACTTAGACAGGGTGGGAAAAAAGAGAAGTCATTAGAATAGCATGTCAGTGAATAGAAACTATGGAACTGACCCTGCTCTGAGGACCACAGGTCCCAGCAATACCTGTGCTGTGCTGGCTCTTGTCATATGTAGAATAAAGGGTGAGAGCAGCAAAAATAAATTTCAATTTTAATGTAGTAAAAATTTAAAATTTTAAAATCTGAACAACATCAACAACCATCATCAGCGGATTATTTAATGTAAAACTAGTTTTAGATTCTATTAAATTTTAATACATTTTATAGGAAATATTTTTATATTTTTGGGATATTATAGATTTTAATATTAATATTATATGATAAAAAATGTTATTAAATTTAAATAATTTAATTTTATACAGTTTGATAATTATCATAAATTACTTTTCATTATTGTACTGGTGGAAGTTGAGAAATATCGGACATTTTTGCCCCTTACAGCAATTCTAGCTCCACTTTGACTCCTCAGGCTCAGGCAGATCACATTGAGATAGTTCTGCCTGTCCGAGCAGTAATGCGCCTAGTTTTGCCGAACCACATTCATATATGTGTCTAATATTACAAGTGTGGTGCTAATCCCCCAGAACAGCCCCTCATGTTCGGCTCATTATAAAGTGTCGCGTCTTACGAACAATGCGCCTAACACATTCATTAGGCGCATTAGACATCGTAGCCAGCTCACTTAGGCACATTTTACTCCAGAAAAGGGTGAAAAACCCGATCATATAGGTCTCCCTTAGTTAGGTAAACAAAGTCTGTTGCTAGAGGTAAGACTCTGCAGGAAGTGACTCGCCATGGTCAGAACTGACTTAGAGCAATAAGCGATAAGAAAGAGCAGGAAGAGGTGGTCGGTATAAATAGAAACTTGTGTGCTCTAAGAGGAGATCAAAGCTTCTTTATTTCCTGACCAAGGTAAAATCAATAAAGCAGTGTAATTAGTACTAGTCTTAATTTACCTTTCCCTACATGTTAAAAGCTAATCATTGTAGTGAGAAAACCCCTTTAAGTCGTATCAAGTGAGACAGTTTTTAAGAATGTGCCCCACACAAAAAGTCCTGGCTCTAGTTTGCTGCATTTAATTAGCTTCTCTTGCTTAATCAGATATCAACTGAATTAAACATAAGTTATGGCCGTACACTAGTACATGAACAATCACCGATTAACTGAAAGTGCGAATGTATGGCCCCCAGGTGTCCTCTGATGAGTTCTCTATGACATGTTTAATCAACTTGTTAGAAAAGTCGTTCATCAGAAAACTCCTTTCAAGAACTATTACACCAATACCGACTAAATATAACTCCATGTCACCTTGAGGCCTTCCACAACGCTAAAGATCAGGAGTGAAAGTTAATTTTATAAAGGAATGAATGCTAAAAGGACCAAACCAGACCGTCCAGAGACGTCCTCCAGGCCAAACTAATGGAGGTCATTCAAGTAAAAGCAAAAGATCATTGGACTGTGTCTGTAGGCAATCTCAAATTTGATTACACAAGCACATCTGTAGTCAAGGAATGGGCAAGATGTGTGATTCATGCTTACCCTGTTTCCCCAAAAATAAGACAGTGTCTTATATTTATTTTTGCTCCTACAGACGAGCTAAGACTTATTTTCAGGGGATGTCTTATTCCTCCATGAACAGAAATCCACATTTATTAATAGAATGTGGTGATTTCATCACAAACATCAGCAGAAGCAGCCAAACTCTGAATTGCATAAAAAATGCACTATGTCTTATTTTCGGGGGATGCCTTATTTATGGAGAAACAGGGTAGAAGACACTAATAGAGCTATGAGAAATAATCATGCATTTTGTGCCAAACCTAAATTCTACCTATTATGGATTAAAGGGGTATTCATGATATAACAGTTTTTCTCCTATCCACTGAGTAGGTAATATGGGTTGGATCAATAAGGATCTGATCCCTGGGACTTTGTCATGTTTTATTTCTACCATTTAAATGTAGTGATATTCCAGAGGCAACAATGTTCTTTTCTCTCTTATTGGGTAGGTGGTTTGTTTTACACCACGAGGAGTCCAATCAGGAGTCCCATATCTATTGCTTTAATGTAGTGGTGGTCAGGCAGGACTGGGACAAAGTATTCTGGTGCCCTAGGCAAATAAGGCCTATAGCGCACCAACACTCCCCCCCCCCCCCCACCCCTATGGAAAATTAAGCCCACTCCATACCTCCTTGCCCTCCTTTTCTGCCTGGGATGAAGTGGCGTCCTAGACAGTCGTCTACCCAATGTCACAGCCCTGTGGTCAGGCATGACCATTCAAAGCCTATGGAACTGGAACTGTAGCCTAGTAGAGTTCTTGATTTCTATGTCTTTCCACCCAGTGGTCCAGGAAGTGAGGGTAGATTTTCTATGTACACGGCTATTGGATCAATTACCATGGCATGAAATGATACCCATGTTACCCAGACTCCCACATACAGTAATTTCAGGGGAATTAATGTATTTTTCAGACTTTAAGACGCACGTACCGTATTTTTCGGACTGTCAGACGTACAACCATTTTCCTCACAAATTTTGGGGAAAAAAGTGTGTCTTATAGTCCGAAAAATACGGTATACAATAAATTTCGAAATGTATCAATATATTAGAGTTCTTTTTATTCTTTAATGAATTAATGTATCAATTACATTTTCGAGGCAACACCCAATTTATGGATGCCAATACCTAGGAATAGCGACTTCACATAATTTAGAGGTGAAATAGTGGCAAATATTGTTGATGGATGACCGCCACTTCTGCTCCATGCAGTTCTCCTCCAGAAGAAAGAAAAGTCTCTTTAATGGGAAAAATATTGACTTATAGGAAAGATACATTCAATCTGTAGGAGATGGTATTAGAGACAGTGGCCTGAATTCATGTAAGTGGTTGCACCAGAAAACAGTCTAAAAATGTGTGAAAAAGTGGCACAATTGTGACGGAGCATGTGTCCGACATATTTATTATGGGCTTAAGACATTTTCTGCATGCTGCTCGACAGGAGGGTGCTGTGTCTTGAAAAGTGAGTTTGGCCTTGGATGAGGTTATTGAACGGGGGCCGGGTTATTATGCAATATGCTACACGAAAATGTGCACCAGAATTCTGGCATAGGTAATAAGCCCCCAAAAAACCTGGCCTCAAAGTAAGACAATTCTAAAGCTACACCAATGAATCAAGCAGCATGAGCCACTTTGAGGAATTGGTGAATTTTTAGACTGCCCGTCTAAGACAGTGACTGTGATAATACATGTGGGCCAGTGTTCTATCTTCAAGTGGAGAATTCATTTTCATACCTTTTCTCAGGAATCATTGCCTGGACTGTAAGGCCATGTTCACACGGTGTAATTGTGGGGCGTAATTACGCCCCGCAATTTCGCCGGAGTTCAGGAGCTCCCGTGAGATGGGGGAGGGGAGGCAGCTCACCGGCTCCATACACATTCATTACTAGCGGCACGTATTCGCCGCTAGTAATTGACATGTCACTTATCTCCCCGCTCGTCATATTGTGCGAGCAGAGAGAGGAGATGTAATCCATAGTTCTCTATGAGAACTGTGGATTAACGGAATGACTGGGACGTATTTCCCCCCTGTATTTAGCGCAGTACGGCATGAAATACGGGTTGAAATACGTCCCAGTTTAAGTCGTGTGAACATAGCCTATGACTGCCCACACTAGCTGGAGGTCTCTGGAAGGAGAAGCAATGCCCAATGGGAGTCACAATAAGGGATTCTCACCCTGTTACCAGCTCTGTATCAGGCGAGAACCCTGGTTCCTCTACCACTGCCCCCTCCAACCTACGTTTCCTGAGAAGATAGGCCTACCGGTTTTCAGTTCTTTGGTGGACACAAGGGTGGTCACCCTAAACTATGCAGGAGAGGGACCATGGATTTCCAAGCTTTGCAGGGGCTGATGGATTGGGAAGGTTTGTTGAAGGAACCCTTCTCTTTTTCACTTGTGATAGGCTGCATCCTTCTGCACTTCTTGGATGACATGCTACACATTTTTATGCACCTGAGTGAGATTTGGAGGAGTTACAGACTGGGCTCAAATCCCTAGTCTTGTTTCAAGGTCAATCATTGGCTTTGAAGCTACTACCGATAGGTGGCACTAAAGGCAGTTTTTTTCTTTCGTCTGGAGGATAGCTTATTTGCATATCAGGAAACATTACCTGTAAGACTCCCTATTCCAGCTGGTGGTTTCCATAAGGAGAGTGCTTCTTTGGAGAAGTAATGACCATCAATTGCCCACACTAAACTGAGGAAACACAAATATTTACTTAATTTCCTTTTTGTAAGGGAATGTCCTATATTAGAGAATTAGCCATGTGCTTCTCAATAAATGCCTTCTCCGCATAGGTAAAGGTCTCCCTGGTCACCAGTGATCAAGGAACAATGACAGCATTCCTAATCCATGTGTTTCTGGAATTAGCCAATTAAATGTGCTGAAAAGGACTTTTGCACCTCCCCTGTGTTCGCAGCACTCTGTTTGCTTTTTCACTTGGGACAGACTTAGACCACATGTGTTTACTTTAGCCCTTGTCTTTCAGGGGTCACAGGGCTTACAGTTTTAGAATGTAGCCGGCAAATAACTGGATGCAAGCATAAGTGAGCAGGCGAGCACAGCACCAGGCATACTTATTGGCCAGCTCTTTCGATAATACATTCCATCTAGAAGATATAACAAAAGTCAGAACTAATGCGACGGTATGCAGAGGCGTAACTTAAAGATCTGGGGCCTAGTGCTAAATCCATAAAAGGTCCCCCACCTACCATGTGCAATTTATAATACTGGTATCTCCTTATGCGATAGAGGGGCCTTTGGGCCCCGTAAGGCTCCAGGGCTCACTAGCGACCGCTACCTCTGTATCCCCTATAGCTACACCCAGAGGTGTAACTTGCAGGTCCTGGGCCCTAGTGCAAATAGTGAAATGGGGCCCCTAAGCTGCCATGTGCCATTTACAATGCTGTGACAGAAGGGCTTTCCGGGCCCCCTTTGGCTGCAGGGCCTGGTAGCGACTGCTACCTCAGCACTCACTATAGCTACAACCCAGGCGGTATGAGAAATGGAAAATTTATAGAATTTCTCCTTTTATGGCCCATATGCCCTACTGTTTGTTTAATTTTTAAAGAGACACAGTATTATTTATAAATACAGGCAGTCCTTGACTTACACCGTTCCAACTTACATCTGTCCCCTAGTTACAGACGGAGGCTTATGGGGCATGCTGGCACTTGTCGTTCCATGTCCACAGCAGATAGTAGCTGTGGAACTACAAGTACCAGCAGGCCACAGCAGCACATGAGGTGAATTCTTCTTAACAGGGGCACAGACAGTAAAATAAATGTAAAACTCTTCCCTGCGCTATACAAAAAGGAAAAAGAAACCTGGAGTTACATTTAATAAATCTACCCGTTCCGACTTACATACAAATTCAACTTAAGAACAAACCTACAGTCCCCATCCTGTTCGTAACCTTGAAACTGCCTGTATATGTATCTATGTATCTTTCTCTCACTAAGGGTAGATTCACACCTGCATCAGAGGTTCTGTTTGGCACCTCCATCGCAGAGGTGTGACTAGATCCGTTTACCGGCACCTTACAGACCCCTTTGACTATAATGGGGTCGGTCGGGTTTCTGCTGTGGTGTCCGCTGTTTGAACAGAAAAAACAGCACAACATGCTGGCAGAACTTGTGAAGGAGTTTCCAAATGGAACCTCCGATGCAGGTGTCAATTCACCCTTATATCTATCTATATACATATGTAGCAAAGATCAAAGTGACAGATAACATGGCACAGAAAGTTATCCCAACTTTTTAACTGGTTTTTTTAATGTCTTGTCTGATCTAATAACAGACAACACAGAGATATCACCATCAACTTAAAGTTTGTTACATCAGTGCACCTGCGTATATGTGTTAATATATTTAGATTTTGCATAAATCATACTTGTATATATCATACAAGGCATAAATTAGAGCTTCTGGCCCCAAATACAAAATCTATAAAAGGGCCTCCACTCACCAACCATGTGTCATTTATAATAATGGTGCCTTTTTATATGGCAGAGGGGCCTGTGGGCCCACTCACGCTCCAAGGCCCAGTAGTGGCTTTCTATTTCTGCACCCATTGTAGCTATGCCCTTGTATATAACCATATATAGATGGCTAGATAGACAAATAGACAGACAGACAGACAGACAGACAGATAGATAGATAGATAGATAGATAGATAGATAGATAGATAGATAGATAGATAGATAGATAGATAGATAGATAGTATAGCATCTCAAGTACAACATTAACTGACCACTTTCATGAATGACTGTAAGGTAGTCAAACTGAGTCTGAATTTTAGTACAACTAGAATTCATAAGGACCCACAAGCTGGACCCTGTCAGGAAACTGAAATAGCAGCAATAATTAACAATATAAATAGTAGTTCCATACAACAGAGAGCCCATATAGTTGTGCTGTCTAGCAAAAAGCCACCAACCTGTTATTCCTTACAAAAAGTTGCAATGTTCTAGCCCCTGAGTGGGCCCCATCAACCTATGGACCCCATAGCAGCTGCTATAGATATAGTTATATCCTTTATTTCCATTATAAAAACTATTGTCATCTAATACTCAGGAGCATAGCTATAGGGGGTGCAGAGGTAGCAGTCGGGCCCTGCAGCCTGAGGGGGCCCAAAAGCCCTTCTACCACATAAACTGAGCACTTCTTAACCCTTCGTCTCACCCACACACCATAATAGATTGTAAGCTCTCACGAGCAGGGCCCTCACACCTTGTGTCTCATCTGTAAGTACTTTTAATGTGTAATGTCTGTACGTTTACCCTATATATTGTAAAGTGCTATGGAACATGTTGGCGCTATATAAAGATTATTATTATTATTATTATTATTATTATTATTATTATTATTATTATTATTATTATAAGGAGATACCAGTATTGTAAATGGCACATGGTAGCTGGGGGGGGGGATTTCACTTTTTGCACTGGGGCCCCAGAGCTTCAAGTTACGCCTCTGCTAATACTGTACAATAATAACCACTAAATAGAGCCTTCTAAAAGTGCATCTTATTTGGCCTTCCACCTATCTTATGGAAGGTGCCAGACTTTTCTGATGACCTCATCTGAATGGGGTTTTCTATATAGCGCAGCACATGATACACTTGGACAGCCTCACCTTCCATTGCTATTACTACAAGTGATGAGGAGAGGATGATGGACATCATCTCCCTATCTCATCTATTGAGTTCCAAGGGAGCAGAATTAATTGCTACGAGCTGGAAGACGTCTCCAACAAAAACCAACACAATCATAAAGAAATATCCCGGAATGAATGAAGCTTTCTTGGTTCCCTCCAAACATGTGTTCCATCTAATGGCTCTATCTTTGGCAATAACACATTTGTAGTGTGAAATCAGTCAGGGCGAGAGGGAGCTGACTTCATCCTAGGGGTCTCAGTCTGAGAGCCAGCTGGCCGCATGTGAAACACACTGCAAACTAATCAGCTGCAGAAAAGTCTGGCGGGGGCCACAAGACACCCAAATATTTCTCATCACAGTGCAAGGCCCTTAAATCACACAGGCTGCTTCAGGAGGGCCCACTTTTCTGCAAACTGCCTAGAAATAGGGGCCCTTGTAGGACACATGAGGAAAGCTTTATCTTCACCAGTGAATCAATGGATCTTACAGAGAATTCAGCTCAAAGGGACATTCTAAAAATCCACATAGCACTCATATTTCAGTGTCAGCTACAAGTCAGAGGTGCAAGGAGCCTTAAACACGCCCCTCGGCCATGAAAGGGGAGACAAGCCGAGGAGAAAGCCAGGCCCTGTTCCTGCTGTTTTTTTTTTTAAGCAAACCCTGAGTGTCTGCTCCTCAAACCATTTCACCTGCTGATCCCTGGGACTCAACTCAACTCCTGCTTTCCGAAGACCAACCTTTCCCCATCCCACTCAAGTTGCTTCAAGTCACTTTGCTTCAGCCTTGCTTGATTCATACCTCCAAACAAAGTGTCAATTGTGCACCCTTTTTTTTTTTTTCTTTTTTTTTTTTGCACGGTTACATTTTTAACATTTCTGTGTTATTTTTTACTGCTGCAAGTAAAACACTGGTCAGAGCACAAAACGCTATTTGATCCCCCTCACAGCTAAAGGGTCCAGTGTCTGCTTGGAATAATAGTGAAGAACTGGACAGATACTTTGAGCTGGAGTTTATATAAACCTTGCCCTTTTCTATGGTTTTGCAAATCTGGAACAAATATAGCGAGAAAGAAACAATTGCTGCAAAAATGTGGAACCTTTTTAGATGTATAAACAATCACATTCCATTAAAATCAGTCTATTCATTGTAACTCTACACATCCAACAAAGAAAAAGCACTAGAGTCTACCTATAAAGGGAGTAGTGTTTGCCTTCTGTGCCCAGCGCTACAGACTATGTTGGCGCTATGCAAATAGCAGATGCTAAAAGGTTGATACATACATTACATGTTCTTTATAAAATCAGTCTATTTATTGTAACTCTACACATCCAACAAAGGAAAGGACTAGATTCTACCTATAAAGGGAGTAGTGTTTGCCTTCTGTGCCAAGCGCTACAGACTATGTTGGCGCTATACAAATAGCAGACGATAAAAGGTTGATACAGTTCTTCTAAGTCCTTTATAAAATAAGTCTATTCATTGCAACTCTACATATTCAACAGTGGAAGACATTACTTATAAAATGAATAGTGGGTGCCTTCTGTGGTCAGCGCTACAGACTATGTTGGCGCTATACAAATAGCAGACGATAAAAGGTTGATACAGTTCTTATAAGTCCTTTATAAAATCAGTCTATTCATTGTGACACTTCATATCCAACAGAGGAAAATCCCTTGACTTTACCTATCAAAAAATGAATAATGTTTGAAATCTGCGCCCATCGCTATGGACTATGTTAGCGCTATACAGATAGCAGACAGTATAAAGTTGATTTGTTTCTTATATGTCCTATCCATTGTGACTCTATATAGCCAATAGAAAGCACTAGACTTAACCTATCAGAAAATGAAGAGTGCTTTCATTCTTAGCACACCATTATGGACCATGTTGGCGCTATACAAATAGCAGATGGTAAAAGATTGATTCAGTTCTCATATGTCCTTTATAAAATCAAACTATTCATTGTGACACTATATATTCAACGGAGGAAAAACATATATTAGATGTTACCTATCAAAAAGTGAATAATACTTGCATTCTGTGCCCAACATTTCAAGCTATGTTGGCGCTACACACATAGCAGATGGTATAAAGTTGATATATTTCTTATATGTCCTTTATAAAACCAGTTTACTTATCATGACACTTCATATCCAACAAAGCACTAAGACTTTACCTATCGAAAAGTGGATAGTGTTGCCAGGGGTGCCAATAGGGCAGTACTCCTGTCAGGGGCCCTAATCAAAAAGGGGGCCACTGATATGTTGAAAAATAGTAACTAGTATTGGATGGGGGCCCCATTTGATTTGGCTGTATGGGGCCCTGAAACAGTTGATAGATGACTGATAGCAGCCCTGGTGTTTGCATTCTGTGCACACCACTACGGACTATGTTGGCGCTATACAAATAGCAGATGGTAAAAGGTTGATATATTTCTTATATGTCCTTTATAAAACCAGTCTACTTATTGTGACACTTCATATCCAACAAAGCAACAAAGCACTAAGAATTTACCTAACAAAAAGTGAAAAGTGTTTGCATGCTGTGCACACCACTATGGAATATGTTGGCGCTATACAAATAGTAGATAATGAAAGGTTGATACATTTCCTATATGTCCTTTACAAAATCAGTCTATTCATTGTGACACTCTAAACCACATAGTTAGCCATTACCTATCAAAAAGTGAATAGTGTGGGATTTCTGTGCTCCGCGCTATGGACTATGTTGGCGCTACACAAGCAGCAGACAGTAAAGGGCTGATGCTTTTCTTATATGTCCCAATTAAAAAATCAGTCTACTCATTGTGTGACTCATACCCCCATCCTTAAACTTTACCTGCAAAAAAGGAACTAGTGTTTGCCTTCTGTGTCCAGCACTACAGACTATGTTGGTGCTATAGAAACAGCAGACAGTAAAGGGCTGATGCATTTCTTATATGTCCTAAATAAAAATCAGTCTATTGATTGTGTGACTCTATATATCCACATCCTTAAACCTTACCTGCCAAAAAGGGACTAGTGTTTGCCTTCTATGAGCACCACTACAGACTATGTTGGTGCTATACAAATAGCAGACGGTAAAAGATTGATACATTTCTTGTGTGTCCTTTCTATTTGTATATCATATATACAAATATATTGTACAATATATTGTATATATTGTAATTGAGAATGTTACACCAGAATATAATTTCATTCCATTACATTGCAATAACAAACTGAGCTCTGCTACCTCTGTGCTTTGCTACTCTTCACAGTATTTCTGAGATTCTTCATTCTAGCTGTGTCTTATTTTAACTGTTATTAGCTTCTTGTCTCCACATGTCTGGGATCCTAAGGGGCCTTAGTCTATGTAACCCTTTAGAACACGTACAGGGTAGAGTTACACATTCAGCAGTAGGAAGCCTACAGGTCTAGTGCTGGGACTGTGCAAAGTTACAATTTACCAGGCAATCTGCCTCTCCGAAAACAGAGAAAGGTTCTAGGAACAAGGTTCCCAGATACAGTAGATGCAGAATCACATCTGATGTGAATTTCAGGGCCTGGAGCATGTGGTGTGGGCCCTGTGTGGACCTAAGAGAGTTAATCTGCTTAGAGAACACACTCCCCATCTGATTCCAAGAGTGAACAATACACACATAGCAAAGTTTAACTTGGCGGTGATATCATGGATTTCTGTGTTATCTGATCTTAAGTCACAACCAAAGCCACTGAAATGGGCGAGATAACATTCTGAGCCGTGATATTATCTGTCAAGTTTAGCTTTGCTACAGCTATACCCAGGGGTGCCAATAGGGCATTACGGGCAGTACTCCTGTTAGGGGCCATAATCAAAAAGGGTCCCACTAATATTTTAAAAAATAGGTACTAGTAATGGGTGGGGGCCCCATTTGACTTGGCTGTATAGGGCCCTGAAACGGTTAATAGATGACTGATGGCAGCCCTGTCTGAACCATAGAATGCAGGGTAGAAGTACTGACCCTGACTTATATATGTAATTTTACTTCTTTTTTAGTTAAGACCTATGTGCAAGTGGCAATTTCTGTAGGAAACTACTTTAATGATAGGGATCCCGAGTCTGTATTCCAGGCACTTTACAATCTTCTGTCCTACTAATTGGTAACATACAATTATCTTCTATGCAAACCACCGAACATTCCTAAAAGTAGCACACAAAGGAAATCATGCATTACACGGTCTGTGTCTAGGAACTGAGGAAACCCTCATGATAGAGACCTATAGCTTCTAACGAGATTCAGAACTTTCCTCCAGCTATAGGCAAGTAACAGACGCCTACAGATGTAGCAAAGATCAACTTGACAGATAAAACACCGTGATATCACAGCACATATTATTAGCTCAACTTTTCCAGTGATTTATATCGGCTTTTCTTGTGACCTCAAAACAGATAACACAGAAAACTGTCACATCACTGTCAAGTTAAACTTTGCTACATCTATATATTATCTCAATACGTCCCTGGATAATAGTTTTCTAAATGTCAAGATATTCAATATTCATCTTTTATCTCAATGACTGCTCCAGTGAAAATTGATAGAGAGATCAGAGTATCAAATGCAATGACCTAAAGCATGTGAAACTATATCGTGTATACATAGTGAGCTCAACTACCTGCAAATATAAATATAGAAGAGTTTAACTTGACTTTAATATCACGGCTGTTTGTTGTATCTGATCTTGGATCAAAACAAAAGCCATTGAAAAGCATTGAAAAAGATAAGAAAACTTTCCGTGCTGTGATATCATGGTGTGCTATCGGTTAAGATGAGCTTTGCTACATCTGTGAATAGTTATCACTACTGATGTAGCGTAGCTGAATGTGTGATATTCTTCAGGTCTCTTCTGATGGTGAATTCATGAGCCCAATGACAAACACAGCTGTACTAGAGCATTTTAGTCAATGGATAACACATATTCCTTAAGAAAAATCATAACAGAGTCATTTGAGTGTCCAAGCTAAATCCCTGTATAGTTAATATAGGCTGTGCAGGGTAAGAAGTGCAGGGGCCGCGTCACATTGCTAATCTATCCTGTGCAGAATCATATGAGAGGATTTTCTTTCCTTTCTCCAGTATAATGAATCCTCAGTTCACCTTTGCTGGAGCTTGGTGAATGTGAGAGACCAGAAGAGGGCAGGATACAGCAGCCACACACTACAGCTCTGTGTCCACAAGCTTCCTACTAGACAAACATTACACAGCTACCCTATAGGAGCCTGGACACAGAGCCTCTATTATATCACCTACTGGGCTCTCCTGTTGTACATACCACTGCTAGGAAAAGAATCTCACCACCAAATGCAACATGTGCCCCCTGCCTATAGGCTGCATTATACCCTAAGTATTAAAAAGATACCTCTGGTCAAGGTGCATAGGACAATATGGGAGTCCTGCCTGATCTACAGCTTGACTTTCACCCCTATCGGACCAGCAAAGGTGTGCTAGGCTGCCCATGCATGGTGCAAACCTGTGCAGGAGTCACTGAAGAGGTATAATGCTACATGTTACATAGCAAATACAACCAGCAAAGATAGAAGAGAACTGTGGAAATAGTGGAGGGTTTAAAATATCACATCTATCCATATAATCAAATTTTCAACAAAAAACTAAAAATAAAAAATTTAAAAAATGTAAAGGATTCAATTTGACCACCTTACAGTCATTCATGAAAGTGGTCAATCAATGTTGTACTTGAGATGCTATAATATCTATCTATCTATCTATCTATCTATCTCATATATCTATCTATCTATCTATCTATCTATCTATCTATCTATCTATCTATCTATCTATCTATCTATCTATCTATTGTTATAGTTGCTGAATGCATTAACTAACTGCAACACTTATCATCAGTCATCTATTAACCATTTTAGGGCCCCATACAGCCAAATCAAATGGGGCCCCCACCCATGACTAGTTCCTATTTTTTTAACATATCAGTGGGCCTCTTTTTGACAAGGCCCCCTGACAGGAGTATTGCCCATACTGCCCTACTGGCACCCCTGCTTATTACTAACCCAGAGGCAACTACCCCTAATAGATGCTTGTTACAATAGGATGTTGATGCTGCTGAAGTTTTATCCCCCATCTAGCATACATGATATATGACATGATACTTCTGTTGCATGAACTCTGAGTTGTGCAACTGCAATTACAATCATGGCCATATTTGTAATTCTACAAAAGATCCAAGAGGATTCCTAGTTCTTCTGGAGGCTGCATATGAGTTTTAGGCTCCTGTTTAGTTACTTCTAAGCCCAAGGAAAGCCTTTAGGGGAACTATGAATCTCCTCTAAATAGTTTAGCATGATGCAAAATAAGTTTACAAAGAAGCTATTCAGGTGCCCAGGGACACTATGAGGAGGATACACCTATAACTGTCTCCATTATAGAAGTTTACTTTGTATCCAGGAGTTATCTCCCAGCCTGGTCTGCCCTGTGAAGGTGGTTGGGGTCTGTGTGTCTGGTTCCTCCCCTCTCATAGACGTGTCTGAATGTGACATCCCCTGGGGGGAGGCATTCCTAGCACAGAGGGATCATTGCAGAGAGAAAAAAAAATCCACCCTTCTAGCCCTGTCCATAGACACCTAACGGACCAGCATCACCTTTATCTCCCACCTCCCAGGACACCAGAAGCTGCCCTCAGACAGGAGGACTGTCCAGCATCCTCATCCACTGCTATAGAGCTAAGTGCATGAGGAGGATGAAAAGTTCCTAACACTCCAGACCTGTCACTCTGCACTGCCACCCCCTTCCCTAATCTCTTTACAGGAGTGCTGAAGGTATCCCACCTCCCCACCAAATGAATGAAGTCTACATGAAGCATCAAAGTGAATGCACTCAGGCATGTTGAGATGAACTCTTGCAGCAGACGAATATCCTCACAAGGTTCAGAACTTTTATGTCTAGGTCTGTAATATTTCCTGGGTTTTGATGGGGCTTGTGAAGGGGGCCCATCTGTCCCCCAGGTTTTTTTTTTTTCTCTTACCTCCTCTGACCTCTGCAGCTTGGAAAAGGAAAGTCAAAGTGATGAGAATTAGGGAGCTAAGGGATGAATCCCACAACCTCCTTTTCGTTTTCCACCTTGTGTTCCACCTCTCCATCTCCAACTCCAAATACTGGGAGCCCCCCAGATGATAAAGAATCTCAGGATTCAATCTACAGCACCAACTCCTTCCAGAAGTCCAGGAGGTGATCACTACACAGCCATAAGGAGGAAGAAACCCAAAAAGTCTGACAGGGGGAGGGGGGCTTTTCTTCTCCTTTGCCCAGCTGAGATGTGTTCCTCCCCAGTCCCCTGCCTGCAGACTGAAGAAGGTATGAGGGCTTTAATCAAAATGCAAACCTCTCTCTCTCCTCCTAAAGTCCCACCGTCAGAGGGTTGGGCTAAGACCCCTCTGCTGGGTCTCCAGGCATTCTCCAGCCTTTCTCTGCTAGCAAATAGTATTCAGCTTCCAAAAATCAAAGACCCTCCCCACAGACAGGACTCTCCAGGTTGGTCCAGCCCCATCTCCCACCCTACCAAAATAGAGGGCTTCAGCTATATTTGTTCAGTGGGCTGAGGATAGGAGGGAATATAGGAGAGGGTGACAGCTCCTTTCAGGCTTCTGATCTTCCTGTGCTCAGTCCTACTTCAAACCTGTGTCTGCACTGAGGACCTAAGGGTTAACCCCAGGATTATGCCTTCTGCAGAGGAGACAACTTTTCTAAAGCTTTGACTGATACCTGTAAAGTGATAGACCTGAAGTTTTATGTCACCTGCATCACTCACATGTTCTTTTACCTCTCACCTGACATTCACTTTCTTCCTTCATTCCTGTACATGCATCTTTGCAACTCAAAATCTGCTCTGCAAGATCCAAAGTAAAGAGATGCCGAAAACTGCATGCACAACGTGAGAAAACCAGTTTCTAGGTGATGCCACTGCTTCCATTCTGCTGTGACTTGTTATTCGGTGTCTGTTACTTTGTTTCTTTGACATTTTGCAAGAACATAAATAAAAATTCATTTATTTGTAAATAGTATTTCACACTTCAGGCTAAACACATGAATGGATACAAGTCATACAAATATGTAGGATACAAGTTTTCTCAAACTTTTGGATCCTCTTCTTGTATTAGCTAAAAAAAAACAAAAAAAAAAAACTGCACCAACCTATATGTGGGGTGGGAATCTTGTCAGATACTAGTGCATCTAAAAAAATTAGAATATCACTGAAAAGATAATTGATATCAATAATTTAAGTCAAATAGAGAAACCCATATATTGTATGGACTCCTTACAGTATTAACTACAGGGTTTAATAGAATACATTTGGGAGCCCTATAACAAATAGTTTTCAATGACATTTTAATTTTTTGAGATGCACCAGTAAGTATAATTTGTGGTGACATTACTGTGTTAGGCTTGGGCAACATGTATGAACGGGGCCTGGCCAGAAGTCTGGCGTCTTTTCAGCCTGAAAACTGGAGCAGCCCCGATCTCCAGATTTATAATCAGGCGCACTACAAAATTAGGTGCATTATCGGGCGCCTGCGGCACTTTGTAATGCGCCTGAGATCGGTGGCGTGCTGGAGGTGTCGCACTACAACTATATGAAGTTACACATTTATAGCTTCAGTAGGGCAAATCCAGGCACATTACTGCTGGAACAGGTAGAGCACTTTAAAAGTGGTTTACCTGAGCCCGAAGTGTCGCTTTGTAGCTAGAAAGCGCTAAATCTATGACCCGCAGTAGAACAGGTTCATAAATTCGGACGCATTATACACTAGTAATGCGCGTAAAAAATGGTGCCTGGGCGCCAAAAGTCGTACATGTTTTTGGCCTTCATTTAACATACACACCAGGCCTTATATATTAAACTGATGTCTCTGATGGATGGCAAGCAGTAGAATCTCAAAAATGGCAATTAGGACGACAGCATATCCAAAAATAGAAAAACTTTTATGTAGGTGAGTATCATATAAAAGAAATCATGCAAAGTTTCAGCCCAAAATGGGACCTTTTTGACGTTATGGGTTGAAACGCTACACGATTTCTCTTATAAGATACAACGTGCCGCTGCATTGGATTTATAAAATCTTAAAAAATATTTCTGTGGATGTTCGTTGCTGCACCCATTATTAAGTATTGCCATTTGTCACCCATAGGGCTGTAGAAATGAGCTTATGTTTAATGTATCCGTTTTTTAAATAATGCTGTTGTATACAATAGAGCAGGCTCCTGCATTATTCTATACTTTTTTTTTCCAATATACAGACATATACTGCCCAAATGGAGGTCAAAGGAGCACACATTAGGCCTACATCGTGCGACCTAATCCTATGCATACATTAAGGGCAACATGTATGAATTTTTTTTGTGTGTGCATTAGCAGCATAGAGTGCGCCTGAATCCATGAACCTGTTCTACTGTGGGTCATAGATTTAGCGGTTTCTAGCTACAAAGCGACACTTCTGGCTCAGGTAGAGCACTTTAAAAGTGGTCTACCTGTTCCAGCAGTAATGTGCCTGGATTTGACGTGTAAAACTCTTAAATGTGTAGTCTTGTACGGTTGTAGTGAGACACGCCTCCAGCACGCCCCCTGATCTCAGATGTATTACAAAATGCTGCGGGTGCTCTGTAATGTGCCTGATATTGGTGTGCACCTAGTTAAAAATAGAGTGGGGCTGCACCAGTTATTTGGCTGAAAAGACGTCAAACTTCAGGCACAGCCCCATACATACATGTCGCCCTTAGAGTATAACTCAGATGCTATCCAAGCCTACACGCTAAACGTAAACCATAAATGAGCCATGTACCTAGCGTTACAAAGTGTTGGGATAGGAATAAATGATGCAGCCGCAGTCAATAACCCCGCCTCTGATGCGTCCGTCAATGGCCGCATGAGAAGTTATGAAGCTCGTAAGGCAACTGGCAGATGTATTGGAGGTAGGGCTATCACCATGCTGCAGCTACATCATTTATTCCTACTGTAATAACTTTTCTGCTTGGAAACCTTGAAGGGGTTGTCTCACTACACTGATTCATCTCACCTCAGTCCTGTTTTCTTGGTTTCATTCTGAATTCAGGGACGTGTTTACTGGCTTCCACTAGTTTGCAGTAGAAGCCAGGTCTGTACCTCTAGCAACCAGTGCTGGCAGCCTATTAGGAGAGATCAAACAGGTCTGTAGCTGCAGCAACCAGTACTGGCAGCTTATCAGGAGAGATTGAACAGGTCTGTAGCTATAGCAACCAGTACTGGCAGCTTATCAGGAGAGATTGAACAGGTCTGTAGCTACCATGTTTCCCCAAAAATAAGACACCTCCGAAAGTAAGACATAGCAGAAATTTTGTTGAATTCCCTAATATAAGGCACCCCCGAAAATAAGACATATTGGAAATCATTACTGCAGCTCCCCATACACTTGGCTGTCCCTAAGGGTGGGCAGAGAGAAAGGAGGGGAGGGAGGGGGGGTGTTCCCAAGCCTCGCTCACCCCGAGAAACGCAATCCTTGTAGTGAGACAACCCCTTTAACTCAAGGTTTTACCAGAGACACATATTTTTAGGAATTGCATATATAACAGCTGCATCATATACACTCATTTTTTTATTATGATAATAGAGCAAATGCAATATAAGACCTCGTTCATATCTGCATTGGAAGGTGTCCAGAACCTCCATTTCAGAGGTGGTACGGATAAATGATGGACACCAATAGCATCTGACCAACCCCATTAACTACAATAGGGGTCTGTCAGTTGTACATTTGGGGTCCATTATTTATGTTAACAAATAAACTATCACCACATGCACTACTTTTTCCATAGACACTGCGCTGGAGGGTCCAAAGGAAAACACCAGTGCAGATATGGACCAGGCCTAATCTGTAGCCTTACTATTGCTCTGTTGGTGACATTGGCAGAACACTGGCGCTGATAACAGCCAACTGCATTTTGTGGATGGCATAGGAACAGGAGAGGCTATGTCATGTCGAAACCACCTGTAGGACAGTGGATGGAATCTGGTTCTGTTCTATTATGCAAACCAAATTCAATAATAGATTTATGTGAAGAAATTGCTAATAATGTAACCAAACCAAAATGATGCACAAAGTGCTTCCAAGATGATAACCAACAACAGGAGCAAATCCTAAAGGGGGTTGTAAAGATGTTCATTCCAGTATCCTGGTGATCCCGGCCGATGATGTCACCATTCAGTTTTCGCATGATGCTGCAGCCAATTACAGGCCACAGTAGTCAGGTGTGAAGTATCCAGCAAGAGACTGGTGCAGCCCTTGCATATTTGCAATGACATAATCCACTAGGATCATTGGGATGGCCATAGCACTGGAGAGCGTGTTTACAACCCTCTTTAGGATTTGCTCCTGTTGTTGGTTACCATCTTGGAGGCACTTTGTGCAATAGTTTGGTTTGGTTACATTATTAGCAATTTCTTCAAAAAAATCTATTATTGCAGTTGGTTTTCATAATAGAACAGAACCAGATTCCAACCACTAGTTACAAAACATGGTTGAAAAAAGATATATGTCCATCAAAGTCAACTAAGGGAGGGGAGACGATGTAAACGAAATCAGACTTGGACTGGGATGCAAGGGAGCAGGAGAAACCCCTGGTGGGCCCTTTCGGCAGGGCTGACCCTGGACTGGTTTTCAGAGTAAAAGGAAGAGAAAGGAAGGAAGAAAGCAAGAGTCATGTTCAATATGTGCAGTCATGTACAGTAGCTGTCGGGTGAGCCCCAAGAATCAGCTCCACTGGTGGGCCTTAAGGATCAACTTCACTGGTGGGCCCAAGAATCAGCTCCACTGGTGAGACCCAAATATCAACCCCACTGGTGGGCCCCAAGAATCAGCTCCACTGGTGGGCCTTAAGGATCAACTTCACTGGTGGGCCCAAGAATCAGCTCCACTGGTGAGACCCAAATATCAACCCCACTGGTGGGCCCCAAGAATCAGCTCCACTGGTGGGCCCTTTCGGCAGGGCTGACCCTGGACTGCTTTTTAGAGTAAAAGGAAGAGAAAGGAAGGAAGAAAGCAAGAGTCATGTGCAATATGTGCAGTCATGTACAGTAGCTGTCGGGTGAGCCCCAAGAATCAGCTCCACTGGTGGGCCCCAAGAATCAACTGCACTGGTGGGCCCTAAGGATCAGCTCCACTGGTGGGCCCCAAGAATCAAACCCACTGTTGGGCCTCCCAGGCACCCCAGTCTAATACTGGATGAATGCAAAGGGTATAGGTAATATTATAACATTTTTTCCCCGATTCAGCCCCATTCATATCTCCATGAACGCCCTTCCTG
Source organism: Phyllomedusa bahiana (assembly GCA_025379985.1). Classification (NCBI taxonomy): domain Eukaryota; kingdom Metazoa; phylum Chordata; class Amphibia; order Anura; family Hylidae; genus Phyllomedusa; species Phyllomedusa bahiana. The sequence continues at coordinate 33,496 of JAODAL010001061.1, read as the reverse complement.
CCTGAGATGAAGTGGCACTCTAGGCTGTCGCCTGCCATCGTCTACCCGTCGTCCTAGCCCTGGATATATAAACAGTCATATGCCAAAATGTGGCCCATTCTGCACCAGATACAGCACTTTTGAATGCATCAGACACGACACTTTTGAAAGTTTGCAGGGGAGTGTCATACCAGAATCGTATGACTGGGCCAAGTTTGGTGCATAACAAATCCATACCAACTTCAATGTGGCATGGCTGAGACAAATTTTGCTGCAGAACGAGACACATGTGTAAAGAGATGGGAGATGCTTTCATAGATACTGGTGCCTTCTACACTCCTCTAAAGCGATGTATTAACCTGGCACCAACTCGCCAATTCTACTTCTGTTTTCAATTAGTGTAGGATCTGACAGTCTGTAGGAAAGTGTCTCACAACACTTTATAAATGTGTCCCATTCTACACCAAAAGTAGTCTCAGCCAGGACACTTTGAAACTCGTATGGATTTGCACAACAGTTTCGCACCAAAAAGTTTGGCACTCTTTTTTTTTTTTTTTTTTGACTCTGGTGCGGCGCGGCCCCACATCTTTGGTGCATTCAAAAGTGTTGTATGTGGTGCAGGTTGCGCCAAATTTAGGCATACGACAGTTCATACATCTATAGAACAGGGCTACGACAGTTTGTCTGACTCAAAGCACAGCAAAAAATATGGTGAAGCCCCGTTCATACATGTCGCCCTTAAGCTCTGAACACATTTGTATTTAGAGCCTCTTGCAGCTGCAGTCCTTAATAAGCCTTGATGCCAGTTTGAACATAGCCTTACCACTGCAATGGGGTCCATTAGATCAGTATCAGACTGGAGTGCCTTGGGCCTCCCAGTAGGATTGATTATTGGGGCCCACCAGTGGTGTGGATTCTTGGGCTCTCCAGTAGGATTGATTCCTGGGGCCCACCAGTGGTGTGAATTCTTGGGCTACTAAGTAGGATTGATTCTTGGGGCCCACCAGTGGTGTGAATTCTTGGGCTCCCCAGGAGGATTGATTCCTGGGGCTCACCAGTGGTGTGGATTCTTGGGCTCCCAAGTCGGATTGATTCTTGGGGCCCACCAGTGGTGTGGATTCTTGGGCCCCCAGTAGGATTGATTCTTGGGGCCCACCAGTGGTGTGAATTCTTGGGCTCCCAAGTAGGATTGATTCTTGGGGCCCACCAGTGGTGTGGATTCTTGGGCTCCCCAGGAGAATTGATTCTTGGGTCCCACCACTGGTGTGGATTCTAAGGCCTCCCCAGTAGGATTGATTCTTGGGGCCCACCAGTGGTGTGGATTCTTGGGCCTCCCCAGTAGGATTGATTCTTGGGGCTGACTAGTGGTGTGGATTCTTGGGCACCCCAGTAGGATTGATTCCTGGGGCCCACCAGTGGTGTGGATTCTTGGGCCTCCCCAGTAGGATTGATTCTTGGGGCTGACTAGTGGTGTGGATTCTTGGGCTCCCCAGGAGGATTGATTCTTGGGGCTCACCAGTGGTGTGGATTCTTGGGCACCCCAGTAGGATTGATTCCTGTGGCTCACCAGTGGTGTGGCTTCTTGGGCCCCCAAGCAGGATTTTTTCTTGGGGCTCACCAGTGGTGTGGATTCTTGGGCACCCCAGTAGGATTGATTCTTGGGGCTCACCAGTGGTGTGGATTCTTGGGCCCCAGTAGGATTGATTCTTGGGGCTCACCAGTGGTGTGGATTCTTGGGCCCCAGTAGGATTGATTCTTGGGGCTCACCAGTGGTGTGGATTCTTGGACACCCCAGTAGGATTGAATCCTGGGGCTTACCAGTGGCGTGGATTCTTGGGGCCCCAGTAGGATTGATTCTTGGGGCTCCCCTGTGGTGTGGATTCTTGGGCCCCCAGTTGGATTGATTCTTGGGCCCATCAGTATTGTGGATTCTTGGGCTCCCCAGTAGGATTGATTCTTGGGGCCCCACCAGTGGAGTGAATTTTTGGGGCCAACCTGCAGCTTCTTTACATACTGCACATACCTCACAAGCCTCTTACTTTAGGTGTCTCTTCCTTTCTCCCTGACCTGCTATCTTCAGTGACCCACCTTGCTCAGAGGTGCACTATGCCCAGAGGATGCACCTGCTCCTCTGTAAGTTAGCCAGAGCCTGTGTCGGTTTGCCATTGCTGCGTCCTTCATTTCCTGATGGAATTTGCGGCACACTTTCTGGACAGAACCTCTTGGACTAAGTCCACACCGCATATGACAAAATAGCATCGGAAATCCAACGGCATTTTGTCATTGCTGGACCACGGCAGGACCGCTGATTTATGCTAAAAACGCAGTCAGTTTTCAAAATTTGCCTTTGGTCCTGTACATTCAATGTAACGGGGCCCACTGCAAATCCGAGCGGAATCCAGCAGAATATACAACATGTTGCATATTCCGCTGGATTTTTAAAGCGACAGTAAAAAATCCATGCTGTATAGACTACAGCACGAATTTTTCAGTGCTGTCTATGCAGCACAGGGTACCGTCGGATTTTTGACGGATTCAAAATACTGAAAATCCGTGCAAAACCCTGTGCTGTGTAGATTTAGCCTTACACTGATGTGAACCAGGCTCTACATGTGTGAGCTTAGCCTTAAAAAAATGTTTATGTCAAAAGCTAGAGTCCTGATATCAGAGGACAATAGAAGTACATGTTTACTCTAGTAGAGCTATCACAAGGCATTATGGGAAAGGAGCTGGGAAGCTCACTGTGCCCTCTACTGGTTGTATCAAATCCTCAATTGACTTCTGATTCACTGAATCTTTGAGAAGCAAAAAGGAATATTAGTCAAGCCGATACCGCTCATCTACATACGCCGTTGTGGCTGATCATCACAGTTTTATTTTATTATATATTATATTACAATCTCTGAGTAGCACTGTGCTGTTATAAGTCACCCATGACAATGTATAGGGCCAGACTGTACCTTCATATACCACTGATTTAATACAGCATACAGATTCTATTTTTTAGTACAAAGCCGACAGAAAAAAAAAATTGTGGCATGCTCCATTGGCTGCTATATGTACAGGAGTATGCTCCCCTACAAGCATTGCTTGTAGAACATAATGGCTCCATACACAGGACCTCTGCAATATGAATAAGGCCTGTTTCTTCTCCTTTCTAGCATCCACTCCTTGATTCTTTAAAAAAAATATATAAATATAATATAAAAATGGATTATGCAATAAGCAAAGCTTTATTGTATGAATCTGGCCTAAGTTTCACAAATGGGGGTGGAAGCTGTGATCTATATGAAATGAAAAAATAGTAGCATACAAAAAAATTGGTTTGCAGATCACAGAGATCAATTGTGCCCCCAGACTATAACACTGTCACCACCAAATGGTGTTCTTCCAGCAACGGTCGCATTAGTCAATAGATTTTACTTTAGCTATGAAATACAAGTAGGTTCATAAGCATTTGGACAATGACACAGATTAAGTTCTTTGTACCTGTTTAATGAAACATATCCACGTTATACAGGCATTCCCCGACTTATACCTTTCCGACTTACATCTGTCCCCTAGTTACAAGCGGAGACTTATGGGGCATGCTGGCACTTGTTGTTCCATGTTCCCCAGCAGATAGTACTTGTGGAATGACAAGCTCCAGCACGCCACAGAAGCACATGAGAAGAAAATGAGGTGAAGTCTTCTTAATAGGGCCACAGAGAGCAAAACAAATGTAAAAACCTTTCCCTGCACTATCCAAAGCTATAAAAAGAAACCTTTTGTGCTGGAGTTACATTTAATAAATATACCTGTTCCGACTTACATATAAATTCAACTTAAGAACAAACCTACAGTCTCTATCCCATTCATAACCTGGGGACTGCCTGTAGTTATATAATGGGCATAGACATAGGGCGGCATTTATGAACGGGGCTGCACCAGATGTCTGGCATCTTTTCAGCCCAATATCAGGTGCAGCCCCGTTCGCTACATGTTTAAATGTCCCACACGTCATTACCAGGGGCATTACATAGCGCCTGCAGCACTTTGTAATCCGCCTGATTGGGGGGGGCGTGTGGGAGGCTGGGAGCACTAGAACCGTACGAAGCTATATATTTATTGATTCGCTATGGATTTCTAGGCTCATTACTGCTGGTACAGGTATACTACTTTCAAAGTGGTTTACCTGAGCCAGAAATGTTGCCTGAGCGCTAGAATGTGCCTGATTTATGACACGCAGTAGAGCGGGTTCATAAATTAGGCGCATTCTAGGCTATTATTATGCGCATAAAATTTGGCGTTAACATGCCAAATTCCATACACGTCTTTCTAAGGAGTGAAGGACGAGAGACCCCTGAAGAAGCCACGAGTGACACAACGATAGGCATGAGGCTTTCTGGTCACCCACAGGCGGGATTTGTTTTCTTTACGTTTTTGATCCTTGTTGTTCTACCTGACATTGTATCACTCCTTGTTATATCCTTTATCTTGTCTGCTATATTCTCGTACATGTTGGGTAAATCTGGATTTGTGAACAGGTGCCGGATGTGATAGTATCGTGTTATGGGGATTGTTTCCTTTTTGTCTGTAATTATTCGGTAAAGACTTATCCTTTTAGGACATGCAGCCGCTTTTCTCTCGTGCTTCTTTCTTCTGTGCTCTGACTATTTTGCATGTGTGCTCGCACTCGTTCTTTATTTAGTGGTGCCCACAAATATTCTACTTAATCTGCAACTTCCAAATACGTTACACTGGTGCCAGAGGAAGAAATTCACTTGAACTGGGCCTCCGACATCTGCTCTGAGCTCTTCAGTAGCCGCTATATAGCATCAGATATGTATGATTACCAGGTACGTGGCCAGCAATGCCAATCTGTCACAGCTGCGGCTGTTATCTAAGGTTAAGTATCTATAAGTTTTAATAGTAATGTGTTTTGGGACGCATTTAGGAGACAGATTTGTAAAAATCGTTGCCACAAATGTAATTGGAAGTAGGAAAATGATCATTATCCTGCCAATATCCAACCATTAATGGATAGTATTTAGTGAATTGCTATAAAGGGCGGCAGTAACGGCCAAAGTTTCATATTTCCCAGCAAATGTTACTGGCAAATTGTCACGATCCGGCAGTAACAGCATGCGCTGAGGCGCCGATGGCTGCTAACTGGGTTTGGATCCACTGTGATCACCACAGGCGAGATGGTAGGTGGAGATCGACGCCAGGGAGCAGAGTCTAGGGGCCCCGGAGCCCGCTGCAAAGCAGGACAGACTTTGCTGCGGGGAAACCCCAAGTCGCTACCTCTGAAGTGGCTACCTGCGGTAACAGACGAGGTGCAAGACAGGAACTCCAGGCACAGAAGCGGTAGTAGACTGGTACAGTGGGAAAACATGAAGCAGGAAACTGAACAGGTGCAACATCAGGAAACAACGGGTAATGGACTGGTATAACGGCAAGATTCAGAAGGTACTAGATGGATCCAAGGATGGCAGAAAACAACAGACAAGCATCTCAGGGATTAAGTCCAGAATAGCAGAACTGAGAAGCTGGCAGGAGCTCAGATGGACACAGCATGAGGCACAACAATGGACTAACACTGGAGCAAAGACAGGAAGTTCCTCTTATAGCCAGGGGTCATAGGTCAAACGGCAGGCAAAAGAGGCACGCACCCAATACAGGGCAGGAAGTTATCACGCGTGCCCTAGGAGGCGCAGTGCACGTACAGGACCCCAAGAAGCAGTAACAACAGGACAGGCAAGTAAACAGAAAAGAACACAGGCCACCGGGACCCCTGCACTGGGAGCCCCAGCAGAGATATGGCAGGCATGGACACGGTCCATGGCAGGGACCGCAGCGGGAACCGTGAAACAAATGTTACAATACACAAGATCGCAACCCACGTCAAGGGTCCTCATGGTATAAGAAGCCCCCGCACTAATATTTTAAGCAGATCACAGTAAAATTACTTTACTTTACATTGGGGAAATGGATGCATAGTTACAGACCTTTAGGCAGGTCAGAAACCAATTCCCAATAGGATCCAGAGAAGCCACAATACTATATGGAAGAGGCTCCACAGATAATTATCAGCAGGCCGCCTGGGACTTCCATATGCAGTGGTAATGGGTGATGCTCTGCATGGCCATGTACATGATGGTGATGTTTTTAAAAGGAAACAGTTTTTTTTCCTAATTGTAGACAACCCCTTTAAAAGGGAATCTATCGTTATTATTTCTTTTTTCTAATAAAACCAGAATCTGATCCATATTCTTTTCTTCTTCATCATTTTTATTTTCTGATTGTAGAATTTTTATTTCTGTTGTCTGTATAGGATTATGGGGGCGGCCATCTTGCATGAACTGCCTTTAACAGCATTTATAGAGATTCTTTACAGCAGCTTCATGAACATAGGAGCATGTGAACAGGAGCAGACCAATTTACTTCTATAGGATAGTTTTCTGGGCATGCTCTGTGACCTGGGAAGAAGTCAGTGTTCAAATATGGATGAGAGAGGCATGGACTGCACATCCTCACACTATTTATTGATCTAATTCTTCTCGGCAAAACGTTACAAAAATGAACAGGAGGTTCTTAGTATACTTTTTGATTAAAAGGTATTTGCCCACTTACAACTTCATGATGAACTTTATAAAGTGGGTCCCTACACTAAACGGGGGCAGCGCTGCATGGCGGCCACCGCCACAGCAAAAGCCACACAGATGAGGGGCACAGCCCAGTGGCCCGACAGCCCCACTGCTGCCAGACCGATCTCCCTGGCTCTGGGCTGCACCACTACACCAGCACAGCATCACAGCAGCAATGGCCGCCATACAGCACCTCAACCAAAAAAAAGGAAAGGTTGACACAGCTCACCTCTCCTGGGTTCCCTGCTAGCAGACTGAAAGGAACAGGGCATTAACCCTTATACAGACTACTGCTAATTAAAAACACCTGGGCCAAATGAGGAGGAGTGCTCATCCATGTGTGCAAAGTAATAGACGTATGTATACAAACATGGAAGGTAGAGTCATAGAGAAGAGGAGAGGGGGAGTTGTGATTATCTCTCATTGTGACTGCTGTATTATCTATACACATTGGTGTCACCTTTCAATGTAATCCTGCCTGTGCTGATAATGAGGAGACTACTGAAAAGTTTTCACTACAAAACAGGAAGTGTCAGACTATTATTAGGACTAGTGGCCAAAGTGCAAACTGCAGGATTAAAAAAACAACCACAAATTCTTAAAACATGTGTTAACATAAAATCATAAGTTAAACAACAGATCGTTTTCTAATGACCCGTTCCTTTTAAAGGGATATTCCAGGACCTAAGAATGCTCATTTGTCTATTGGGGCATAGTTAAAAGTAAAAGGTAAGACTCATACTTACCTCCCGGATGCTCCTGTTCCCTCCTGGTGCCGGTCCTTACATTCGGATGTAAGCAGTGAAAGTTCTTCGTTCAAGTGACAGGTGCAGCTCATCATAGGCCACAGCATCACCTCCATGTGAACTGTCTGGCCTGTGATTGGCTGCACCTGTCACGTCAATGAATATCGACAGGCGGGAGTGAATGGGAGCGTGCGGGAGGTATGTGTGAGTCTTTTCCTCTATTTTTAATAATTCTGTGTTAAATGAGGAGGGTCATCTGTTCAGGAACCTCATCTCTTGGTCAAAGTGGAAAATAGTTACAAGCAGGGCCCCCTTCCCCAAGGCTAAATTTCACTCAGGGCGAGGTGAAGAAATTTCGCCCCCCCCCACCCGTAACATAATGCGCCACAATGCGACACAATGCATCATCATCAACCAAAACTAAAATATACAACAAGCTTTACCACAATGTGCTAGTTATAAAACAACAAAATAATAGTAATAGAGTTCCCCAAAAAAGCACCCGCTACAAAACAAAACCCTAAGACCACATATCCCCCAGCACGTAGTGACCGAATAAATGCGACAACCGTGGCCACGTAGTGACCGAATACTGCGACAAACCGTGACCACGTAGTGACCGAATACTGCGAAAACGTGACCACATATGACCGAATACTGCGATACCATGACCACGTAGTGACCGAATACTGCGACACCGTGATCACATAGTGACCGAATAATACTGTCACACCATGACCACACAGTGACCGAATAATACTGTCATACCATGACCACATAGTTTCCGAATAATACTGTCACACCATGACCACATATCACCAGCAAAATAGTGACTGAATAATACAAACTGCCATAACTGAGTATAAACCATTATACTACAACCATAATTACCAGCATACAAGGGCCATACAGTGTTGGATACCAGTGTACACCAGGCTCAGCAGACATAAGTAAAGTTACATCCAGGCACTTTCAGGAGACAACTCTGAAGATTGTTCTCTTTCTCTCTTCTTCTCCAATCTGTCCCAGACACCATGACGTCTTTTCCCGCCCTCGACTCTTCACTGTAGAATATAAAAAAACAAACATCTTAGACTCCTCACTTAAACAGCCCCTAATGCCCCCTTGTAGCCAGTAGATACCCCCCTGTAGCCAGTAGATGCCCCTGTATCCAGTAGATGCCCCCCTGTAGCCAGTAGATGCCCCACTGTAGTCAGTAGATGTTCCTGTAGCCAATAGATGCCCCTGTAGCCATAGATACCCCCTGTAGCCAGTAGATGCCCCCTGTAGCCAGTAGATGCCCCTGTAGCCAGTAAATGCCCCCCTGGAGCCAGTAACATTTCCCCCCGTAAGCCATTAGATGCCCTCCTGAGCCAGTAGGATGCCCCCCCGTAGCCATAATGCCCCCCTTTTAGCCAGTACATGCCCCCCTGTAGCCATTTTGATGCTCCCCTGTACCATTAGATCCCCCCTTGTAACCATAAAATGCCCCCCTTGTAGCCAGTACTGCCCGCCTGTAGCCAGTACATGCCCCCCTGTAGCCAGTACATGTCCCTCTGTAGCCAGTACATGCCCCTTGTAGCCATTAGATGCCCCCCTGTAGCCATCTAATGATCAATAGTATGGGTGTAACGAAAATAAAGAAATAAAAAAGAATTTATTGAATTAATATTTTTTTCGTTACCCCCATATTATTGTTCATTTTAGTGTTGATCGATTTGCATTGGCTATCGGGGAACGATCGATAGTCGATAGTCGGGCCGCTATCGATAAGGTTTTTCGATAGTGAGCATCGATTATGAGCGATTACCATTAAAGTCTATGGGAAGCAACAACACCTTCATTATTACACCCAAACAAAAGGCTGGAGAAGCTGAAATTAACATCCACAACAGTCCAAATGGAAACAACCTACATCTTAGGCAACACACTAGGTTCTATAAAAGTCACAGAAAAAAAGTCACAGACCAAAATTTACTATCCCAGTCCTTGTCCCACAGCCTGTACCCTTAAACCTCATCACCCCACACAAATTAAAAAGGTGACAGACGGCAAGTAATGAGATTTGAACCATCCATGTTACTTGAAACTGGACCTTGAATATCCCTGTCCTGGAACGCATTCAGCTTGAGCGCCCGAATACCTGCCATGAAACCCCCACATTTAAAACAGTGCCGAAAAAGGAGTCTTTCAACACCCTTTTAGTTTCACTGGACATTGACTATACCTGTCCTGGGCCACAGCATGAGCCCCAACCTTGCATCGACCCCCACATTTTAAAAAAGTGACCGAAAAAGGAGTCTTTCAAACCACCAATTTAAGTTGTTCACTGGACATGACTATACCTGTCCCTTGGCCACAGCATGAGCCCCAAACTGCAGACCCCCCACATTAAACAAGTGCCTCACGGAAAAAGAGTCAACTTCAAACGCTACCATTTAGTCTTCACTGTACATTAGACTATACCTGTCCTGGGCCACAGCATAGAGCCCAAACCTGCATGACCCCCACATTTAAAAAGTGCCAGCAAAAAGAGTCTTCACCCCCATTTTAGTTGAACTGGACAATGACCTATTACCTGTCCTGGGCCACAGCATTAGCGCCCAAACGCTGCATGACCCCCCCAGCATTTAAAGTGACGGAAAAAGGACGTCTTTCAACCACCATTTTATGTTTCACAGACAATGGACTATACCTTCTCCTGGGCCACAGCATGACCCCTGGGCCGGAGTATAAACAGTGAGTTGCGGTGAAGCCCCAGGCTGGCTACCCTGTCCATCTATTAAACACCGCGAGGTCTTTAAAATGCCGCTGATGACGCAGCAACAAAACGTCATGATTCAATTGCACTGAAGCTGTCGAGATACTGATCTATGTGCGGAAGACACACACACACACACACAGCTACGGCGGGATTGGCAGGCCAGCATTCCTCAGCACCACATAAATACCTGGTTAGCGCTTTGCCCCTCCGTATGAGTTGTGGACCAATTGAGCTTCACTTGGAAATACTGGTGGTTAACGCTCCTGTTAGCACCAGTGAGTGCCCTTTATCTTGGCATTCTTTTTCTCATTTTACTCCAACGTGCTGGAGAATGGGTTCTCTGTACTTGTCTCTGTCCTGTGCTTCCATACCCAATGTTTCCTAATAAACCTACATACTGGTCAAGTGTTTTCCTTTACCTCCCTTGTAAAAATTCAGAAGGAATTTTTTTAACAATTACAGCTTATTATGTACATGCTAAGTTTTTTTAGTACATTACATTCTAGAAACACATTTTTAAAATAGGATGGGAATCCCACAGATGTCCCTTATTTTCTCAATTTTTTCATGTATTAAATGGTGTGTCCTCAATACAGGGATTGATCGCTATGTGTAAAGATCTTGCAAAAACAAGTCATTTTGCAATATGTGTCCCCTTAACAGTGTCCACCTAATCCATGTTCAGACAGCACCACACCCTTGAGCCACTCTTTGACAATTGTTGGCAAGAACACAAATGTCTGTCTTAGAAACAACATATTTGCTTTAGAATAGGAACCTGTAGTAATAGCTGCAACAGTCACAGCAAAATGCCCCACAAAAATCAAAAGCATCTGCCCCCTTCGAGCCACTTTGGTCAATGTGAAGAACAAATGTCAAGTTAGAAAACAACATTTTTTAATATAATAGGGTTCTGAGTATTTGCAAGCATTTTCAAAAGCACATGACCCAAAAAATTAATAAAAAATGACATTCCCAAGCCACTGTCTAAAAAATTGTGTGATGGAGAAATGCCATCTTAGACAGCCACATTCTCTATTCCAAAGGACCATAATTATAGCGTATCTCACAGCAAAATGACCCCAAAAAATTATAAAATAATACTTCTCGCACAAGAAAAAATTGTGAGGGAGAAATGCCCACTTAGAAGGTCCACATTTCTGTTCCAAAGGACCATGATTATTGCTGTATCTCACAGCAACCTGGAACCTAAAAAACCATTGACAATGCGAAAACTTCTTAAGATAAAGTGAGTAAATGGGAATACGTGTTGTCATGAAACCTTGCCCTCGTCTTTAACAGTCTCCGTCACAGCAAACCATCAGAATCAAAATGAACTGTTAGGGAAAAGAGAATAAAAATTGAGCAGTAAGAAATAGATCATTATTAAAAAAAAGATAGGGGGTTTTCTCAAGAGGACCATTTCTGTTTGAAAAGGAATGTGAAGTAGAGCCGGCAACTAATCGGTGACCTCGTCAATCTGGGGCCAACAACATTCCTGATCGCTCTGTCTGTATCAGCTCTATATCCGATCGTGAGCTAGCTCCTTGATGAAACTTATACGAAGACGATCCACATTATCTGGTGGAAACTACTACAGATGCGGACATGTAGTGCTGTAATACTCCTCCTACAGTGGCATATCACTCACATGGTGTCCGCGCAGATATGACGCTGGCTTGCTGGGCAGGACACAACACGCTCTATGGCGTGACGAGCCACTCGGGCCATTTCGTCCATTTCTGGATACCCAAAGTCTATTGGTGTCCAGTAACACAGTGCAAAGAAATCGGGTGGGTTGGGGGGGGGTGGGGGGAGCGCGGAGTAGGAGAGGGGTAGGGTGCACATGAACTTAATGAGCTGATCTCGTGTGTGTGGAATGTGTCCCTGGCAGGTGGGGCATGCGTGGTGATGTTGTGTTGAGGAACTTAGATTGGCATAATAGGGGTCCCCCATTAGGGGCTTCTGGGCACGTAGCGCGGGGGGGGGGGGGGGTTGCCGTGGCTGCGTGCTGCTACCCAACTTGCACTCTACACTTGCTGTCACGTCGCTGATGTTGTTCCACGTACCATTTGGGGAACGTGAAGCAGACGCAACAGATGACCTACTCCCATTTGAATCGAACTCAGCAAGTCCCTCCATTTCCTGCATTTTTAAATCTCTAATTTGGGTGAGTGAAGGGAAATGCTTATTTTTGTTTTGTACCGGGGATCCAGGAGGGTGGCCACCCATAAGCTGTTTGTTTCATTTTGATGGCCTCAATGCGAGGATCATGTTTTGGAGGAAAGTGGGACATGACTCACACATAGGGGGCGGGGCAAGGCACGCGTGGGAGTGGAGGGGTGACGGTGGGGCCGGTGTGATTTCCAAAGCCTCTACATATCTCTATACAGGGGCACTAGCAAACTGATCCTTCCTCATCTTCCTCCCTCCTCCTCAAGAGGTCGCGCCAACAATCTTCCAAGGCAGGACGTCGTAACATCGGTGTCTAGGAACATCACCTCCTCCACCTCCTCCTCCTGCAGCCTCCGGCACACCAGCTTCCCAACACAGCCCTGGCTTGCCTGAGATGATGCCACCCTGAGAGCTGATGCGGCCACCTTGCACTAGCTCTGGACCCCGAACCACTGCTAATGAAGACCGATAAATCTGTGAAACTGTCGGGGCCTTGTGATTGACCGAGAGAAAGGCTCGTGTCCGCATCTGTTGTCCCCGTCTCCTCCTCCCGTCGCTGGCGTGACCTGTTGTTTCAGAGTGACCAAACGATCGTTCCAGGTCACTAAAATCACCCACAAATGCTCATCAGCTGCAGACAAGGGCATTGTCCGCTGACTGACCATTTTGGTGGCCTTCTTCAAAAACTGCAAGGATGGTGCAGAGTGCTCTTTCACCTGCCTCCACTCTTCTCCGTGGTTCAACGACTCCCGATGGTCCCGTACCGCTGCTTGTTCAGGCCATGTGTCACATCGTAACTGCCGTAATGGCACATTGCTCGTGCTGGCCACAAACATCGCTGGAGCATGTGAGGGTGGAATTCCAGCGGTGCCACGTCAAACAATGTGCGAGTACGGTTGACGCGGGAGCCGAGCTGACGCTGCAAGCGACAGTGCCAGGCGGGATGAAGCAGGGTGCAGAACGGCGGAAGACGCGAACTCAGATCCTCGAGCCTTCTCAGCAGGAGCAGTCCAGACCCGGGTAGCTCATTAGAAATTTCTGGACAACAAGAGGTGTTCATGACATGTGGCCAGGCAATCTGATTGTGCTTCCAGTCCTACCGATCTAAGGCGCCATCAGATTTCGCGCCGTTAATCTCACACCACCCTTGCCTGGCACAAGGTTTCTTGTCACCCAGCAATCCAGCGCATCGTCTCGGTTTGCTAGAGCCGTCCACAGCTCCTGACCCTGGTGTGTGGACGGATCTCCAAGGCAGATTCATTTTCAACAACTAGCCAGGGTGTCTCTGGGCAACGTGAAAGCCAACCAGAGACCTTGGTGGGAAAGAGCCCCATGCACCATCTCCTTGCAGTTTTTTGAAGAGCGTGGCGACCGAGCCTGAGAGCCACCGTCACGCACCCAGAGCACCATCCACCAGTGCTCACCCAGTGAGCTTTTCTACTTGATATATAGCGCCTTGGCGTGCTTACTAGTCCATGTTCGGTGTGAGACTTGTATCCTTGTTCTCCAGGACCACAGATGCAGACAACTCGTTGAAATTTATAGATGACACGTGGCTGGCACATGGCATGGACGGCTTTTCTGCAAAGAAATGCCTGCACGGTCATCTGGGATTGGGGCAGGCAAGGGCCATAAACGTGGTCGGAAACCCATTCGTGTCCACCAGACGGAAAGGCACACAGTTCCAAGGCCAAAAGCCTGTCAATTCCGACAATTCAGGCTTTGCGGACTTTGGGTAATGTTTGGGTTAATAGTCTGTTTCTTCTGTTTTTCCCAAACCTGGAAGCGAGACAAAGAAGGCCTGGCTGCTAACTTGGCCGCTGTAACGGCGTTGTCCAGGAACGTCAAACTGGCGAATGAGAGGTAGGATGGTCTCATGTGGTGCCTGGTGGTACTCCTGGGCGGAACGGTGGACGGGCTTGAAGCCGAAGGCTGATCCATTGATTCATGACTCTCGAGAGACATGGGCATCGGGAGGAACGCTTGGTGGTGGCAGGTTATGGGAGGGGAGGCGAAGGTCGGAAGACAGAGGGATGTGACAGTGGGTTGGAGGCCCGGCGTCGGGTCTGGCCTATTTTGGCCAAGTGTTCCATCCATTTTCAACTCATAGCATTCGCTGCACTGTGACTAGACATGTGAGGTTGTTAACCACTTAAGGTTTCCTGCCTCTACAGTTACTGCGTATTACGGCAAAGGCGTCATATGACATCGCTGGGTGAATCAGAGGCTTGCTCAAAGAAGGCCCCAGGCTTGAGAGGTTTCCTGGACCTTTTTGACGGCGATAAGCGAGGACGCGGGGTTTGCGCTGACCGTGGCTGGCGGAATCACTATCAGCGTACTTCTGCGACAGGCCCTCAGTACTCCCTTTTTGTGGAGGGACCCGTATTGACACTACCCCATCGTCTTCCTCCTCCGTCCACTGCGATGAGCCATCGGAAGCAAATACTCTGCGGAAAAAGACCGAGAATGGATCCGCAATGTCGTCATCCATCATCCATCAATCACCACAGGTGACCATAGGTCGTCCTGACTTTCGCATCCAGAAGCTGCGGGCTACAAGCAAGGGGCACCTGCAAGTCGTTTGCCGGACCGCCACCGGTGATTTTTTGCCGATTTACCTCGGCTTCCTTCACCTCCTCTGTGGCATCAGTAACTGGGGCGTCAGAGCAGACTAATCATCCTCCTTGAGATCTATTTAACATGTGCCTTCTGACCCCCGAACCGCATTTTGTCATCAAAGAGGTCTTCAGACAACAATGGAATTATCCACAGCTGGTTGGGTACAAACCGAGTTGAACATTTGGGCTGCTTCATGTTGGACTGATGCTGATAGATGCTGATGACGACATTTCACGCGTGCCGTGACTGGGAGGACGAGGAGGGTAAGAGACCTGCTAGAGCAGGTTGCAATTAACCACTGAAGAGCGACAGATTGGCACGATGTTCGTTCACTTAACTTCACAGGAGCCCGACACACCGAATGACACAGGCCTGAACGGTCCTAGGCAACTGCGACGATCCGCTGGCATCGTGTTGTCGCCAGCACTGGAAGGAGCACCTTCTCGTCGTCAACCTCTACCTCCATGTTGCTACTTGCCCCCTCCATTTGCTCGCTTACCACCTGCATTTCGCTCTCACCATGTCCAGAAATTATAAAAATTTGAGAAGGTAATGGAATAGTTTGATAAGTCTCTTATATAAAAGACGATCAAATTCACAGCGTATCTTCTCAAATCCCTCCTAATCAACAACAAAATTGCTGATCAAAATTTAACTGCAAGGTTGTCCCTATCACCAATCTATGAATGGGGCAAAATTCCAAAAACACACGTATGCTGTTATGTTTTGGTATAATATAAAATGGTATTATTTTTCTTGCACCTTTCCAATTCACCTGTGTGAATATAGAATTTGTCAGATATTAAGAGTTTACGTAGATGCTCTGTGTCAATGAACAGTACAGGTTTGCGCAAAGTCAAATAAGACACGGCTAACTGTTATGTTTAGATATAATAAACTGTACTTTTTTGCACCTTTCAAATTCACTCTGTGGTGAATATAGAATTGCAAGTTTTAAGATGTACACGCGTAGATCGTTGCGTCAATGAACAGGTAACTGGGTGCGCAAAAGTCAAAAACACGTCTAACTGTTTATGTTTTGATGATAATAATAACTGTATTTTTTTTTGCACCTTTCAATTCACCTGTGGTATTATAGAATTTGGCCTCGTTTTAAGATTTAGTAGATGCTCAAAGCTTCAATGAACAGGTACTGTGCGCAAAAGTCAAAAAACCTCGTAACTAGTTATGTTTTGATATAATAAACTGTATATTTTTGCACCCTTTCAATTCACCGTTGGTGAATATAGAAATTGCCTGTTTTAGATTTACGTAGCAGGCTCGCGTCCAATGAACCGTACTGGTGCGCAAAAGTCAAAAACACGTAACTGTTATGTTTTGGATATAATACACGGTATTTTGCACCTTTCTTTCACCTGTGGCAGAATATAGAATTTGCATGTTTTAGATTTACGTAGATGCTGCCGTCATGAACAGAACTGGTGCGCAAAAGTCAAAAACACGGTAACATGTTATGTTTTGATATAATACACTGTATTTCTTTTGCACCTTCAATTCACCTGGGTGAATATCAGAATTGCTGTTTTAAGATTTACGTAGAACTGCTGCGTCAATGAACAAGTACCTGGGTTGCGCTAAAGTCAAAAACACTTAACTGTTATTTTTTTATATAATAATATTTATTTTTTGCACCTTTAAATTCACCTGTGGTGAATACTAGAATTGGCTGTTTTTAAGAGATTATACGTAGATGCAGCGATCAACATGAACAGTACTGGTGCAGCAAAAGACAAAAAACACGTTAACTGATTTTATGTTTTGATATAATACACTAGAAATTTTTTTGCAACCTTTCAATTCACCTGTGGGTGAATATTAGAATGTGCTGTTTTAAGATTTACGTATATGCTTATGCTGCGTCAAATGAAACAGTACTGGGTGCGCAAAAGTCTCAAAAACACGAAACTGTTATAGTTATTTGAATATAATAACTGTATTGTTGCAACTTTCAATTCACCTGTGAGTGAATATCAGAAAAATTGCTGTCTTAAGATTTTACGTAGATGCTAGCGTCAATGAACAGTACTTGGGTGCGCAAAAGTCAAAAAACACCACGTAACTTGTTATGATTTTGTTATAAAAAACTATATTTTATTATTTGCACCTTTCAATTCACTCCAGTGGGAATTTAGAATGCAGTTTTAAAGATTTACGTAGATTCTGCGTCAATGAACAGTAACGTGGGGTATGCGCAAAAGTCAAAAACCAACGTAACTGTTATGTTTTATATCAATACGACGGTATTTTTTGCACCTTTCAATTCACCTGTGGGGAAATAAATTGGCTGTTTTAAGATTTACTACGATGCTCGCGTCCAATGAACGTACTGGGTGCCCACAATGCGTAAAAAAACACTCACTTGTTATGTTTTGAATAATAAACTGTATTTTTTTTGTGCACCCTTTCAATTCACCTGTTGGTGAATCAATAAGATATTGCGTGTTTTAGGATTTACGTAGATGCTTGCGCCAATGAACAGTAACTACTGGTGCGCAAACAAGTCAAAAAACACGAACCTGTTATGTTTTGCATACATAATATACTGTATTTTTTGCACCTTTCATCACCTGTGGTTGAATATTAGAAATTGCCGTGGTTTTAAGATTTACTTAGATGCTGCGGTCAATGAACAGTACTGGGTGCGCAAAAGAGTCAAAAACAACGTAACTGTTATGGTTTGATATAATAACACGGTATTATATTGCACCTTTCCAATTCACGCTGTGGTGATATAGATTGCTGATTTAGATTTATACGAGATCGTCTGCTCATGTACAGTACTGGCATCGCAAAGTCAAAAAACACGTACTGTTTATGTTCATTCGTATAATACACGGTATTTCTTTGCACCTATCAAATTCCCTGAGGTGAATAAAGAATTGGCTGTTTTTAAAGATTTAACGTAGATGCTGCGTCTAGTGAACAGTACGGGTGCGCAAAAGTCAAAAAACCCGTAAACTGTGATGTTTTTCCGTACGAAACACGGTAATATTGGCAACAAACCACTGTGCTAGTGCTAGACTACAATAATGCTGGGATTGTATTTAAGTCTGCAATGTGAAATATAAACAGTCACGAGGTGTAATGGTAAAATTGAAACACCTACTGAAATTGTATCTACATGATAATAAAAGTGGAGTTTTGCAGCTACACAAAAGAGACTTCAATACTAGAAATGATGGTTTATCCAATATAAGTTCAGACTGCCCATATCCGGGAAAAACTTAAAATAGCAAACTGTTAATAAAAAAATATTCCACTAAAATATCACACTAAGTCTTGGGTGAACTTTAAAAAATTCTTTATAGATAAGTTTTGTCTGTGTTCGCCCGCGGGGGCCCCCCCCCCCCCCCCGCTCCCTCCGCCGTGACTTTACACCGGTAGATGCTGCTTTAAAATTCTCTAGCTAACTACATAAAATCTTCAAATCTCTAATATAACTAAATTGGAAGGATCACAGCTAAATAGCAGGGGTTTTTCTCTGTGCAGAAATAGACTAAATTCGATGCGCTGTGTGGCCACAGGCAGAGCGCACGTCCTTTCCCTATGATACGCTGAGAGACACTGAGGCTGAAACAGGAAACGCTGTTCTATGTAAAACGAGGTCCTGTGATATTTCCAGCCAATCACAACAATACACACCCCAGTCATGACGTCCCCCACACATCTCACCCCCTGCTCTTTTCCCTATAAATGATTTGCGCCGCCAAAATACAGAAGCGCCCGAAAAAGCGCGATCTTAATAGATGAGCTCAATTTTTAACCTTATTTATCGAATGATCTGGAAATTTCGATCACCATAAAAACCTTGCCGATTTCAACTTTGTCGATAAAAATCGCTCAACACTATTCATTTTATATACACATCGGGACAACTTTGGCAGTATTATCATTTGATTTCGGCCATGTACAGTTTTATTCCAGACTGCATTAGAAAACCCATAGGAGCGTCGCTCGCTCTCCCATTGGTCTAAATAATCGCGCCTCTTTTAACTTAGCCAATCACACACAGAGCTCGCTCTGCATTTCTTTTCTCCATAGAACTCTATGAGAAGGTAGCTCAGCCGCTGATTGGCTAAGCTGGACGAACCCCTCTTCCCCCCAAACCCAAATCACAGGACTAAAAATATTTCCCATAGACAGTAATAACTTTTAGGGCACCCTTCTATCGCGCCCTTCTTTCTCCACTCCAAATAGACGCACTACATATGATTGGATTCATATCTGCCGCCTGGGCTCAACCAATCAGCTCTTTTCTGCCTTTTTACTGTATTTTGAACTTTCCCGCCTTTGAATTTGATTGGTCAATATTTCTCCATAGGTTATAATGGGTCCCTGTCTCTCCTATTCTGATTGGCCGGGATAGCCAAGGGCCCCCGCTAGCTCAACCAATCAGCTCTTTTCTGCTTTTTTAAAACTGTATTTGAACTGTCCCCCCTTTTGATTTTGATTGGTCAATACTTCTCCATAGGTTTTAATGGGTCCCTGTCGCTCCTATTCTGATTGGCTGCCAACCAATGAGAATAGCTTACAGAATTTGAATTACTGTATTTCCCAGCAATTTCCAATATCATAATTCCTTATATAGCGCCGTACTTTATTTTTTTAAAGTGTTTTTATTTATGTTTTTTTTTTTTAGTAGGTTTGAGCTCTTTTTCTGATAATGTTTTACACCTAATAAAGGGGATTTTTTGGATTCATACTCCATGCCGCACGGACATCTTTAATGATTTCTCGCTGTTTTCCAGCCTGTCTCGAATCGGAATACATGTTAGGCCCCAGTCCCGCACTGCTCCTAAGTCCCGCACTGCGCCCCACACACTGGCGAGGCGCGGCAGACTTTACACCGCATGTATGAGCACATCTCCTCGGACAGCGAATCTTAGGCGCAGCGCAGCACTGCGCCCATGTCCCCGCACTGCGCCCCACACACTGGCGAGGCGCGGCGGACTTTACACCGCATGTATGAGTGCACCTCGCTTGAAATCGAGCACAAACGTGCGCTCCGACGCGGCGAGCTTCATACATGTCGCCCTAAGTCTTTCCAAAAGACCCCCATTGACCTGTAAAAAGGCTCTCAAAAGGCTACTTTGAGTAGCATATCTCTTGGCAAGAGATATTTGACATTGATATTTCCCACTTAAACAGAAAGGGGTTTCCCCCCGGGAAATGTCCCACCAATTGCAAGACTTCCTTGCCCTGCCCAGTCCCAGTTTTAAATCCCCAAATTTGACATTTATAGGACCAGCTGGGCCCCAACCAATTTCCCACAGCTTACGAGTGTGCAGTTTAAAAGGCTCAGCTGTAACATCTGTGGGCAAAAGAGCTGCAGGATGCCATACAGAACCTACAGTATATACCTCTACACCCAAACATATCTCATCTCAGATCCAGACGGCCAACAGGGGACTAAAGCCTCCACCCAATTGTACAGTTTAACACCTTAAATGCCCCTTTTCCCCCCTCTAATTTTGAAAATCACTTCCATATGTCTCATTGCGTCACACAAAAAATTTTTCCATTTGTTTCAAACCATTTCCCTCCTTGGGGCTTTTAATTTTTTTTTTTTTTGTCTATGTTTTTTTTCCATCAACACAGAATTTTGTATCTCCCAACAAAAAAGCCAATAGTTGTTTTCCCCTTTTAAATTAGGAAATATTGATGGAGACAAAAAATGGGGAAACTAAAAAACCAACAATCAGTGGAGTCAAAATCACGAATTTTGCCAGAGGTTTACTGTAGTTTTTATTTTAATCATTTACAGAGGTAGCAGAGTTTAGCTTGACTTTGATATCAAAGCATTTTTCATGTTATCTGTTCTTTTCTCTTAACCAGAATCATTGAAAAGCAGTAAAAAAGTTGAGACAGCCTTTTTGGGCACAATAAAGGGTTTACCCCAAACTGAAAAGTTTATTTCTGCTAAAAATCTTGTAAGGGCCTTTTGACGAAATTCTGCAGCACGTACAGCAATTTTAACCCCTTCATTAGTGATGGGGGCGATTATGCGACTTCGTCATCGTTTCGTTTAGTCGTTTTCGGCATTTATCTAGACGATTTTCGATAGCCCCGATAACCCAATTATCGCCGATAAACCATTAAAGTCTAGGGGAGAGGAACAACACCTTATTTTTAACACCCAAACAGGGTGGAGAAGCGGGAATTAACACCCACAACAGCCCAAATTTAATTACGTGCTAAAATTTTAAGGAAAACACCCCTTTGGTTTAAAAAAGGGCCACAAAAAAAAAATCAAAACACCTAAAAAATCCCTGTTTTGCCACACCTACCCAAAAACCTGCATACCCACAAATTAAAAAGTGCCAGAAGGCAGAAAAAAAAAAAAATTATTTAAAACCTTTATTTTACTTAACTGGACATTGAATTCCCTGCCCTTTAACCCCACATACCCCCAAACCTGCTGAGCACAAATTCTTGTATTATAAAAGCTATGGTAAAATTTTGGCGGTGTCGGGGCTCCTGTGCTAGCACTATTCCCCTGCAGTATAAGCTATTGTACATTTTTGGGGGTGTCAGGTCCTGTGCTGACACTTTTCCCTCTGTAGAAATAAGCATGTGAACGGTTTGGGGTTTTTCGGTCCTTTTGCTGAGCACTATTCTCTGTAGAAATAGAGCTATTTTACAGTTTGGCGGTGTCAGGCTCCTGTGCTGACACTATTCCTGTATTTATAAGCTATGGTACAGTTTGACGTGTCAGGTTCCCTGTTTTGAGCACTATTTCTGAAAGTATAGAGTATGTGAAACAGTTTGGGGGGTGTCACGTTCCTTTTTGCTGAGCACTATTCTCTTTATTATAGAGTTTGTGTACATTTGGGCGGTGCCCAAGGCTCCGTGCGAGCACTATTCCTGTAGTATAGAGCATGTGAAAGGGTTTTGGCGGGTCAGGCCCCTGTCCCTGAGCATATTTTCTGTAGTATAGAGCTATGTATACATTTTTGGGGGGTTGTCAGGCTTCTGTGTTTGGAAATATTCCCTTTAGTATATCCCTATTGTACATTTTGGGGGTTTTTCAGGTCCTGTGTAAAGGCCTATTCTCTAAAAAGGGTATAGAGCTATGTGAAACAGTTTGGGGGGGGGTTCCTGTGCGAGCAAAATTCTCTGAGTATGAGCTATGTGTAGGGTTTTGGGCGGGTCGGGTTTCCTGTGCGGGAGCACTTTTCCTGTATTATAGAGCAAGGGGTACGTTTGGGGGGGTCAGGTTCCTGTGTGGGGCACTATTCTCGGAGAAAAAGCTATGGGGTACATTTTGGGCGGTGCCCAAGGTCCTGTGCTGACACTATTCTCTGCAGAAAGAGCAATGTTTAAAAGTTTGGGGGGTTTGGGGTCGGGCTCCTGTCGAGAAACCCTTTTCCCTTTTGTAGTATAAAGCTATTTTGGACAGTTTGGCGGGGGTCAGGCTCCTGTGCTGAGCCCCAAAATTCTCTGCAGAAATAGAGCTTTTGAAAAACATTTTGGGCGGTGTCAGGCTCCGGGGCTGACACTATTTCTGTAGTAAGAGCTTTGTGTAGGGTTTGGGGGTGTCAGGTTCTTGGCGAGCACTATTCTCTGCATTATAGAGCAAAGTGTACGTTTGGCTGTGTCAGGCTTCTGTCCCCCCCTTTAGCACTATTCTCTGCAGTATAGGGCTTGTTTTACAGTTTGGGCGGTGTCGGGCTCCTGTGCTGAGAAACTATTCTCTGTTTATAGAGCTATGTTACATTTTGGGGCGGTGCCCAGGTTCCTGTGCTGAGCACTATTCTCGTAGAAATAGAGCTTTTTTGGTACGGTTTGGCGGTTTTCCACTTTTCCCTGGGCTGAGCACTATTTCTGTAGTAAAAGAGCAAATGTGTACAGTTTGGGGTGTAATGTTCCTGTGCTGACCCACTTTTCCCTTTTGCAGAAATGAAGCTATGTGTACATTTTTGGCGGTGTCAGGTTTCCCTGTGCTGAGCACTATTCCTGAAAGTATAGAGCTATGTGTACATTTTTGGCGGTGTCGGGTTTCTGTGCTGGCACAAATTCTCTGTAGAATAGAGCTTTGTACATTTTTGGCGGTGTCAGGCTTCTGTGCGAGCACTTTTTCCCCCTGTATATAGGCTTTTGTGTACATTTTTTGGCGGTGCCCATGCCCTTTGTGCTGTCACTTTTTCCCCTGACCCCGTTTAAAAAAAAGTCCCGGGGAAAAAGGGGAGTCTTTAAAAACCCCCTTTTTTAAAGTTTCCCCCCCCCCCTTGGACATTGACTATACCTGCCCGGCCCAAAACAGCATGACCCAGGGCCGGATTTCCCAAGGGGGGTTTCCGGGGGAGAGCCCGGGCGGGCGTCCGTAATCTTTTAAAACACGCGGGTTAAAATCCCCGATGACCAGAAAACAAAATGTGTGTTTGAACAAGTGTGGAAGGGGAATGTGGAACTCCACCCCTCCTCAGTAAACAGTCAAGCCCATGGGTAGCGTTGCCCCCTGAAAGAGTGCGGACCAATTGAGCTTTCCCTTGGAAATACGGTGGTTAACGCTCCGGTTACCCCCGGGGCCCCTTTTTTTTGGATTTTTTTTCTCATTTTACTAAAACGTCCTGGGGGAAAATTGGTCTCGTACTTTGTTCTCTTCCATGCCCCCATACCCTGTCCTCTAAAATAACCTACATTTTGGTCAAGTCTTCCTGTACCTCCCTTGTACATTTCGAGGAAATTTTTTACCAGCTATTTTGTACATCAAGTTTTTTTGTAGTTTAAGTCTAGAAAAAAACATTTTTAAAATAGGGTGGAATTCCACCATGTCTTTTGTTTCTCTTTTTTAATTTATTAAATGGGGTTTCTAATACGGGGTTTATTTTTTAGTTAAAGAAACTTGCAAAAAAAAAGTCATTTTGCAATATTTTGTCCTTTTAAAAGTTTCCCACCTATTTTTGGGGTTTTTTGACGCAAACCCTCACCCTTGAGCAACTCTTGACAATTTGAAGAACAAATGTTTTGTTAGGGGAAAAAACATTTTTTATTAAAACACCTGTAGTTAGCTGCCCTTTTCACAGCAAAAAAGCCCCAAAAATTCAAAAAAAAGACCCCAGAGCCCCTTTTTGACAATTTTGAAGAACAAATTTTCTATTAGAAACAACATTTTTTTTAAAAAGGAAAACCCGTAGTATTGCGCTTTTTAAAGCCAAAACCCCCGGGCCCAAAAAAAATTTTAAAAATGACTTCTCAGCCAATGTTTAAAAATTTTTGAGGGAGGGAAAAGCCACTAAAAAGCCACAAACCCGTTTAAAAAGGGCCCATGATTATTGCTGTAAACCCCAAAAGCCCAAAAATGAACCCCCAAAAAAAATTTTTAAATATTTACTTCTCAGCCCCCTATTAAAAATTTGAGGCAACACGACCCCAAAACCATTTTACAATGGAAAAATTCAAAAAATGAAATTTAGTAAATGGGAAAATTTTTTTGGGCACGAAACCCGGGGTCCTTTTTCAGTTCTCCTCACCCCCAAACAAAAACCCGGGAAAAAAGAACTGTTGGGGAAATTTAGAAAAAAAATTGCAGGGAAAAAATTTATCATTTTTAAAAAAAAGTTTTTCAAGAGGGGGCCCTTTTTTTTTGGAGAGGAATTTTGGGAAATAGAAACAAAAAAAAAATTTTGGGGACCTGGCAATTGGGGCCACAAAAATTTATCAGAGATCCCTGCCTGTTTTATCTTGATGAAAGTTCAAAAAGATCCACATTATCTTTGGAAAGCCGGATGCGTTTTTTCTGTAATGACTCCCCCTGGGGCTGAAGGGCCGCTTTAATATGAACCCCTGGCTTTTTGGGGAGGCAACCCTCCCATGGCGTGGGGAGCCATTTTGGGCCATTTGTCCAATTTTTGGGTACCCCAAAAACTATTGGGTCCGGAACACATAAAAAAAACATCGGGGGTTGAGACGCAGATAGTCGTGCACCATGATCTTAAGCTGGTTTCTGGGTGTTGAAAGTGTGCCCTGCATTTCAAGCATTGGTTTAGGTGATAAATAAAGATTGCTAGAGGTCACCCATTAGGCTTTGCCACCCTTTGTCTGCTGTGCTGCTGCCGCTATGGGGTACTTGGCACCTACTGCCTGTCCTCCTGGGGTTTGTTTCCAACCCCTGCCCTTTGAAAAACGTAAGGGGCAGGAAAAGCAACAGATGTCTTTCCCTTTGATCCCAAACAGCCCCGGGGCCCCCATTCCCGCATTTTACTCTCTATTTGGTTTGGGGGGAAGGGGAAAAGGGTGATTTTTTTTTGTACCGGGGAAACCAGGGGGTGGCCACCCCGTAATGTTGTTCATTTTTTATGGGTTTAAAAAGAGGATCATGTTGGAGGAAATGGAGCATCCAAGCACTCATGTGGAGATTTGGGGCCTTGATTTCCCCAATCCCCCTGGGGCCAAAAAGGGACTTTCAAACTATCTTCCTCAACTTCCTCCTCCGCCTCAAATTCGTGCCAAACCTCTTTCCAAGGCAGGGACGTTTGGTAACATCGGTGTCTAGGGAAAACCTCCTCCTCCTCCGCTGCCTCCCAAGCTTCAACAGCCCTGACTTGCCTCAGATTTATTTCACCCGAGAGCGAGGCGCCCCTTTGCACTGCCCTGGACGCCCAACCACTGCTTAATTTAAAACCGAAAAATTTTGAAACTGTCGGGCCTTTGTGATTCCGGGCGGAGAGAAAGCTTTCCGGGCCCCATCGTGTTTCCCTCCCCCTCCCCCGTCGGGCAGGCCCCGAGGTTTTCAGAGTGTCCAACGATCTTTTCCCGAACTAAGTCACCACAAAGCTTATGCTGAAAAAGGGATCATCCCCCTTACCATTTTGGTGGCATCTTCAAAAAATGGCAAGGGAAAGGTGCGAGCTCTTTCAACCCGCCTTTCCCCTCTCGGGGCTCAAAAACCCCCCCCAGGGGCCGCACCGCTGCTTGTTTTAGGCCATGTGTCACTTTGTATTGGTTAAAGGCTTTTCGCTGCTGGGCCCCAATCGCTGGAGCAAAAGTGGAGGGGGGAATTCCAAAGGGGGGGTGTTGCCCCGTCAACAATGGGGACGGGTTTAAAGGGAGGCCCCAGTAAAAGCGGGAAAAAAAAGCCCGGCGGGGACAAAGCAGGGGGCGAACGGCGGAAGGTGCGAACTCAGACCTCGAGCCCCCTTTTTAAACAAAGGGAGTCCCCGACCCGGGGGGTCTTTTTGAAATTTCTGGACGACGAGGTTCATGGGCATGTGCCAGGCAAGGGAAAAAGCTCCAGCCTACCCCATCTTAAGGGCGGGGCCCGCAGATTTTTGCCCGTTATCGCAACCACCTTGCCTGGCACAAGGTTCATTTTTTACCCAGCCAGCCCCTTTTGGTTTTTCGTTGCGGAGAGCCGTCCACAGCTCCTAAAACCCGGTGGGGAAAGGGCAAACCCAAAACAGATTCATTTCGAAGGCTTGGTTTTTTCTGGGCATTTATGCCACCAGAGGACCTTTGGGGGGAAAATAGCGCTGCACCCCCTCCAGTTTTGAAGAGCGTCCCGGGGGAGAGCCACCGTTTTCCCCCCCGAGAAAAATCCCCCCAGCTCACCCCCCCGTGAGCTGTCACAGAGATATAGCGGCCCTTTGGGCCCTGCTTAATTTTCCATGTGTGGGGTCAGATGGACTTTTTCCGGGGCACAGTGCAGGGCAACGCCTTGAAATTTTAGATGAAAACGTGTCTGGCCCGGTTAGGGACGGCTTTTTTTGGGAAAGAAAAAGCATGCTCGGCCCTCTTTTATTGGGGGCAGGCCAGGGCCATGACGGGGGGAAACCCAAACTGTTTTCCACCCGACGGAAAGGCAAATTTCCAAGGCCCAAAAACCTGGCAAAGCCGACATTCAGGCTTTTTTTCTTTGGGGTGGGTTTTTGGGGTTTAAGTGTTTCTTCTGCTCCCCCAAAAAAAGGGAGACAAAGGGGGTTTCTAGACTGGGGTTTTCTGTACCCTGCCGGGCATCAAACTGGGGGGGATAAGGGAAGGGGGGGATGGGGCTCCGGGGGGGTACTGTTTTTTGTGGTAAATGGGCGAGGGGGAGACTGGGGAAAGGGGGGCTGATCCCGTTTATGACTCGAGGACCCTGGGCAGCTGAGGGAAAGCTTTGGGGGTGGCGGGGGGGAGGAGGAGGGGGGAACAGAGGGTGGGGAAAGTGGTTGGAGGCCCCCCCCAGTCTGGCCTTTTTTTGGGCCCAAATGTTTTCCCTTTTCCCTTTTTCAAACCCTTCATTCGCTGAAAGTGACTAACATTTTGGTGGTGGGTTTAAACCCCTTAAGGTTCTTGCCCTTTCTTATTTCATTTTCGGCAAAGGCGGGATATTGGGCATCACTGGGTTTAATCAGGGGGCTTCTCAAAGAAGGCCCCGGCTTGAGAAAGGGGCCTGGCGTTTTTTATGGCGTTTTGTGAGGAGCGGGGGTTTGCGCTGACCGGGCTGGGGGGAAACATAACAGGGGACTTCTGCGACCCCCCCTTTCCCCTTTTTTTGGCGGGCCCCTTTTTGACATAGGGAAATTTTGCTATTTCACTTATTTCTTTTCATTTTAAAATTTTAAAGTACAAAACACTCTGCTATTTCGTGTTAGTCCCTTTTAGGAAATTTGTTGTTTTTTTATAGAGGTGGAATTATTTACCCAATTTAAAAGGGGACTGGTAATAAATGTATTTGGCGGGGATCGTACAGTGGAAACCCATTGATCACAGTAACAGTGATTCCCGTCTCCCCTTTTCCCTCCTCAATGCTTGATTACAGCAAGGTGGCACTTAAAAGGGAGATGGTTCGATAAAAAGAAACCAAGTCCGTGCACCAGTTAAGCTCCTCCTGCCCACAGGAAAGCCATGATTTTTAGTGAGAAGGAATGTGGGATTCAAAAAACCCTTTTTCTGGTTCCCATTGGTTGTACCAGTGGGGGCCCCCAACAATAAAGCATTTTCACCAATTAAATGGATAGATATACATTTGAGTTAGAGTCATCGTATAGTATTTTTCCACCTCTTTGGAACCAAGCTGTAATGTTTACCCCAATACAAGCCAACGGAGTTGGAAGAAAAATTTAAAATTCTTTGGGAATTTTTTTTTTTTCTTAATTTGATCAGCTGTAGTGTTCAATTTACGTTTATATTTGTAATGAAGAAAAACAAAAATGTCCTACAGCCTTTTTATGATCACCAAACATAAAAAGAATCGACCTTGTTGAAACCAAACACCTTCAGTAGGTTGCATGCCCCAGAACCGCTGGCCCGTCTTAAATTGGAACGTTTTATTCTTAGAGGGAAAATTTTTAAATTTTATATTGGTTATAATGGAAACAATACATTTTAATAGAGTGAGGATTTCAATTTTGGGAATTATATTCTAGTATAAAACCATTTTTGGAAAAACCGATACTCACAGTAAATGTGTCTGGTGTTTGTAGACAAAAGGATTAAGAGGACCAGCAGGTTTTTCCAGATTCTTCAGATCCCAATATTTGTCAGGGGGGATTGACTTTTTGACTCTGCCCCAATCAGATAAAACAAAGGAAGTTGGATGCCAATCCCTAGATATTCACTATACTACGGTTGGGGTGGTGTGCTCTGCAGGCCCCATTCCTTGACTACAGTGAGCTCAGTACTTTTACAGCCACAGTCATTTTTATAGTGTGTCCCTTTGAAATTTAGAAAGTTCTTTTTTTAGGTGATCTGTGGTTGAGTTAGGTATGTTCCAGGCGAAAATTACACCCGGTGTTTGGGGTCCCCGGCAGCCCCGGCCCCATAGATGCCATTACTTTAAGGCGTAAGCGCCCTAATAAGTGCATGTACTTATTCCCCGGGCATACAAAAAGATCGTATTGTATTCCCAGGGGAGGAGGTGTAACCCATAGCTCTCTATAGGAGTATGGATTCCCCAAATTTTTGGGGGCATCTCGTGTTTTTAGAGCGCAAATACGATGCAAAAATTGTGCGTTGAAATTTTGCCCAGTGAACATGCTTAGACTCCCTTTTAACCTTATTTTCAGTGTAAAACCCAAAAAAGTTTAGTAGAAAGGGTTTTAACATGGAGGAATACATGGTTGCTCGTAGTATAATGTTGTACCGTGTTACCCTAGAAAGTGTGAAGAGTGAAGAAAAAAGGCGATACCTTTTAGGGTAATGAGTATATTTTATAGTGAGCTTTCGAGAGTTCGCTCCCTTTTTCAGACATGGTGTTATACCCATTTTTGCGGGGTACATTTGGGATCTTCCCAAATTGCTAGTAGTTAATGTTTTACCCTGTTAGCCATAGAAGAAGTAGAAAAGTGAAGAAATCAAACAATACCTGTCTGAAAAGGGGGTAAAACTCCCGAAAGCCACTTCAAATATACTCAGTTGCCTTAAAGGTTCGCCTGATTTCTTACTCTTCTACTAGTGGTTGCTAGAAACAGATGTATTTAGTTATCTAACCCGCCCAGGATAATCAGATGGAAACCCCCTTTAAGGGGTGAAACAAAAAAAAAATGAGAAAGGGGGTTGGTTCAGAAACGAAAGATGGTGGCAAAATTAAAGGGGGGTTGTCTGTGGTAGCATAAAATATATTCAATTTTTATAAGAAAAACTTGCGATCATTGCGTCTGAAAAAAGGTTCAACATTTTTTTCCATCGGCCAAAGTTAAAAATTCAAGTTGGTTAGGCTCACAGGTGGAAGGTTCTTGGCGGCGGATACATCCACGGAGTGCCATTTTTTTTGACGTTATTATAAGTCGATGGAACAATAAAAAATTTTTAGATTTTGGGAAAAAGGAAGTAATTTGTGCGAAGGGGAAACTTGGGGACTATAACAATGTTGGTGGACTCCAAATCACAAACAGGACTGGACGACGGGACCAGGGAATCACAAGAACTAAATATATGAAAGGGGTATGATAAACAAAAAAGATACCCCTAGAGATTTAGTAGGTGGACATAGGTGGGCGGTGACAGTGCATGGTTTTTGGGATTCCATGTGTCTGTTTCAAACCAGAAAAAAGTCGTAATAAAGGTAATGACCCTAACTATCCCGGAATCTATCCCCAAACCCAGTGCTGTCCCCTGCACCAGGGCCTTTATCCCCGAAAAAAGCCCTAAAACCATCCCTCAAAAATGTCTTTAAGTAAAATGAATTTAAAACAGGATCGATCTAAGACCCCCAAAGCTTCTGAGCGAGAACAGCAGGAACTACGCAAAAACCCCAAAACGAATTAAAGGTCTTAAATCAAATTGGCCAAAAACCTTAGAAAAAGAAACCACAATATACTGCAATTGCATAAGGGGAAACTTAGAAAAGAGAATTTTTTTATACAAAACTTTAATTATTGGCAAAAAAAAGAAATTTGGCAAATATGTGAAATGTCACTCCGCGCAATAAAGGACAGGGGGCAAGGAGTACCTAACAAGTCCGGTGTAGGGCCCAGGTCAGCTGACATGCAAAGACCCCTGAGAGTTCCTGAAACAATCAAACACGGAAAAGACGACTGAACAGAAAACCCTCTGATCTAAAAAGAGGGAAAGAATAATATGACAGGAGGAAAACTCCTCCCATGAAATAGTGACAGCTCCTATTTTTTGCACCCTCCTTCACTGTTTTTGGTCTCGGTAGCACCCATTGACCCCCCGTGTGTGGGTTATGCGATAGTCTATGACAGAAAATTTTTTCCTTTACGTTATGCAGAGCTGTGGGGCTGGAATAAGAAAGAAAAAAAATTGAAGACGATGCACCCCTAAGTTATCTAAAAAACCCCTTTTTTTTAGATTGCACAGGTCCAGAAGTCATTTATGGGGGTGGGGTCCAACCTTACAACCGCCACCTGTTGTTGAAGGAACAGTATGCGCACATTATAATGCTACTTTCCCCTTTGAGTGTTTTTTACGTGGTGCTCCTGGCCCCCAAAAAACGTGCAGAGATACGGCAGTCCCCATTAATTACATAGACCCACAGTCGGAAAATGGGTCATGGGGACACAGTGCCACCCCCGCCCCATCTTAGGTTGGTTGGACCCAAGGTCAGACCCTAACAATCCCCTTAAAAAGGTTTTGTTTACAAAGCAAA
Source organism: Phyllomedusa bahiana (assembly GCA_025379985.1). Classification (NCBI taxonomy): domain Eukaryota; kingdom Metazoa; phylum Chordata; class Amphibia; order Anura; family Hylidae; genus Phyllomedusa; species Phyllomedusa bahiana. The sequence continues at coordinate 2,530 of JAODAL010001061.1, read as the reverse complement.
AAAGAAAAATTTACATTGAGAGATTAAGTGAAATAATTGAATCCTGCTATGCTAAATATCCCCAGTGGGTAAATTTTTTCTAATAATTAAATTTTTTGGGGGCCCACAGTATGAAAAGTGTTTGGGTTAAAACTACCCTTTCTTCCCCTAGCAACCAATCGAGTATATTAACCTTTCAGGCTATAGCAACCAATTCAGAGCGCCCTTTTTTTTTTCCGGCCTATATGAAATGCAAGGGGCGCTCTGATTGGTTGCTATGAGCTTGTTGGGCTATGGGCAAGAAAGTGATTTTTTGACTAGAAACTTTTATAATGGGGCCCCTTTTTTGGGAAATATTTCCATTTGTAATCGTGTAAAAAGATAATTGTATATAACACCCCGGTTTTCGGCCCCGGTTTTTTAAATTTTTCCAATTTTTTTTTAATGGCTTGGATGTGCCCCCAAAAAGAAACCAGGCAAGGGTTCAAGGGGGGTGCAGGGTTTCTCTTTTTCATTCTATAGGAATTTTGACACACTAATCACAAGGCTTTAGGAAAAAGGCTGGATTCAAGCCCCTTATTGGATGTAACTTAACTAAAACACTAAGTATTTGTGTTGTGCAAGAAGGGAAGGGGGTGGAAGGGTGACATTTGGCATAATTTTGCACTTTGCCAAAAATCCGAACCTGAAAGAGTTGGAAATATATGGCACCCAGTGGTGAAGAAAGGGCTGTGCCAGCACCATCTGTAGCAGAGTCAGCTGTAATGTAAGTGGGCCCCCTAAGGCAGTGAGACTAAAAAGCTCCGATCAAAACCCCTTAGCCCCCTAGATGCTGGCTTTTGGAGTATCCGTGGAATGTGATGGTAACGAGTGAGGGGCTCCCTCTATTTACCCCTGGACACCCCCGTAACACAAAATACAGGGCACGATGGCAGCCAGAGGGGCAAGTAATGGTAAATAAAAGAAAAAATATTGAGACTAATTGGCCTGTCCAAGTCAGTATTTAATTATAGCAATTTTAATGTTTTGTATGAATGAAACGGTAGAAAATGATCAAAAGGTTAGTCCTATATGAGATATAAACAAGTAAATAAATAAAAAACTTTAAATAAAAAAAAAATAATTAAGGAAAAACCAAAAACCTCGATTTCCCCCCTTTAAAAAAAAAAAAAATATTTTTTCTTGAAAAAAACAGCATTGCGGCCCCTGTATCTCTAATAATATTATCTTTTTTTTAATCTGAAGGTAAATATTGTCAAAAAAATAAAATAAGAATAAAAAAATGCCAGAATTGACTTTTTTTTCCCCTACAGTCACAAAAGTAAGAATCAAAAATGATGGAAAATCTTATGCCCAAAATTTTGGGATAATGAAAAATCATAGTATCCCCCCTCTTTTAAAATTTTGCAGTCACCAAAAAAAAAAGTAAGAAAGGTAAGGTCTCCAAATATTGGTATAAAAAGTGTTGTTTTAAGTAGCATTATATTTTTGAGGAGAAACCGTAAAAAAAGACCATGACTGAAAAGCTGGGGGTGGGGTCTTTAAAAAGGGGCGGCCCCAAACTGGGCAGCCCCGAGTGGAAAAACTCTAGCTCACATTGAAGTAAGTGAATTAGTGTGGTTGGAACAAAAAGGAAGGTTGGGTTTTCAAGTGTTACCATCTTCCCTTTTTTCCTATAAGACGTCCCCGACTCAACGTTCTGACTTAATCTGTCCCCCAGTTCCAAACGGGGATTTTGGGGGATGGTGGCACTTTTTTTTTCCATGTTCCACAGCAGATATTTGCTGCAGAAAGACAAATTCCGCATGCCACGGGAACACATGAGAAGAAAATGAGGTGAAAACTTCTTAAAAAGGGGGACAGACAGCAACAAAAGTAAAAAAACCCCTTTTCCGCACTATCCAAAAAAAACCCCAAAAATTTTGTGTAGAGTTACATTTAAATAAATATACCGTTCCGATTTCATAAAATTCAACACTTAAGAACAAACCTACAGTCCCCATCCCCTCCCTAACCTGGGATGCCTGTACTTTCAGGGTCGTTCCCGGATAGGACCCCATTAAAAACTTTGGTAGCAATCAATGGGTTTGCCATCAAAGTCTTGGGGGGAAAAACCCCTTTTAAACGGTTAGATATTGTAAATATAATCATTGCTTCTTCTGTCTCCCCTGGAGTGACTTATTAGGGCATGTTCCCACGGCAGTGGACAAATATGTCCGGTTTGCCGGGGGTATTTTTCCCGTTTTGCGGCCCCCCCCGGCCGTTCCCCGGGGGGGGTGGGGGGCGGCTTTCCCGGGGGGGGATGAACGGAGAAAAAGTCTCCCCCCCTCCCTTGGTTGTTCATATTCCGTCCGGAAACCCGGGCGGAAGAATGAAAAAAGTTCAAGTTCTGCCGCGGGGGAAAACCCGTGCAGTGGTGAATGCTGCCGGGTTTTCCAAAAAGCACAATTGTGCTATTTTTTGGCCCTTTTTTCAGGCGGTTGAAAAACCGCAAAGGCTGAAAACCGGCCCCAAAACCGGTGCCGTGGGGACTGCCTTAGTACACCCAATC
>JAODAL010001060.1:0-252614 GCA_025379985.1 Phyllomedusa bahiana | reverse complement strand
TTTTTTACATTACGTTGCTTTTTGTTTGTGGATATATGTGTGGGGCCTTTTTTTTATAAAGGAAAAATTTTTTAATGTTCTTTTTAAAAGTTATTGTTTTGGAAATTTTTTACTTTAAGAAGGCCCCAATCTTTGGTCATTAAAAATTTGTTTTTGGGCGCTTATTGTGGAAAAAGTTTGGGGTGGGGGGACTTTTCATATATTTGTTTTATTTTTTTAAAACGGTCTATAAGCTTTTGCCCCAAGATACTCCCGCAACCCCATTCTTTTAAAAGTCGCCCTTTTTTTGATATGTTTTGAAGCGAAACAGTTGATAAAGGACTTATTTCCGGGGGGGAGGTAAAACCCCCAAGCTTCAAGGCGGGGGCCCCATTAAGGAGTAAGCCTTTAAAAAATGTGAAACAAAGGGGGCACGCGGGCATGGGTCCCGCCCCCTTATTTCACAACCATGGAATAATGCTCGTCCTCAGGAAACGCATGCAACGGAAAAGTACAGCAGGGCAAAAAGCAGCATGTTTCCTGCCCCTGTTGTGTGCCACTGTGCAGGTGGCTCAATGAGTAGTCTGCACCTGGCTTTGGTTATACCCCTAGAAACAGTGGAGTATTTACCCCAGTGAGGTGGGACACACCAGGGAAAAGCGGGGAGAGGTAAGTTTTTTTTTTTTAATTTAAACTAACCCAACCTAGCTACCAGGGGGACCCCTCCCCAGGGGGACCTCCCTACCTGAAACAATATAGAAAATACTAATTTTCGTTATTAAAGGGGGGGCCTCCCTTAAAAAAGGGGATAGCCTATAAAATGGGGCCTTTTTCCTTATGGTTAATGGGCCCCCCCCCAATGGCCTATTTAAAACCCCTTTACCGCGGAGCCATTTTGGTTCTGACGACCCCCATTTTTGAAACTGTCTGTTGTATTTTTATGTGAAAAATAATTTTTGACACTTTAACTATCCTGTGATTGAGATTTTTTTCCCGGGGAAAAATTGTGCTTTAAGATGTAAAAAAATTTGGGTACAAAAAATGTTGTTTATTTGTGAAAAATATCAAAATATGTGAAAAATTTGAAAAAAATTTACCAATTTCAAACTTAAAAAATTTCTGCATGTAAGACAGTGATATTCCACTCAAAATTTTTTATAACTGATTACATATGTTGTGTATTTTGGCATCATTTTTTTTAAAATGTTTTTTTTTTTTTTTTTTTAAAATTGGGGGGTTTAAAAAAATTTTGAAAGAAATTTTCAAATTTTAAGAAATTTGAAAATTAAATTTTTTGGGGCCCGTCTAGTTTAATGTGCTTTGTTTGATTATTTTAGTACCCCATAAAATGCTCATCTAAGAAAATTTACACTCCTTAAAGTATTAAAAACCGCTTTTAGGAAGTTTATTTAACCTATTAGGTTTTTCACAGGAATTAAAGAAAGGGGGAAGTTAAAAAAATTTAAAAATTTACTTTTTTGCAGATTTTCAATTTTTATACTTATTCACAAAATTTACGGTAAAATGTGTCAGGGAAACAAAAATTTTTGACCCCCCCAGATTCTGTGTTTTCAGGATATCCCAATGTGGCCCAGGCATTTTTGGCTAACACAACCCCCAGAATAGGAGGGAAAATACGGGTCTGGGGTCTTTTTCATTCGATTTTTATTTGGGGCCTTTCGGTTTGGGGACACCCTTTAAGGTGCTAAAACTTAAAAATCCCCCTAAAAAAACCCTTTTGGAAACTACACCCTTAAGGAGTATAAAAGGGGTGTAGTGAGTATTTTCGCCCCCAAAAGGGTTTTTCAAAAAATTTTTTTTGAGTTAGGCTGTGGAAAATAAAAAAAATTTTTTTTTCCCCAATAATCTGCATTTTAGTGAAAATGTTTAATTTTTTACAAGGAATCTGGGAAAAAAAAAGGACCAAAACTTTGATAGAAATTTCTTCCAGGTTCGGAATACCAATGCGGAGGGGTAAAAGGGAGGGAGTGCTATTTTGTTTTTTGGAGGCAGTTTTGGTGGGGCCATGTCGCATTTACAAAGCCCCAAAAAGACCAAAAAAAACGGTGAACCCTTCCCAAACCCGCCCTTTTTGGATTCAAGCACCCCCCTCATGTCCCCTTTTGGGGTGTTATTGGCATTTTGGGTGCACAGGTGTTAAAAAAATTTTTTTTTTTTGCATTGGGTATGAACTGAGGGGAAAAAACGCGTTACCATTGTTTTTTGGGTTTCCCTTTTTTACAGCTTTCCCCCTTTGCGTAAAAATTGATGGATATCTTTACTATGGGGGCGGTACAATTGCAAGGATATGTTTTTTTAGTTTTTTTATGTTTTATTCTTTTTTCCCCAAAGAAATAGGTTATAAAAATTGCTTTTTTTAGTTGTCTGTCCTGTTCCCATAACTTTTCAGTTTTTGTATACGGAGTGATTTGGGTTTGTTTTTTTGGTGAGTTGCGTTTTTATTAGTCCCCAATATGGGGGGGTATGCCGCTTTTTCACTTTTTATTAAGGTTTTTGTGAGGCATTTTAACAAAATACAAAAATTTTGGTAGTGTTTTTTATTTTTATTTTTTACAGCGGTTACCGTTCGTATAGTGAATGGTGTATTATCAGGAGGTCATACGATTTCCGTATACCCAATTTTTTATTTTTTTTTTTTCTGTTTTAAAAATAAAAAACATTTTTCAAAAAGGAAAAAACACTTTTTTTATGCCTGTTTTGGGGTAACTTTTTTATTTTTCTGTGTAGGAGCGTGTGGGGTTGTTTTTTGCGGGATGGTTGCGTTTTATTGGTTCTTTTTTGGGGGGACAAGACTTTTTGATTGTTTTAAATCCCCGTTTGGAAAAGCAGGGTGAAGAAAAATACTGCAATCCTAGTAGAGTTTTTAATTTTTATTTTTAACAGCGCTCACCGTGCAGTATCCATGAGCAGTTAGCTTTACTCTCTGAGTCGATACGATTACGGCGATACCCAATTTATATAGTTTCTTTTATTTTAAAGCACTTTAAAAAAAAAAAAAGTTTTTATTGTGTTAAATAATATTTATGCATCGCTGTCTTCTGAGAGCCATAACTTTTTTATTTTTTCCGTATACAGAGACGTGTAAGGAGTTTTTTTTGTGGGATGAACTGACGTTTTAATTGGTACAACTTTGGCATTTATATGAGTTTTTGATCGCTTTTTATTCCATTTTATGTGCTACAGGATGTACAAAAATCGCAATTCTGTGACTGTTTCTTGTTTTTGTTTTTCACGGCGTTCACCGTACGGGTTAATTTACGTGACAGATTTATAGGGTGGGTCGTTACGCACACGGCGTTACCAAATATGGGTACTTTATTTATTTTTGATCTTTTTTGGGGCGATTGGTGTTTGTAAAGGGGAAAAGGGCAGTGTACATGGTTTAATTTTATTTTTTGTGTTTGTTTTACTTTTTTTTTTTACTTTTTCACATTTTTTTTACTTTTCCCCAGTGAGGATTTGTAACAGCAAATCCTCACTGGGGAACAGCAATCATTAGATTGCTGTTTGAAGAGGCGATCTGTGCACAGCGTTACTGCTATGCAGAGGTCGCCATGGCAACTAGTGACACCATGCCCACAATGCATTGTGGGCATGGTGACGTCACCGGGACTAACCGGATGCTTTCAGAAAGCATCGGGGAGCCCGGTAGGAGACGGGGTGCGAGCGGCATCTCTGCCGCTGCCTCGCCGATCTTTAGGCAGAGGTAGCTCACTCCTCCTGCCTGCGGCTTCATTACTGCAGCCATGACAGGCTGCGGTAATGAAGCGTTTTTCACCCGCGGCCGGAGCTCACTCCGGCCGGGGTGATGGGGCATGAAGCCAGCGGTAATTTACCGCTGGTCCCATGTTGCGATCGCGTGCGGCTCGCCCGCAAGCCCGCGCACTCGCCAGGGCGTATGCCTACGTCCATTTGCGGGAAGTCACTTCCCGCTAGGGCGTATGCATACGCCCAATGTCGGGAAGGGGTTAATATGAAAGGTCTGCCTACTTACTTGCTAACTAATTTTGGAGATCTAACCTACCTAAAAGGAGCATCTACCTATATGCCTACCTAATTTGGTGAAGTTACCTATTATATGGGGTCTGTCCCTACCTACTTTATTGGGGTCTACCTATTAACTTATAGGTGGTACAAATGTGGCCCTATAATTGGCTAAGGGCACTATGGATGGGGAGTTTGTATAGCGGAGGAACACAGGTGGGAATATAGAACAGTGAGGAGTCTCAAGAGTTTTTGTCTGAGTCTTCACCAGGAGAAGTTGTCATGGTGTTCTGGACTGGATGGAGAAAAAAAAGGAAAGTGAACGACTCATAAGAGTAGACGTCATCTGTGAGTCACTGCACTGTAATTTCTTATATGTGTGCAAAGCCTGTGTACACTGGCATCTACCACTATATGGTCACTGTCTGGAGGTTTAGAATAATGTTTTATATTTAGTATAATATAGTAGTATATAGTATAGTATAACAGTATGATGGCATTATTCAGTCACTTTAGGATGGTGATATGTGGTCATGATGTGGCAGAATTATTTGGTTCTAGTATATTGTTGTTATTGTTAATATTGGTCTTGGTTAGAGATTGGCGAATCGATTCTAATGAAGTGGAATTCGGTTAGAATTTCAGGAAAACTTCGGTTCTGCATGAAGCCGAAGTTTAGGGTAATTCATGGGAACAAAGCCTCTTTTTTATTGGCAAAATGGCCGCGAGCACATGGCGTTACAGGGGGCAGAGAACTCTGGGAGGAAGAAAGGAGCACCCTCAATGAAATGTGCAGACATGAAGCCAATCAGCGACCGGTGGGCTTCTGTGATGTCACAGCCCTATAATTACGGACGCCATCTTAAATACTCACACGTCTCACTATCTGTCCTGGCATAAGCATCGAGCTGCTGCTGCACTGTATTGAACATATTGTAAAACAAACTAGTTTTATCAGCGACTGGGGGGAAAGACCATCATAAGTGTGTGTCATTGCCACTTGTTATTTAACTTCTATTCTCCCTAAAGTCGAGGGTGGATGTACTTCTGTCCCATATATGCCTAATTTACATCTGGTTGTTCTGTAGTGCATTTAATATCCACGGCTTAATTTAACCCCTTGATTGTGGGTTAATTCGCACTAAAATATAGGGTGTCTTTTTTATTTTGTCCCATATACGCCTAATTTACATCTGGTTTTTCTGTACGATTTTTCATACACAAGGCTTAATTTAACTTCTTGATTGTGCGGTAATTTGGACAAAAATTCAGGGTGTCTTTACATTTTTGTCCTCTATACGCCTAATTTACATCTGGTTTTTCTGTACGATATTTCATACACAAGGTTTAATCTAACTTTTTGATTGTGCGGTAATTTGGACAAAAATACAGGGTATCTTTACTTTATTGTCCTCTACACGCCTAATTTACATCTGGTTTTTCTGTACAGTATTTCATACCCAAGGGTTAATTACATTTTTTGATCAAACAGTATGTCAGACAGAGAGGTGGCAGGCCCTTCACATGCGAGTGACAGTGGCACAAACGTTCGTGGAGCAGGCACAGACGTCGTCTGCAGGGGTGACCCGGGGAGGCCACAACTGCCGGTGTCATCTAGCGGCCGTGTGTTGACCAGCAACCCAAGGGTTCTTGATTGGTTGACTAGGTCTTCCACTTCCTCCCAGATGACATCTGACAACCCCAGCCAAGAGTCGGTGGGAACGTCAGACACAACCCTTAGTTGGCATGGCTACTATGTGGTCTGGGCTCAGCGCCACGATACAGTGAGGACGAACTCTTTGAGGACAGTCAGCAGCGAAGAGGTGGGGGAGACATCCGCTGCTTCTTGCAGTAGTGATTTGAAGAGTGGCACGGGAGGTTATGTTGCAAGCAGTCAGGCTCTGCATACTGAGACCATTGAGGAGAATAGCAGTGACGGGCAAACACAAATCGATGACGATGTAGTCGATCGCACTTGGGAGCTGGGTGAAGCATGGGCTTCATCATCATCGTTGGGAGAAGAGGGCGTCAGCTTGCACGTCAGGCAGCGGTGCAGCCAGCAAGTCGCTAGTGTGGCTGTGAGTCAGCAGGGTGGAAGCAGTGCGAGGTCGGGAGCCAAATGGCCATGAGGTAGAAAACCCGCTTCGCAGGTTCAAGAAAGTAGCGGCACAGGAGCTCAGCAAGGCAGCGGCGTTAGTAGTCACTCAGTGCAGAGCATTGGTGGTAAAATCACGAACTCGGCGGTGTGGCAGTTTTTTACTAAGACAACAGAGGAGCCGAACATGTGTATATGTAGAATCTGTGGGCAGAAAGTGAAGCGTGGCCAGGGAGCTAACGCTGGCACCACAGCCCTTCGTCAACACATGCAGCGTCACCATCCAGTGGCCTGGGAGAAACGTGTCTCAAATGTGGTGGTCCATCCTGCCACCGCAGCAACAGCAGCAGCACCTAGTGGCACGCATGACATTTCAGCCATTCAATGCTCCATCACCTCTGCCGAAGGGAGCTGTTTGTCTTTGCCATCATCTACTGGTCACAGAAGACATGCAAATATCCCATCTACTGGTCATCTCTGTTTTGGATCAACTCCTTTTTGTTTTTGGCTTTAGCAACACTGATGGATTATTGACCGATTGAAAGCGGACACTGACGGATCAAAGGAAGGGAAAAGTGATCAGTGATGTCAGCACTAAATTACTTTCAACACCCTCCCCACTCTTTTGGGGGGTTTCTACATGTATCAGCATTTAACAGAACAGGTTCTGTCATTATCTGTGGAATCATCTGATGTTGGTGTAAAAGGAGTGCGCTGTTTGACGTTATAGTAGGATCTTGGCCCTCAGCTCGGTTCTTTCAAGCTGGTACTGACGTTACCTTGTCAGGCTGCGTTCCCGCCTCACTTATTTGGTCAGTTTTGCCCCTGTAAGTGCCCAGGGAATTGAAGAGTGAAGCAATTCTAAGAGCGGCGGCAGTCATATTCGTATTATACTAAAACACAGCATTGTATGAAGACAAAACCATGCTTTTCTCTGCATTTTGACATGGCCCCAATGTTCTTACAGCACCCTACAGGCTCTGTGCAGCCTGGAAATAGCTGTTTTTTTCATGCGATTCGCCGCAAATAAATTCTGGTCGAAACTATTTTTGTTGGAAAATTCGGCGAACCGAATTTTTGAGAAATTCGCCCATCTCTAGTCTTGGCATATTGATGTGGTGATAATATGGTGTTATTTATTTTTGGCTTGGTAGGCAGACACTTTTACTGTTCAGGACCCTGAAATTTCTGATGGTGGCCCTGCTTTAAGGATTTGTTCACACAGCTTACTTGTGCGCATAATTGCGCATGTATTTCGCCACATATGTGCGCCGCAATTATGGTAATTCATAGCTCTCATAGAGAGCTATGGATTACCCGTTGTCTCCCTACGCGTACAGTTTTAACATTGAGAGATAGATTACCCAAAAGAAAATCCAGAAAATCACATTGTATAAATTATATAAATTTATTTGCATTTTGCTGAGAGAAATAAGTATTTGATCCCCTACCAACATTAAGAGTTCTGGCTCCTACAGACCAGATAGACACTCTTAATCAACTCATTACCTGCATTAAAGACAGCTGTCTTAAATAGTCACCTTTATAAAAGGCTCCTGCCCACAGACTCAATTAATCAATCAGACTCTAACCTCTACAATATGGGCAAGACCAAAGAGCTTTCTAAGGATGTCAGGGACAAGATCATAGATCTGCACAAAGCTGGAATGGGCTGCAAAACCATAAGTAAGACACTGGGTGAGAAGGAGACAACTGTTGGTGCGATGGTAAGAAATTGGAAGAAATACAAAATGACTGTCAATCGACATCGATCTGGGGCACCATGCAAAATCTCACCTCGTGTGGTATCCTTGATGATGAGGAAGGTGAGAGATCAGCCTAAAACTACATGGGGAGAACTTGTTAATGATCTCAAGGCAGCTGGGATGACAGTCACCAAGAAAACCATTGGTAACACATTACGCTGTAATGGTTTAAAATCCTGCAGTGCCCACAAGGTCCCCCTGCTCAAGAAGTATGTTCAGCCCCGTCAGAAGCTTGTTAATGAACACCTGGATAATTCTGTGAGTGATTGGAAAAGGTGCTTTGGTCAGATGACACAAAAATTGCGCTCTTTGGCATAAACTCAACTCGACGTGTTTGGAAGAGAAATGCTGCCTATGACCCAAAGAACACCGTCCCCACTGTCAAGCATGGAGGGGGAAACATTATGTTTTGGGGGTGTTTCTCTGCTAAGGGCACAGGACTACTTAACCGCATCAATGGGAGAATGGATGGAGCCATGTAGCGTAAAATCCTGAGTGACAACTTCCTTTGCTCCGCCAGGACATTAAAAATGGTTCGTGGCTGGGTCTACCAGCAAGACATTGACCCAAAACATACAGCCAAGGCAACACAAGAGTGGCTCAAAAAAGAAGCACATTAAGGTCAGGGAGTGGCCTAGCCAGTCTCCAGACCTTAATCCCATAGAAAACTTATGGAGGGAGTTGACGTTCCGAGTTGCCAAGCAACAGCTTCAAAATCTTAATGATTTATAGATGATCTGTAAAGAGGAGTGGACCAAAATTCTTCCTGACATGTACGCAAACCTCATCATCAACTACAAAAAACATCTGACTGCTGTGCTTGCCAACAAGAGTTTTGCCACCAAATATTAAGTCTTGTTTGCCAGAGGAATCAAATACTTATTTCTTACTGCAGAATGCAAGTAAATTTATATTATTTATACAATACTATTTTCTGGATTTTATTTTTGATATTCTATCTCTCAATGTTAAAAATTAACTACCCTTAAAATTATAAAACTGTTCATGTCTTTGTGAGTGGGCAAACTTACACAATCAGCAAGGGATCAAATAATTATTTCCTTCACGAAACATAAAAAGGGGGGGTTTAAAAATTAAATAAACCCCTTGGAACAAATTTCAATTGGGGGATTTTAAATTTAAATGAATTTCCTTAATCAAATGTTTTCTATAGCTGAAATTAATAACAATAAAGGGTTTCTCTCACCACAATGATTAGCTTTTAATATGTAGGTAATGGTAAATTAAGGCTGTTACCTAGTACATTGCTTTGTTGATTTCTTTTTTAAAGACGAAAAGAATTTTATCTTCTCGATTTCACAAGTTTATCGGGTTTACTACCCCTCTCCTCACCTCTCCCTAGTCTCTTTTCGCTCTCATTGACAACACTCCGCACCCATGTCACTCCCGCTCATTTTACCTTACCACAGAAGCTTTTTTCTTTTAAGGTAAGACAATTTTTAAAACCTTGGGATCTGTACTTGTACACTTCTATTTACAAAACCTCCACATTCCTCCATTCCTCTTTATTGAGCGGAAAACGAGTGATATCCCCGTCATGCAAAAGACAGCCCAGACTAAACGGATCTGAAGCTCCCTGGGCCAAAAAAAAGAATGGTGGAAAACCCCCTTTAAGAAAGAATTTTGTACCATTCCTTCCTGCAAATGTGTTTCAGTTCATAAATTTTTCTAGGACACCCTGGATGACATGTCAGAAAAGAGGCCCTTTTCCATCCAGTTTTTTAAAGGGCATTAAAGAGTTTAAGCGCCTGAAAAAAAATAAAACCCGCCAAAACCCTCTGGCATGTGGTATACCTTGTATAGTATATTTATGCGCCCCAATTTTGGCATAAACCAAAAAAAAAAAGGGTGCACAGATATCATTGTGCATATTTGTACCTGCTTTAGGGGCCTTCAAAAATTCAGCTTAGCAAAAATGCGCCTGTTTTGGGATACGAATTTCATTAATAAGAGAACACAGCGTCAACGTTTTTTTTTGCAAAATACACCCAAAAAAAAAGGTGAGCCTTTAAAGGGGAAAGCGTCCCCTTGTTCAAACCCTTTTAGGTCAGCAAAGCCTTCAGTCGATTTGGAAGGCCCTTTTTCCCTTTTTAACTCATTGTGAAAGTTTATCATAGTTTTAAAAAAAACTCAAAGAAACAGTTTGCGTCATGGTCCCCATTTAGAAATGTTTGTCTACAATTGCATGAAAAAAAATCAGACCACATTTTATTAGTAATTTGTGCAGGATTATTTTCTTTTTCCTGCAATTGTAAGAACATGTATTTTCAATATACTCAATAAAGATGTGTGGATAAAATGAAAATTGCGGTGATGAGGCAGTGTTTCACATCTCATCAGTTTATCTGTATACTCTATGTACAATGTGTTAAGGGACCATTTCCAGATAGGCAGGACAAATATATATTGAGTAAAATACATATGTGATAACGTGTGATAAGGAAATTATGAAAAAGGTTGAAAAATGTGAACAAAAATGTGAACAAAATAATTCCACCATCAGCGGCTTAAATCGGAAAGACTGAAACGCGTATGCACCAAATTGTATGTCTACTTTTCATACGACTTTTAATATGTTAAAATAAATGTTTGGATCATTTTATAAGTTGCTGGACATATAGAATTTTATTATTTTGAGTTGTTAGCACAGGTCTGTGCATGATCCTTGCATCTCAAGTTTATATTCTCATGGCGAGATGGTTTTTTCATTACCCTTTCTTTTTTTTGTCATTTTGCCCTATACCCTGTTTTGTCATCAATATCATATTGATACTTAAATAAAAATATTTAGCTATATTTGAACAAGATTTAACTTGTGTACACATAGATACTTGTATTGCCTATTAAATTATTCTTAAGGCTACGTCTACATAGCACTGGTTTACAGTCATATTTTTAACCCCTTACCAACATATGATGTATGAATACGTCATAGTGCCGTTAAGAGGCTTTATAGCTAAATAGCGAGGTGTTAGCTGCTAATTGTAGCTAACACTCGCCGGTTTCTGCGCAGGTTGGTGCCAGTGTTATCCTGTGCTGTTTAACCCCTTAGCTACTGCGGCCAAAATGAGAAATGGTGCCGCGCACCATTCCTCACTTCAATCGGTGTGGTCACGGCGAAATTACGGGCTCCTGGTCCTTCAGCATGGCAGCTGGAAGCCTTGTGAAGGCTTCCATCGCTGCCATGTTTTCTGTTTTCCTGCCCGAGGCAGGAAGTAGTAAAACAGCCATCTTTGCACACACTAATGCATTGTATTACATGCATTAGGCTGTATAAATGATTCGCCCCTAGTGGTGAAGCACCCTAGGGGGACTCAAAGTTAAAGAAAAAAATGTTTTAAAGTGTAAAATAATAAAAAATTAAAAGATCAAATCACTCCCCTTTCGTCATTTTCCAAATAAAAAATAAAGTAATATAAAAGTTATACATATTTGGTATCGCCGTGTCCGAAAAAGTCCAATCTATTACAATATAACATCATTTATCCTGTACACTGAACACCGTTGAAGAAAAAAAAATCCAAACACTAAAATTGTGTTTTTTTGGTCATTTTATGACCCCTAAAAATTGGAATAAATTTGATCCAAAAAGTGGCATGTATTTCAAACTGGTACCAAGAAAAAGTAGAATTCAGCCCACAAAAAATGCACCCTCAATCAAGTCTATAGGTGTTAGTACAAAAAAGTTATTGTTCGTAGAAAATGGTTCCGCCACGCACATTTCAAAAATAGAAAATGTTTGGAATTTTTTTACGGTACCAACACATAACAAAAGCTGTATATATTTGGTATTGACAAATTTGTATCAACCTGTAGAATACAGATAAGACATCATTTACACCAAAAATTGAACGCTGTAAAAATAAAACATCAGCAAACATGGAACAAGTAAGTTTTTTCACATTTTGCCCCACTTAGAATGTTTTTGCAGTTTCCCAGTATATTCTATGGTAATATGAATAACATCAGTAGAAAGTACATCTTGTCCCGCAAAATAAAAGTCATCACTTGTCTATGTAGATGAAAAAATAAAAAGGGTATGGCTCTGGGAAGGCGGGTAGGGAAAAACAAACATGAAAAAAAAAATAGGCTGAGGCAGGAAGAGGTTAAGCATATGAAAGTCGGGCACCGAGGCAGGCTTACCGGAATACAGCGAAGTCACGGACAAAGAACACGACTCCAACAACAATTTGATTTACTGAACTTTCTGGAAAAGTATTGCGAACAATTCCCCCAAACACTTGTGTACAAATAAGTACCCGGGGCCCCTGTGCTGCACAGCGTGCAGCCAGGAGTGTATCCTTTGGATGCCTGATAACTTTACCTACCCGTGGGGTTCAGAAAGGCCAAGAACCCCTTATCTTTTAATATCGTAAGAACAAACGGGAACGATTGTGTGTGGTGCCGTTCACGGACGCGCTCGCAGTGCAGCACAGCAGCTTACAACTTAAACGAATTTACCCGCTTCCCTCCCAAATTCACATGTGATGCAAACTCTCTCGCAAGGTAACCGATCGCGTAAATATCGGTGTGAAAACTCTTTTTTAAGTCTTGAACAGAAAGGCATACTTGGGAAACCCCCTTTTGGCCTGTAACTGAACCTGAACTAACTAATCTAACAACAGGCCTTCTCACAGTCCTGAGCTCGTGGGTGTGTGCACAAGTGACTGACGTACCTCACAGTGGCCGCCAGTTCGTGTTCTGAGGTGCGGATTCCTACCGCTGGAGCCGATATTCCAATGCAACCACTCTTCTCAGTCTCTGCCAAGTGTCCCTTACATCCAGGAGCTCTCTCAGGCAACAGCATCCGTCTAGACAGTCAGGCTCTCCTTTCTCTCTGAAACAACTCACAGTCCAGATCCTGGCAGATTCAGAGAAAGCTGGATCGTTTCTTGCTCAGCTCCTGTCCTCTCCTGATCTCTCTGGGTCTCTCATCTAAGATGGTCGCAGCCGTGTGTGTCTTGTGACATGTCTCTCATTTACATATATCAGGAATCAGAAATAGTGGCATCTTGTGGCCAAACAGCAGAATGCAATGGAACGCTTACAGTTGTCACACATAGGATTTTATTTAGTGAACACAATGCGGCTGGTCCACTATCCCACACATATTCATTATTTAGAATATGCAAAACTCTGACTGTAAAAAATCCCCATATCCCTCAATAGGAAATCCGAGCTGTAGTCTACACAGCTTGGTTTTTCTGAGGTCAGATTTAAAATCCAAAATTTGTTAAAAAAAACTTAGAACATGTTCTACAATCCGTCGTATTCCACTTGAAATCAACAGATTATAGTGCAGTTCTGTTAATGGGATGACTGAAATCCAAAAACTGACTGCAAAATCCTCACAAAGAAAGGCGTTAAAAAACTAAAATAGATTGTAAAATACTGGTCGAATTCTATAACAGTATTTTACAATTGCCATGTGGACACAGCCTTACTATCATTCCTTGTCTTAGCTGGTATTGGCACTCTTGGTCTTGGTCAGTATTAGTATATCTGGCAAGGGCCTCAAAAGATCTTCTGTGCACTCTACATTAAAGAAATAAGTGATAAAGTGGTATACTATGTCTGGACTGGATACACAGAGATTCCAGATAAAGCTGTTTATTACAGTTGTTTAAAGTAATTCTGTGTGAAATTGCCATGCTTATTTAATTAGCCAGAGGGTGAAATTTATGCTACATCCAAGTAACACATAATTCATGTCACTGTATTGTAACTTTTTGTTTCAGTAATGAATAATTAAATAATGTTTATTTGAAACTACTTTTTTACTGTCGTTTTGATCCACAACACTAAATAGTCTTAAAATATGTACAATATGGTGAGGGCTAAGGTAAGCCCCACTTTATGCTGCATAATATTGGTGGAAGTGTATACCAGTCACTGCTCCACATTTATTATGCCACATACCTATTTGAAAAATTGTGAGAAAATTTTCTGGCTTCCCCTAGGTTCATCATTCAGATCATTGTTTGTCCCCATAGAGGAAATACCTGATTTTTCTATTTCAGTCACTGCCTAGAGTCAGTTTTATATAAAGTACAATGTCTAATAAGCTGTGATAATAGGAAAGACAAAAGTCTGAACTACATGACAAGTGAGAAATTACAAAGAATGAATTCTCATAATAGGAGTCGGCCTACAATATTAGAATATAATACTACGATTTGTACAATAAATCCATCTTGTCCTTTTTATTTATTATTCCATGCTTTCTTCTGTTTTGCCTTTTGTGTTGCTTTAACAAAGTTATCCTAGACAAAGGTTCTTGTATTATATTCCTCTAAAGCTCCACCAGTCACCTTCAGTTTGGTAATCCCTTTAGCTTGGCTGTATGAATTCTTATTGGATGATGCTGGTCTAGAAAGAGAAAAAACATTGTCCCAGTTTTATTTGTTCTGTAAACAGTTGTATGTTTTACTAGGAACATTTCAAAGTGTAGAGCAAATCCAGTTACAGAAAACTAGGGTGAGCTACAGGATATCATTTAACATATAATAACTAGTCATAGAATACCATTTACATCATTTAGTATGAATCAGTGGCGAATAGCTGGCCTTAAAGCAAAAATCATAGTGAGCCCCCATTATGGTTCAAGATGGGAATGGAACTAACTAATCTTGGGCCACCTCTCTCCAAAACAGCTACAAGGTCTATCTCTATATTTTCTCTAATTGGCTATTGATATCTAGGGCGACATGTATGAATCCTGGTGCTGACTGGCCAGTTCTAAATAGCTTTATGGTAGTGTAGAAAGCGCCAGAATGTATGAACCTGTTCTTCTGCAGGTCATACATAGAGGTGTATTGTAGTGCCAATACGACAACACTAGCTCAGGCACCACCTCTAACCTGGTCTGGCTGTTCTAACTGTTCTGCGCCTAGGTTTGGCATCAAAGAATCATAAATGTGTGTAATTCTATGAATGTGGTGTGACACGCCCCCAGAATGCCCTTAATCTTTGGCACATTAAAAAGTGTCTTTGGCGCATTACAAAGGTACTTATCACGCCACAGTTTGGAGTGCACCTGTTCATACATTTTTTTGGCTCAAAGTACACCAGAAACCTGCCGCAGCCCCGTTCATACATTTCACCTCTAGTTTTTATCTTCTAATGTATACACTAAACATGTCCATAAGTTTTAGTTGCCAGGCGAAGGCAAAAAAAAATGCTGACTGGCAAAGTGTTCCCTACTCCAAAGAGTCATGTTTTCTGCTTCATCAAACAGATGGACTTTGGCATGTAAGGCAATAAACATTATAGAACAAACACCCTGCAACCATTGCTGAAAGAACACAAGCAGCTTGGTGGCAGCGTTATGGCCTGGAAAAGTTTTTATGGCATTCTCTGGGCCCATTAGTCCATGTGGAGGCACTCTCAACTGATTTAGTTATGAATCCATCCTTGCAGATCACATACATCCATACACCCATACATGTCTCTGCCCAAGATCTTTCTGCAAGACAATGCAACATGTTCCCATATTAGACAATGGTGGAATATGTCATCAAGTTTGATAGTTGCAGGTCCTACATTTAAGACCCACATCTACAGTTGTGCTCAAAAGTTTACAGACACCGGCAGAATTTTTGCTTTCTTGGCTTTTTTCAGAGAATATGAATGATGACACAAAAACTTTTTTTCCACACATGGTTAGTGGTTGGGTGAAGCTATTTATTGCTGAACTACTGTGTTCTCTTTTTAAATCATAATGACAACCAAAAACGTCCAAATGACCCTGATCAAAAGCTCACATACCCTGGTGATTTTGGCCTGATAACATGCACAGAAGTTGACACAAATGGGTTTGAATGGCTACTAAAGGTAACATCCTCACCTGTGACCTGTTGCTTGTAATCAGTGTGTGTGCATAAAAGCTGAGCAAGTTTCTGGGATCCAAACAGACTCTTTCATCTTTCATCCAGCCACTGACATTTCTGGATTGTGAGTCATGGGGAAAGCAAAAGAATTGTTAACAGATCTACGGGAAAAGGTAGTTGAACTGTATAAAACAGGAAAAGGATACAAAAAGATATCCAAGGAATTGATAATGTCAGTCAGCAGTGTTCAAACTGTGATTAACAGAAAATCAGGGGCCCTGTAAAAACCAAACCACGGTCAGGTAAACCAACAAAAATTTTCGCCCACAACTGCCAGGAAAATTGTTTGAGATGCAAAAAAAACCCCACAAATAACATCAGCTGAAATACAGGACTCTCTGAAAACTAGTGTGGCTGTTTCAAGATGCACAATAAGGAGGCACTTGAAGAAAAATGGGCTACATGGTCGAGTAGCCAGAAAAAAGCCATTACTGCGCAAATGCCACAAAGTATCTTGTCTACAATACGCCACACAGCACAGAGACAAGCATCTAAACTTCTGGTACAAGGTAATTTGGAGTGATGAGTCCAAAATCGACCTTTTTGGCCACAAACATAGATGTTACATTTGGAGAGGAGTAAATAAGACCTATGATGAAAGGAACACCATTCCTACTGTAAAGCACGGAGGTGGACCGCTGACGTTTTGGGGATGTGTGAGCTACAAAGGCACAGGAAAAGTTGAAGGAAAGATGAATGCAGCACATTATCAGCAAATACTGGAGGAAAATTTGCACTCATCAGCCCTGAAACTGCGCATGGGATGTACTTGGGCGTTCTAACATGGCAACGATCCAAAATGCCAAGTTGACCTGTCATTGGCTACAGCAGAACAAAGTGAAGGTTCTGGAGTGGTCATCTCAGTCTCCTGACCTCAATATCATTAAGCCGCTCTGGGGAAATCTCAAGCGTGCAGTTCATGCAAGACAGCCCAGGAATTTACAGGAACTGGAGGCTTTTTGCCAAGAAGAATGGGCAGCTTTAACATTTGAGAAAATAAAGAGCCTCATCCATAATTACCGCAAAAGACTACAAGCTGTCATTGAAGTTAAAGAGGGCAATAAGCGGTATTAAGAAATAGGGTACGTAAACTTTTGATCAGGGTCATTTGGATGTCATTATGATTTAAAAAGAGAAAACACAGTATTTGACATAAATGGCTTAACCCAACCACTAACCATAAGTGGGAAAAAAGTTTGTTTTTCATTCATATTCTCTGAAAAAAGGCCAAGAAAGCAAAAATTCTGCCTGGGTATGTAAACTTTTGAGCACAACTGTATCTGAGGAACAGGCTTCTAAAAATTTTGGCTCAGATATTACAACCGGTCACACTTGTACACAACTCTACATTCTGTTCTACGGGAGTTCCGAGTACAGGTCCCATAGGATAGAATGGAGAGTCATGTGTAAGCACGACCAGCTCTCCATTCTGAGCAGATACTTTTGAGGACCCATTCCTGAGATAGGTTCAGGTATAACCTCTGGGACCCGCAACTATCAAACTTTATCATACTTAAATGGCAATTCTTATGGGTATTCCATCAAAGTCTAAGGTAGGAACACCTCTAAGTTCCTTCTGCAATGCTTGTAGCCTATCCTCTCCATTTTACATTGCTTCTCTAAACATAAGCCCATTTCCTTAACTACAACTGGACGTTGGCTTCTAATATGGGAGGAGAAATATAAGTCCTCTATATTTTTTTCCTGGGATCCATTTTGGATTTTGGCTACACCTACAAGGAAATAAACCATCTACAAAATATATCAGCTAATCAGATAACTGTCAGACATATTGGGATAATTGATGTTCAGTAATGATGAGAGTGACATGAAGGTTAAGTTACAGAGTTTAACCTCTTGTATTGTAAATGTACAGCACATACAACTATGTAAATGCACTTTGCTGTATGCTAATTTCATGGAAATGGAACAGGCTAATAAATTGTGCCTCTGCTATTAGCATTGGGCTCTGAAAAAATAAAAAAAGTTACTGCTCTTGAGATAAACTGAGGCACAAATAGAAAATCTGCATCCTGAGGGCCCAAAATACACCACATCCACAAGGGGTTAAGGAGATATAACTTGGAAAAACATGTAGTTTGAAGTAGAATACAAATCATTCGAGTGTTCAGGATTAGTGCAGCCTAGGACATAAGAACCTGAATAACTGGTACGACAAGGGATAAAAAACAATAGCGTTTGTATTGTCAATACTGTATACTTATTCAGAATAATTTTCATCTACATCAGTAGAAAGGAACTTTAAGTAAGTTCTGATTGATTGTTATCTATACACCCGGCGGCTGTGTAGCGGGATCGCGCTGTGGACATACCCATACGTCCAGGTGGGCCAAGGAGTTAAAGGGGTTTTTTCACTACAGGCTTTCACAGGCATCTTGAGCTGTTGATGTCTTTTACAGCTTCAAATCCAGGGGTGGGTCTTTCCTCCCAGTAGGCGTGTCTTCCCTTGCTGAAGAGTGGTGACATCATTAAACCCACTCCCCGTCCTTGCTCCTTCCCTAGTCCTCATTCTGTGTGAGCTGTGAGAGAGAGGATGTCACAGCTCTACAGGCTTCATGCACTGGTCAGTTCTCATGTCTGCAGAGCTGTCACCTCCCTCCACAAGCTTCTTGTAACCAGAACACCTGTATTGCTGTTAACAGTTATACATACACCCCCTAATGTTACATAAAGTGACATCTGGTCATTGTGTCTAGCAGAGTGTATTATATGTGTATTATATGGGTGGGGGAAGCAGAGTTTATTATATGGGTGGGGTGAGTGAATCTAGCATTGCCCAGATCCTTCACATCAGAGCTGTCCCTAGCAGAGAACCAGAACAGCCTTCAGTCAGTTTCACTATAAGTTTGCACAGCTCAGAAGGGTGTGAGCACAGAGCGTGCAGGGATCCAATCACAGCACAGGGGGCGTGTACTGACCAGGGGGTTGAACAAAATATCAGGCAGCCAATCACAGCCAAGGGGGCGTGGCCCGACACCCAGGCTGCAGTTTTAGGTGCACACAGATCAGCTAATAGCTGCTATACTAAATCATTTAGGTAATAATGTCCCATCATTACAGATATGATCTTTGTAGTGAGAAAACCCCTTTCAGGTGGCCATAGACGTGAAGATTCTTCCCCAATTCATTGAGTGTTACCAAATGTTTTGTAAACAGAAAGCTTTCCCAGCATAAGAAAATTTCAATAGTGAAAGGTCATATTTTAGCTTTCCATTGATCCACATGTACTTTTGGGTGACTAAAAACTAATATTATCGAATTTTCAACTTTGACCAAAGAAAAATGTAAAGTCTAAATGCTAAGCATCCTAACTGATCAATCTGATTGTTCTTAGTACCATGGGTTCTATGGTCAACCTTCTGTACAATTGGAACAATGCCTTGGGTACCTTAAAATAATGCGTTGAGCTGAAGTCGTGCAACAAAAAATGAATCCTCCCACCAAGCAGAGAACAGATCCAGACCATCCGACAAACAGTGCTGTTCCAAGCTCATATCTGCAAGTTAACGAAATGTATGCTTTACATGCATCCAAATATGAATATTCCAAAACCCAGGAAATATATGTGAATTATTTCATAGTTAAAAAATAGTTAAATTATTATCCACCACGTCCACAAATCCCGGACTCCCTGTATGCTGCTTTCACTAGATGCAGAGAAAGCTTTTGACCGTGTCGCCTGGCCCTTCCTAGAAGGGACTCTCAAGTCTATAGGAATAGGACCGACTCTTCTGTCAAAAATCCTTGCATTATAGTGCTCCCCTCAGGCGCAGGGTCGAGTTAACGGGTACCTCTCAGACCCCGTCTTCAATGGCAATGGTACCAGGCAGGGCTTCCCCATTTCCCCACTCTTATATGCCCTTTTTTATTAACTCTACTGAGGGACATTCCTCAAACTTGATCACGGGATCCATATTGGGCCCTGACCAATAAAGTGTTCCGCTTTTGGGATGATCTTTTTACATACATCTGAACCCCCTCATCTCCTCCCACCCCCCGTTTTAGGGCCCTCCGAGACTTTTTTCGTAACAACCATAAAAAAACATGTCTAAAATGTGCTCTTAGCCTCAACCTTCCCCCGAGATTTTTGGGGTTATTAGAATAACTATCCTTCCTCGGCCCGGGCACTCTTTCAAGTACCTGGGGGCCCAAATTTTCCCTCAATCTGAAAAAAACCTTTGATCTCAACTTTCCCCCTCCCTCAATCTAAGGGGCTTGAGCAGGGGGGATCGAAAAGACTTCTCCGGGTTTGGCCGCAAAATATTCAAAAAAATAATTTTCCCCCAATTGCTATATCATTTCAGGCAGTGCCTCTCAACCCCCCTAAAATCATTTTTTATTCCCCCCCAAAACAATTAACCCGGTTTGTGGTCAGGGAAACACTCGCGATATCCAGAGCCTTTTTAATGCGACCACGCATGGGGGCGGCCTCTCTTTTGCCGAACTTTCAGGTTTTACTTTTTGGCCTCTTCTGTCAGGACCGGGAAAAGCTTTCATTGCGTGCAAAAAAAGCTGGGTCCAGATGAGCTGCTCTACAGGCCACCCTGTGCCCCCGCCGGGGGCTCCCTTTCCCTTGCGCCCAAAACCCTTTGGCCCCTTCCCTTTATAACCAAACCCCCCATAAAAATTCGAAGGGGCTTTTTCCTACCTCATAAAACATCCTTGCCCCCGGGGGGGGCCCCCTCCCCCCTAACGGGGAACCCGCTCTTAACCCCAAGCCCCTACGGTTGTTTCCCCTCAGCGCCCGAGGAGCTAAAAAGTTTTTCGACATGGAGACCTTGAGGGGACGCGTTTCGCTTTTACCTGACCTTGTCTCAACTCGCCCCACTCATTTTTTTAGACTAAATTTCTATCAACACGAAGCTTTTACCCACAAAAGCAACCTTATCCCCCAAAAAGACCCCTCAAGCCATTTGAGCATGGGGTGCAAGAAGTCCACTAACACACCCCCCGAAAAAATTTTGCCTTTTAACTACCCCTCCCGACCCTTGAAACTTTTTATACCAATCAGCATGGGGGAGGGGTTTGTCCGGGTCTTCTCGGCTTAAGACTGGGGCAAAATCTTCCCCTTGGGGACACAAAACCCTATCTCGGCCCGGGTTCAGGAAATGAATTACAAAATTCTTACCCGTTTTACCCCGGGGGTTCCCCCTGCACATCCATAATCCAGCATTTTCCCCACACTTTTGGCGATGCCAAAAAGAGACTGGGGCTATGATTCCATATGGGGGGGGGTGTTCTTCCCTTTAACCTTTTTGGAACACAACATTTTGCGCTATTTTATCTAATATGGGGAGCACGCGCAAAGACCCACTGTCCTACCCTTTTTGAATTCACTTTCGACTCCGTCTTTAAAACCCCCTGTCACAGCCCTCTTAAATGCGGGAAAAGCGGTTTTTTCCCCAATGTGGCGATCCTCTACATGCCCTCCCCTACAGAAATTTGGGACAAGGAAGGGACAATGGGAGTAGAATGGGGAAAAGCTACAGCAATCACTTTAAAGAGGCGGAACGCTTCTTTCACATTTGGAATGATTGGTTAGTTTTCTGTAAGCCCCACTCTACAACTCCCCCTGAAGACACTTCCCGAACTCACCCCTGCGATCTACCCGATTATAATCACCACTTCTCTAGCTTGTGGTCTCCGCTCGGGGGCCCCCTCCCCTTCCTTGACCCCCTGTCATCCCAGGTTTTAACATGTTCAGTTGTTCTATTTGAATGTTTTAGTTATGACACTATATCACATGGGGCCCAAAAGGAATAAACCGCTTTTCTCGCCACGATGCCCTGGCGAACCTGAAGCCTTCCACTGTAACAGAACATTTTCTATTGTCGTTGGGTTTGTCCCCCCCCCCCAGCCGGGCCCTTGTGGCGTCATCTTGCCTGGACCCGAACCAAATTCCTACTCTCTCTTTATAAAAGGGGCGCTGGTTCGAAAAAAGAGCATCTACTCCTTTTTTTATCACTACCGCTTTTTCAAATTTTCTGTTTCAGACTGCAACAAAGCTTATCATAATTTTCTCTTACCATTGTTCATCAAAAAGTAACCAACGGTATTTTTGTAGTTTGTGCTCTGAATGTTTCGCGTTCAATCAATCCTTAATAAAACTGCTTCTTGAATAAGAAAAAAAAAAAAAATAGTTAAATTGTATTGATGGCAGACTTTGGTGATGGGAATTCATTTGAAATGTATGACTCTTAACTAAGAAGAAGCATTTTTTAATTGGAGAGATCAAACCCTATGAATTCCAATTCTTCTAATTTTTATTTTGTAAAGTTAGGACTATTATTGATGAATAACCACAACTCTGGAGTTTAGCCTACACTAAAAATGAGATGTCATACTATCAACTACATTATGGCCTTGTTTTGTAAAGTATAGTTCCTTACATGTAGCACCTGTGCAGCTTTGTTGTAGGGAGTCATTCAACCTCCGGGCAGTGGTGTATGTGTGTATGACGCTTAACTTGAAGATCTCGACATTGCCATCTAGAGGGCATTACTGGCACTGCAAATGTTTTTCTTTCATGCAATTTAATCACTTATGCACCTCAAGTCTGGAGTTCTGAGCACTTCTAGTTTATTGTTAACACCTTGTAGTAACAACCAGAATTACATTTGCACTTCATACTGTCAGGATTCATAATACATACAGTAGATACATGCCATCACACCACATCCCAGAACTTAGTGCTGTTATTATCCCAGCCCTCGCCCACCTTTTCAACCTGTTGTTATCCTCTGGCATCTTCCCTTCTTCCTTTAAGCATGCTACCATCACACCCATCCTTAAGAAACCACAGCTTGAACTCTTCTCTCTGACCAATTATCGCCCCCTCACACTACTTCAATTTGCCTCTACACTCCTTGAACAGCACGTCTATCTTGAACTGTCCTCTCATCCAACTCTCTTCTTGACCTACTGCAGTCTGGTTTCAGATCCCACCACTCTACCGAAACCGCCCTAACCAAAGTCACCAATGAACTAGTAACCACTAAAGCCTCACACCACTACTCTGTGCTTCTCCTCTTAGACCTGTCCTCTGCCTTCGACCGTCCCCTTCTTCTACAAATTCTCTCATCCCTTGGCATCATGGACTTGGCCCTTTCCTGGATCTCCTCATACCTCTCTGATCGGACATTCAGTGTCTCTCACTCTTGCATCACCTTCTCCTCTCACCCTCTGTTGGTGTCCTTCAGGAGTCTATCCTGCTTCCTCTATTCTTCTTTATCTACACTCTTGGTCTGGGACAGCTCATAGCATAACACGTTTGTTAGTACCACCTGTATGCTGACAACACCCAACTTTACATTTCCAGCCCAGTTGTTAACTCTGCTCTTTCAGATCCCAGAATGTCTATTGTCCATATCCTTCTTCTTCTTCTCCCGCCTCCTAAAACTAAATGTGAAGAAAACCGAATTTATTATCTTTCCCCTGTTGCACTCGACCCCATTACCTGATCACTCTATCACGGTCAATGGCTCTATACTTCCACCAGTCCAGCAAGTCCCCTGCCTCTACAAGCCACACATTTTGAGACAATGCTGTATATAGATCTTGTAAGAACACTTTGGGCCACATGTATGAAAACTGTTTAGGTCTAAAACTCACTTTTTTGCCCATAGTAACCTTTGATTGATTTTTAGACCTAAACAGTTTTCATACATGTGGCCCTTTATGTGGGATAATAATAGATAAAGGATAGTCAGGTTTTACTTTGACCATCTCATGTATACATATACATACTCTCTGTGTAACAATAAGATGACTTACCGTATTTTTCGGACTATAAGGCGCACTGGATTATAAGGCGCATTATCAATGAGCGCCTGCTAAGGCATCTAGGTTCATATATAAGGCGCACCGGATTATAAGGCGCGGCGCATTAAATGAAACAAAGCTATGGGACATGGCTTAGGGGTTGACTGATTGGTTGTAGCCACAGAGAAAAACTGCTGGGGTTTCCCCGTAGTGGCGTATTGTACTCTTTTGCCGTGTTCTTTATAATACGTTATGTTGTTCTTTTGTTATGTTTTTCTTAAAATAAAAAAAAACAATAAATGAAACAAAGCTCAGACCGCAAGCCAAACTTTATTCAACATTTTCACAATAACTCTCAACTTGTAAAGTTGTAACAAAAATCAATACACTTACAGTACCGTACTTTTTCAGTTCATTCCTCCATCAAATCCTTCATCTTCAGTGTCGGAGTTTAACAGCTGCGCGATTTCTGCATCAAGCATTCTCGGGTCCCCCTCATCATTATCTGAGTCAGTCTCGTTGCTGCTGCTTAGCTCTTCATTGATGATTCCAGCCTTCTTGAAAGCACGGATGATACTGGAGACTGATACCTTCTCCCAGGCATCCACGATCCATTTGCACATAGTGGCATAAATGGCACGGCGTTGCCTCCCTGTTTTGGTGAATGTGTGGCCACCTTCTGTCATCCAATTCTCCCACGCAGCTTGCAATTTAACTTTAAATGCCCTGTTGACGACGATATCTAGCGGCTGGAGCTCTTTGGTTAATCCACCCGGAATGACGGCAAGCTCCGAATTAGTTTTCTTCACTTGGGCTTTGATCGTTTCGGTCAAATGGGCGTGCATGGAGTCACAGACCAATAGGGATGGGGATTTGTGAAAAAATCCATCCGGTCTCTTGACATAGACCTACCTCAGCCACCCGCTCATCTTCTCCTCGTCCATCCAGCCCTTTGGGTTAGCCTTGATGATGACACCAGCTGGAAACTTTCCTTTGGGCAAAGTCTTCCTCTTAAAAATGACCATGGATGGTAGTTTCTGGCCATTAGCCTGACAGGCGAGAACTACAGTGAAAGATGACTTCTCATGTCCTGTGGTACATATAGATACCGTACTATTCCCTGTTTTCTCAACAGTACGTTGTACGGGGATATCGAAAGTGAGGGGGACCTCATCCATGTTAGTGATGTGTTGGCGCCTCTTTTAACTTAGCCAATCACAGAGCACGCTCAGAATTTCTTTTCCCCATAGAACTCTATGAGAAAGTAGCTCGCGCTCTGATTGGCTAAGCTGGACGAGACCCCGCCGCTTCAACTAATCAGCTCATTTCTGCATTTTTACTGTATTTTGAACTGTCCCGCCTTTGAATATGATTGGTCAATTTTTCTCCATAGGATATAATGGACATTGTCGCTCCTATTCTGATTGGCTGGTTTATGCCGACCAATGAGAATAGCTTAAACAATTTGAATTACTGTATTTCCCGCAATTCTCTCTATTGCAATTCCCTATGTAGCGCCGGTCTCAGGGACAAACGCGTTGTTTGGGATTTTAACTGCTTTATTTGTAAAGAAGGTTCTGCTCTTTATCTGATAATGTTTTACATTTAATAAAAATATTTTTTTTATTAATACCTCATGCCGCACAGCGCTGTGCGCCGAGATTTCAGAGCGCCCATCTCTCCATAGACTATAATGGGAGAAGTAGCTCGTGCTCTGATTGGCTGGGATAGCCAAGCCCCCGCTAGCTCAGCCAATCAGCTCTTTTCTGTCTTTTTACTGTATTTTGAATTATCTCGCCATGGATTCTGATTGGTCTAAACTTCTCCATAGACTAGAATGGGTCTTTTTCGCTCCTATTCTGATTGGTCAATAATTCTCCATAGGTTTTAATGGGTCTCTGTCGCTCCTATTCTGATTGGCTGAGCTAGCCGAGCCCACGCTAGCTCAGCCAATCACCTCTTTTCAGCATTTTTACAGTATTTTGAACTGTCCCGCCGTGGATTCTGATTGGTCTAAACTTCTCCATAGGCTTGTATGGGTCTCTGTCGCTGCTATTCTGATTGGCTGAGCTAGCCAAGTCCCCGGTAGCTTAACCAATCAGCTCTTTTCAGCCTTTTTACTGTATTTTGAACTATCCCGCCGTGGATTCTGATTGGTCTAAACTTCCCCATAGGTTTTAATGGTTCACTGTCGCTCCTATTCTGATTGGCCAGTTTATGCCGACCAATCAGAATAGCTTTCTGAGTTTGAATTACTGTATTTCCCGGCAATTTCCAATATCCTAATTCTTGAATTAGGATATTGGAAAGTGATTTTGTTTTATGTATTTTTTATTTTTTAGGTTTCAGCTCTTTTCCTGAGAATGTTGAACGCCTTTATAAAGGCGATTTTTGATTCAAACTCCGCACCGACATCTGGAATGATTTCTCGCTGTTCCAGCCTGTCTCGCATCGGAACTGTTTTTCGGCGCAGTCCCGCACAGCGCATAAGTCCCGCACTGCGCCCATGTCCCCGCACAGTGCCCCACACACAATGGTGAGGCGCAGGGAACTTTTGCCCGCATGTACGAGCGCACCGCCTCGGACGGCGAATCTTAGGCGCAGCGCCGCACTGCGCCTCGGTCCCCGCACTGCGCCTCACACACTGGCCAGGCGCGGCGGACTTTTCCCCGCATGTATGACCGCACTACCTCCGGCGCCGAATCATAGGCGCAGCGCCGCACTGCGCCTCAGTCCCGCACTGCGCCTAACACACAGGCGAGGCGCGGCGGACTTTACATAGTATGTATGAGCGCGCCCCGGCCCCGACATAAATCAGGCGCAGATTCCGCCGGGAAACTGGCGGAAAGGTGCGCCCCGACCCGGCGAGATTCATACATGTCGCCCTATGTGCGTAATTACACATAACAACTGTATATTTGTATCACATCTTATTAAACCTAATAAAGAAGACTTACTTTGCTGTTACATGTGTAGGGTCAAAGAATTCCGTAGTGGTCTTATGTGCATAAAGGGAGCAACCGGCCAACGAGTTTATACCTAAAAAACATCACAGTAATAAACGCCTCAAGGCTCGTAACTCCCCTAAAAGGTACATGCACATAAAATGATTTTTCTGCAGATTTTAACCATCTGCAATAAATTCACCATAACATTCCTTATTAGCTACCGATTTTCTGGTCATTCACAGTGAAATTTGGTTTACATAATTTTTTTTTTTATCATAGGAAAATTTGCATGGGTAAATCTACACGATTTCATGTGAATTTGCCCTGTTGGTTTCTCTGCAGATTGGTTGTGGATTTAGGCTGGGTTTACACAGTAGTATTTTGATCAGTGTTTGCAAGCCAAACCAGGAGATGATCCATAACATGCAAAAAGTTCTAATCTTTCCATTATAGCTTTTCTCTTTGTAGGTTCCACTCCTGGTTTTAGCTTACAAATAACGATGTAAAATACTGACCAAAATACTCTCTACTAGTGTTGAGCGATTTTTATCGACAAAGTTGAAATCGGCAAGGTTTTTATGGTGATCGAAATTTCCAGATCTTGCGATAATTAAGGTTAAAATCTGAGCATCATCTATTAAGATCGCGCCTTTTTCGGCGCTTCCTGTAATTTTGGTGGCCAGCAAATCAGATTACAGAATAGAGCAGGTGAGAATTGTGTGCGACGTCATGACTGGATGTGTAGGTTGCGATTGGCTGGAAAAATCACATGACCGTCGTTTATACATAAACACGTTCCTGTTTCAGCCTCAGTGTCTCTCAGCGTCTCATAGGGATAGGACCTGCGCTCTGCCTGTGGCCAAACAGCTCAGCGAAATGAGTCCTAATATTCTGCACAGAGAAACCTCTACTATTAGCTGTGATCCTTCCAATTTAGTTAGATTAGAGAATTGAACATTTTATGTAGTTAGCTAGAGAATTTAAAGCAGCATCTACCGCTGTAAATTCACGGGCGGTGGGAGGGGGGGGGCCCCCGCGGGCGAACACAGACAAGCTCTATCTATAAAGAACACTGGATAAAAGTTACACCAAGACTTAGTGTAGACATTGTAGTGGAATATCTTTATTATTAACAGTTTGCTATTGAAATATTTCCTGGATATTGGGCAGCCTGAACTTATATTGGATACACATCATTTCTAGTAACTGCAGGTCTACTTTGTTAGCTGCAAAACTCCACTTTATTATCAGTATACATTTCAGATAGGTGTTCATTTTCAATTTTACCCATTACACCTGTGACTGTTAATATAATCCACCTTGCAGTTAAATTACAATCCAGCAATCTTGTAGTCAGCACAGGTTGTTTGTTGCCAAAAATACCGTGTATCGTACAAAAACATAACAGTTTACGTTTTTTTGACTTTTGCGCACCCAGCACTGTTCATTGACGCAGCATCCACGTAAATCTTAAAACAGCAAATTCTATATTCACCACAGGTGAATTGAAAGGTGCAAAAAATACCGTGTATTATACGAAAACATAACAATACAGACTCCTTTTCCCGGCACTTTTTAATCTGGGGGGTCAGACAGGTTTAATGGTCATACTGCGGTCCAGGACAGTTATAGTCAATGTCCAGTGAAACTAAAATGGTGGTTGAAAGACTCCTTTTTTCCGGCATTTTTTTAAATCTGGGGGTCATGCAGGTTTGGGGCTCATGCTGCGTTCCAGACAGGGATATTCAATGTCCAGTTCAAGTAACATGATGGTTCAAATCATACTGCCTTCTGGCACTTTTTAATTTGTGGGTGATGCAGGTTTAAGGGTCAGGCTGTGTACAAGACAAGGATAGTGAATGGTCTGTGACTTTTTTTCTGTGACTTTTATAACCTAAGTGTGTTGCCTAAGATGTAGCACGTATCCATTTGACTGTTGTGGATGTTAATTTCAGCTTCTCCAGCCTTGTTTGGGTGTAATAATAGACTTTAATGGTAATCGCTCATAATCGATGCTCACTATCGAAAAACCTTATCGATAGCGGCCGACTATCGACTATCGCTCGATCTCGATAGCCAACGCAATCGCTCAACACTACTCTCTACTGCCACTTATAGGTGCAGACCTCACCTCTGGAACCGTCATCTTCTTGAACAATTCATGGTTGTAATATATTATGGGTGAGCATGCTACAATCCTGTCTTTTAATGGAGGATCCACGGAAGTAACAAAACAGACTGGTCTTATAGTCCCAACACACACAGGACCTTATTTATTTACTGTCTAGCAGTAAGTCTCTGTAGGTCACAAGCGAATAGAGGGCACTACAGCTTTCAGCTCTCTTCCCATAATGTTTTTATTATATGTCTTTGTTATATGTAAATGCCCAGTGGGGTGCAAAAGGCTGATATGGAAGCTAAAATATCGCCCAGCTTTGTTTGTGTGGTGTTCAAATTCTAAATGAACTCAAGAGTGTATGTACATACATCATCGAAAGAATAAGCCTTTCTCCTTTATTAAAAGCTTGGTAAGAGTTGTTATAAGCTTTCAGTGGTAGGAGTATCGTTAGGCAAAACAGATATCTTTATTGAACAATACAATATAATCATCATTTAAGCAACACCTTTTCATTATTGTTCATTTATTATAATAAACGCCTCATTGATAATCATTAAAAATCATCTTTTATAGGTAAGCTCATTAGTAATAAAAACAGACCTCTAATTATTCTTAAGCTCCTGTTAGTATGCATTAGTATGCATGACATAATCATTTTGAGATATCTAAAGGCCAGTGGTTCTACTACGCTTGACAGAATAACACGGCTTGCGGTTTTATCTCTAATCTTCTACTTCTAAATATCTAACAGTCTGTGTTAGGATATGTCCTTCACAAGCTCATGACAAGTAAGAATGTTGATAATTATGAAGAGACAACTTCTGCGAAAAGCTGGGTTTCTACAACAATAATGCAAGGGCACAAAATAATAGATACGGTTACCTACAACTTCATGGAAAAGTGCTGGTCACTAGAAAAACTGCAAACTTTTAAACACCCTTATGGAACTATAGAATTTATGAAAGAATTAATATCCATATCAAGGCGATCTTCAAATCCTCATACACCGACATGGTGCCAATCTGAGATATTTCCCTTTCTGAGCCTCTTATCACCTATCACCCAGCAAGCCAGTTAGCTCTGCACTGATGAGGAGCAACACCGCGAAACACCTGTATGCAGATGAGCAATACTGGCTTGGCATGAATACGTTCCAAGACTCGGTGAGTCACAAGTGAAATGAGGATGACTACATTTAATAAAGGGCGCAAAAGTGTTTAGCTCTATTCCCATAATGCCTTTGTTATATGTAAATGCCGTGAGGTGTAAAAGGCGATCTTCAAATCCTCACACACCGAAATGGTGCCTCTCCCCAATGAGAGATATTACCCTTTCTTAGTAGTAAGACTGTTTTTATTGTCCATAGCAACCAATCAGAGCTCAGCTTTTATATTTCTAGAGCACTACATGAAATGAAAGCTGAGCTCTGATTGGTTACTGCTAGACAGTTTTCAAAAATGAGTCCCCCAATGTTTCTTTTAGAGCAATTAATATTGGTTGAAATACTCACTCATCTGATATTACACAGTTCTATGGACATTGCAGCCGAGAAGCTTTTTTTTTAAATTCATGGCTGCCACTGTGCCCACAGAATTCAATGAATAAGTGGCAGCAATTAAAAAAATCTCTCTATGGGAATATTACTTTAACTACTACAAATAGATTTTTAGTGTAGAATGATATGAAAGATAAGAATGAAAAAAAAAAAAGACTAATAATATGAGCAAAACTATGTGGACATGTGGAAATTATATAAAAGAATGTTATACATAGAATCCATATGTCTGGAATTTAGCACAAACATCATAGTATTCAAAATTAATAAAGCTAAAAACTAGCTTGAATTTATTAATGATCCCTAATAAATTGAAAGATAACCCATCAGTTCTGAGGAGAGTTAAGAAAGGGGCTAAGCAAATTAAATTGTAAGACATTTTAAATCTATATACTATATGGCCTAAGGTATGTGAACACCTGATCACACCTACACAAACTTTTCAGACATACCAATCCAAAATCATATGTGGTAAGAGCGTTGGTTCCCCTTCTGCGTCTATAATTGCCTCTGTTTTTCTCTGTAGCGAATAATGCAGCAGGGGATTTTCATGCACCATGAGCTTCAGCACTTGCTGACCCCACTCTGCCAGTTTGCATGGTCCACTGCTTTGTTAATCCTAATGTCTTCCACTCTAGAATAATTGCATTTAGAGCTCATAGGGACTGACTAGGGGCAAAGTTGCATCTGATGACTGTGACCAATTTAAGGTATGTTCAGATAGAATGGAAATGCAAACGATTTTCTACAGCAGAAAATCTACAACATTTCTGCAGAAAATCTACATTAAGCAAATTTTGGTGACAATTTATTTCAGATTTGTCACTGTGAATTTTTAGTGTGGATTTTTAACATACTGTGTGAATAAGATTTTGTAAAATACCACTTTGCCTCTACTGTTTTTTTCAACATGAATTCACTGTGGATTATCAACCCCATCTGATCACACCTGTAGGGTCAATAAGCTTTGCATGGGTATGTGATTGATTTTAAGTACCTGTTTGTAATGGATGTAGCTGAAACACCTTAACTCAATGATTAGGAGGGGGTACACATACTTTATGTCATATAATGCGAGACATATAATATAGACAAATTTATATTGTGCATGGAAGAACAATAAAGCATTGATTAATTTAATTCTAGGCTTTAACAAAATTTCTAGACAACCACCAATGTGCATAAACATGTCATAATTACAGTAGTGCCTGTTTCTGATTTGGCTTATCATCTATTGTATTAATTAGTAAGAAATAGATTTCGATCCAAATAGCTTTAGTTTTGGTATCACCATACGACAAACGTCATTACCTGATAATATATATAGTATTCCAGCCAAACAAGCAACCTTGGCTTTCACTTGGTCATTACCTCCTATCTTTGTACATTTCATGCCAACAAAAGCAAACACTGTACCAAAGAATCCCAAGCATACGGCTACTATCATGAGTGCTCTGCATGCTTGTAAAAATCCTGAAGGAAAGAAGCAAGATAAAATAGTTACATAGATGACAATGCAACATTGAACTTCCAAGCCGTAAAGTATCTGGTATAGGCAAAAATATAACACACTCCCAAAAACAAAATAAGTGCAATGTAGCCTCACGGCTTCAATGACATTCTGTTCTGATCCTTCCACAAATATCTTAACGCTAATGTTTTCCTTAGTTTTGTTTCCGAATTATGCTCAGTAAAAGGCAGCATGTGTTGCGTCGTGCTAAATCGAAGATCAGGCATCTGACATGCGCAATCCCATGGTGAAGCCATCTCTTTACTTGCCATGTGCACAACTGATTGACAGGAGCAGTGGATTTTTGAAGACGCCGTACTGCCTCCTGCGATCCCGTTCCTTCCACTTATTCTAGAAGAGTCTATGAATGGTAATTTTGTCATTTTTATATGTTTAGGTTAGTCATTGGAGGAAATGTTTATTTGCAGATTTGTGCATAATATGGGTTGATTATGGATCATTGTGATTGGAGCAATAAACTCTAGACGTATCATCCATTTATTACATATATTGGGATTGTATCCACCTTATTTATGCTTGAAAAATACTTTTTTTCGGAGTCAAAACTTTGCATTTTTTTGTCCTGGGATTCCACTAAATAATAAAGCACCTATGCTGACGCTATTTATCAATTTTTTGGGGGGATTTTTCTGGAGGAGGTCTGTTGCATTTTTGGATGCTTTGTTTCAGTATTGAGGACTCAGTCCTGTCCAAAACAACAATATTTATGCATTGTGTGTGAAGACTTTATTATACTTTAAAGGGAAACTGGTGATTTATGCTGCCCTATCTGAGAGCAGGATGTGGGAGAGAAGCTGAGATGTGTGATACATAGGTTTGTATGATTTAAAGCAGGATTTATGAGAAAATGCAGAGAAAATCTGTGAAGCTGAACAGACAGCTTACCATGCCCATATACAGGGACTGACAGTTAGCTCTGTATACACACTAATGCAGGGAAAGCTGTCTTAAAGGGGTTGTCTCACTACATTGATTCATCTTACCTCAGTTCTGTTTTCTCAGTTTCATTTTTGAATTCAGGGATGTGTTTACTACTTTCTACTTGCTAATACTATTCTGCAGTCACGAGCTGCTGAAGACACCACGTCTGTAGCTATGGCAACCAGCACGGGCAGCCTATCAGGAGAGATTGAACAGGTCTGTAGCTATAGCGACCTGAGGAGCTGATCCAGCCCATACAAGAGGGGATATCTAGGAACAGGGAGGACACTTTTAATGGACACATATTACAAAGTGACTTGTTTTTGCAAGATCTTTAACATAAAAAGCAATCCTTGTAGTGAGAAAACCCCTTTAATCACTGTATGTGGGTGAGGTAGGCAGGACTCCTATTGTCCCTTAAGGAGTCTGGTGATTATTTTCTCTGCTTTTTGCTAAAAAGTCCTGCTAAATCATATACAGTGGGAAAAAAGTAGTTAGTCAGCCACCACTTAAAAAGATGAGGGAGGCCTGTAATTGACATCATAGGTAGACCTCAACTATGAGAGACAAAATGAGAAAACAAATCCAGAAAATCACATTGTCTGATTTGGAAATAATTTATTTGCAAATTATGGTGGAAAATAAGTATTTGGTCACCTACAAACAAGCAAGATTTCTGTCTCTCACAGACCTGTAACTTCTTCTTTAAGAGGCTCCTCTGTCCTCCACTCATTACCTGTAGTAATGGCACCTGTTTGAACTTATCAGTATAAAAGACACCTGTCCACAACCTCAAACAGTCACACTCCAAACTCCACTATGGTGAAGACCAAAGAGCTGCCGAAGGACACCAGAAACAAAATTGTAGCCCTGCACCAGGCTGGGAAGACTGAATCTGCAATAGGCAAGCAGCTTGGTGTGAAGAAATCAACTGTGGGAGCAATAATTAGAAAATGGAAGACATACAAGACCACTGATAATCTCTCTATATCTGGGGCTCCACGCAAGATCTCACCTCGTGGGGTCAAAATGACCCTAATAACGGTGAGCAAAAATCCCAGAACCACATGGGGGGACCTAGTGAATGACCTGCAGAGAGCTGGGATCAACGTAACGAAGGGTACCATCAGTAACACACTATGTCGCCAGGGACTCAGATCCTGCAGTGCCAGATGTGTCCCCCTGTTTAAGCCAGTACATGTCCGGGTCCATCTGAAGTTTGCTAGAGAGTATTTGGATAATCCAGAAGAGTAAAGGGAGAATGTCATATGGTCAGATGAAACCAAAGCAGAACTGTTTGATAGAAACACAACTCGTCGTGTTTGGGGGAGAGAGAATGCTGAGTTGCATCCAAAGAACACCATACCTACTGTGAAGCATGAGGGTGGCAACATCATGCTTTGGGGCTGTTTCTCTGCAAAGGGACCAGGGCAACTGGTTCATGTACATGAATGAATGAATGGGGCCATGTATCATGAGATTTTGAATGTGATTTTCTGGATTTGTTTTCTCATTTTGTCTCTCATAGTTGAGGTCTACCTATGATATCAATTACAGGCCTCTCTCATCTTTTTAAGAGGGAGAGCTTGCACAATTAGTGGCTGACCAAATACTTTTTCCCCACTGTATATAAATCTGATCATTGACATGTATAGCAAAAATCATTTACAAAGCACAAGCGGCACATTGTAATGCGCCTGATTTCGGGGGGGGCGTGTGGGAGGTGGGGCGTACTAGAACCGTACGAAGCTATAGATTTATAGCTTCAGTACGGCATTTCTAGGCTCATTACTGCTGGAACAGGTAAATCACATTCAAAGTGGTATACCTGAGCCAGAATTGTCATACAAGCGCTAGAATACGTCTTATTTATGACCCGCTGTATAGAGGGTTCATAAATCAGGCGCATTCTAGGCTATTATTATGCGCGTGAAATTTGGTGTTTAAACACCAAATTTCATACATGCTGCCCTTCATGTGTATAAAATGTGAAGAAATAGTGCACCGTAAAATAAAACACATAGTAAATCTGTATCAAATTTGCAATAAATATTCTACAGTATAGAAAATAAAATAGAAAATTAAATTAAAAATGTGGGCAGCACTAGCACAACAATAAAATGTGCCTATAATTTGCCACCAGGTTACATACTATTTAAGAAGCAACTTATATTTCCTGATCTTGCTCTTGAAGATAACCATATGATGATGCAGGATAAAGTGCTTTTCCAGAGTGGCAGGCAGTTATTCTTCCAGCTGATCATACGAGTTCCCATAAAGTCAAAAGTACAGCAATGTCTAGAATACTGCTCCAACTAAAAGGATCAGAGGAACTTCTGACTCCCACCGTTTCAACTCAAATTACAGCACTTATAGGGAAAAATTGAGGGGGATGCTCCTTTGATTGTGACACAGGGAACCTCGGTGACAAGATCAAGGCCCAAACTAAGTGTGGGCAGACAGTCCAGGGTTTACTAAAGAGCCTATGGCTGGATGGCCATATATGCTGTTTTTAGGGTATATGTCAATAAGTCTTAACAAATGCTAATGTGATAGCATATACAGTTGAAACCAGAAGTTTACATACACTATATAAAAAGACACATAGATGTTTTTCTGACAGTCTGACATGAAATTAGAATAAACCTTACCAGTTTTAATTCAAGTAGGATTATAAAATTATTTACATTTGCCAAATGACAGCATAATGAGAGAGAGAATTTTAAGGCATTTTTATTACTATCTGCAGAGTCAAAAGTTTACATATATTTCATTAGTATTTGGTAGCATTGCCCTTAAACTGTATGACTTGGGTCAAAGTTTTGGATATCCGTCCTCAAGCTTCTCACAATAGTTGGTAGGAATTTTGGCCCATTCCTCCTGACAGAACTGGTGGGATTGAGCCATGTTTGGTTATCCTTACGCCCAGGGCCGTCTTAACAGCACTATGGGCCCCTGGGCAGAGAGGTGTACTGGGGCCCCCCCTCCCCTCCCACCCTAACAACCCCCCCCCCCCCCAACAACTCCCCCGCCTAACAACCACCCCCCCCTAACAACCCCTCCCCCTAACAACCACCCCCCCCCCGCCTAACAACCCCCCCACCCAAAAAAAATAAAAAATACTCAAAGAAACAAATATAAACATTACCAGCTCAGGTCACTATTACATGACAGAGACCACAGCACTAATCGAATATAGTAGCAAAATAACCCCTGACACCAGGGACTCACCGGAGGCGTCCTGTCTTTTCAGTCGTTCTCTGAATCGTTCTTTTTCCCTTTTTCTTTCCACCATAACCACTTCTCCCGGCCACCACTCGTCCCTGCAGAATGTAACACAAAAACATCTTAGTAATTAGGGCAGGCAGGGCCAGTAATTAGGGCAGGCAGGGCAGGGTATATAGCCAGGCAGGGCCAGTAAAAGGGCAGGCAGAGCAGTGTATAGACTGCCAGGGCAGGTATATAGCCAGGCAGGGCAGGTATATAGCCAGGCAGGGCAGTGTATATAGCCAGGCAGGGGCAGTGTATATAGCCAGGCAGGGGCAGTATATATAGCCAGGCAGGGCAGTATATGGGCAGGCAGGGCCAGTATATGGGCAGGCAGGGCAGTGTATATGACCAGGCAGGGCAGTGTATATAGCCAGGCAGGGCAGTGTCTATAGCCTGGCAGGGCAGGGTATATGGCAGGCAGGGCAGTGTATATGGCAGGCAGGGCAGTGTATATGGGCAGGCAGGGCAGGGTATATGGGCAGGCAGGGCAGGTATATGGGCAGGCAGGGCAGTTGGTATATGGGCAGGCAGGGCAGGGTATATGGGCAGGCAGGGCAGGGTATATGGCAGCGGGCAGGTTATGCAGCAGGGCAGTGTATATGGGCAGGCAGGGCAGGGTATATGGGCAGGCAGGGCAGGGTATATGGGCAGGCAGGGTATATGGGCAGGCAGGGCAGTGTATATAGCCAGGCAGGGCAGGGTATATGGGCAGGCAGGGCAGGGTATATGGGCAGGCAGGGCAGTGTATATAGCCAGGCAGGGCAGTGTATATGGGCAGGCAGGGCAGTGTATATAGCCAGGCAGGGCAGTAGTTTTAAAAAATAAAATAAAAATCTTACTCACCTGATTTCCTTCCTCTTTTCGTCCGGAGCCTGTGGCCGTTCAGACTGCAGGGCCGCGGAGCAGGCGCGCGATGACGTCATCAAATCGCGTGCCTGCCCCGCGGCCTCCTGGGAGCTGAACAGACGGGATCAATAGATCCCAGATGTTCAGCCTCGGCTGCTGCCCGCACCGCGCGGTGCAGGCGGCGGCCGTGATGGCTACATGGCTGGGTCTGTGACCCGGCCATGCAGCCGTGGGATGAAGGGGGACCTGCGCCACAAGCCGGCGCCGGTACTCGGGCCCGCCGGGAACCCAGCCTCCTGCGGCGACGTCGAGCCGCGCTGCGGCCAATCCGGCTGTGCTCCACTGGGCAGAGTAGGCGGCTGCCCGGGAGGACCCCCTGAGATCGTGGGGCCCCCGGGCAATGGCCTACCTGGCCCAATGGAAGAGACGGCCCTGCTTACGCCACGTTGTAACCAGTTTGGCAGCATGCTTTAGGTCATTGTCCATTTGGAAGACCCATTTCCACCCAAGCTTTAACTTCCTGGCTGATGTCTTGAGATGTTGCTTCAGTATTGACACATAGGGCGACATGTATGAAATTTAGCGTTGGCACGCCAAATTTCATGCGTCTAATAATGGCATAGAATGCGCCTGATTTATGAACCCGCTCTACAGTGGGTCAGGCGCATTCCAGCGCTGGCGACATTTCTGGCTCAGGTATACCACTTTGAAAGTGGTATACCTGTTCCAGCTGTAATGCTCCTAGAAATGCAGTAAAAAAGCTATAAATCTATAGTTTCATAAGGTTCTAGTGCGCCCCGCCTCCCACATACTCTTCGATCTGAGGCGCATTACAAAGTGCCGCTTGCGCTTTGTAATGCGCCCAGGAGTGGCGTGCGGGAGATTTAAAAATGTAGCGAACGGGGCTGCGCCTGATATTGGACTGAAAAGACGCTAGATATCTGCCGCAGCCCCGTTCGTACATGTCGCCCATAATATTTCCTCATGATGCCATCTATTTTTTGAAGTGCACCAGTTCCTCCTGCAGCACAACAACCCCAGAACATGATGCTGCTACCCCCCAGTTGGGAAGGTGTTCTTAGACTTACAAGTTTCTCCCTTTTTCCTCCAAAAGTAAAAATAGTCATTATGGTCAAACAATTCAATTTTAGTTTTGTCACACCACAGGACATGTCTCCAAAAATGTAGGTCTTTGTTTCTGTGTGCATTTGTAAACATTAATCTGGCTTTTATATGTTTCTTTGGGAGTAATTCCTTCTTCCTGACAGAGTGGTCTTTCATCTCATGTTGGTACAGTACTCGTTTCACTGTGGACAATGACACAATCTTACCAGCTTCCACCAGCATCTTCACAAGTGCTTTTGCTTTTGTTCTTGGGTTGATATGCACATGTTGGACCAAAACATGTTAATCTCTGAGAGACAGAACCCGTCTCCTTCCTGAGCGGTATGATGGCTAGACATTCCCATCTTGTTTGTACTTGTGCATAATTGTTTGTACAGATGAATGAGGCACCTTCAGGTATCTGGAAATTGCATCCAAGGATGATCCAGATTTGTGCAAGACCACAATTCTCTTGGCTGATTTCTTTAGACTTTCACATGATGTTACACACAGAAGCAGTGTGTTTCTGGTGTGCTTTAAAATACATTCACATCTGTGTCTCTAAACTCAGATGTTGCCAATGAACCTGTCAGAAGCTTTCAAAGACATGACATCATCAAATGGGCTGTCCCAAATTGTTTAAAGGCATAGTAATCCTCAATAATAAAATAATAAAAATGCCTCAAAAAAATAATCCCTCTCATTTTGCAAATGTAAATAATTTTGGTAATCCTAGCTGAATTAAAACAGATAAGGTTTATTGTCAGATAGTGAGAAAAACATATATACATGTCTTTTATATAGTGTATGTAAACTTCTGGTTTCAACTGTTGATGTATGCCAGTATCTTAAGTTAAAAAATCCCACTAAAAGAGAAGAAAAATGAACAAAAAAAGTAATCTAATAATTTGTATTTTTCTTTTACAATACTTAAACTTTGTTAAATAAAAATCCTAAAACATTTAATAAAATACACAAATTTGATATAACACAACTAACAAGCTGTAGAATACATTTACATATGCACATAGAAAAACTATTTCTCCAGCACAGCCAAAAAATGATGGTAGTGGTATGTTCATATTTTAAAGTATGCAACAAATTATTGAAATACTCACTTAAAAACGTTATGCATCACATCATGGAAAAGGATGGCAACAAAAAGAGACACACTGAGGAAGGAAACTTACATGTTTCGAGCGGCTAAAACCCACTCTTCTTAATAGCACTGATCCAACTGACATATAACAAGGCTATATGTACAAAGTATTACCCCCGATAATGTGTTAAACCTGAGAAATTACAAAATAACCAAAAGCAAACTACCAACTCCCATGTACCTCCCATAGATCCGCTTTCGTCTTGCGTGCCAGACAAAACCGTAAGTCGCTGATACAACATTTCCATTTATGCGCACTGTAGGAATAAAATCCAAAGCATTGATACGATCACAGAGCGCATGCGCCGCAGTTCGGAGCGGAGATATGGGAAACAAAGCTGTATATTAGAATAATAGAACTGGTCTGTTTAAACACAGAATACTATAATAGAAAAAAAGGCAATGAAAAAGGGGGAAATTACTGATCATAAATGGCATAATTATTATATCTTGTTTGTGAACCTGAGATATATGCCAACATGAAAAAATGAATAAAAATACAAAATACATAAACAGTGCACTATGCACATAAAATTAAAACACTAAATAACATCAATTAAACTTGAAAAAATGTAACCATTGCAAAATACCCAATAGGAAAATAAGTGTAAAAATGCTCCATCAATAATGAAACATAATTTCACGTCTAGTATTCAAACCATGCGGAAAAATGGTATCCAACATGGTAATCCAGTACACTTCCCTATCCTTTAGCGTACGTTCAAGATCCCCACCTCTTGTGGATTTATGACACCTTTCAATTCCCCAGACCTGGAATGAACTCAGACTACAATTATGGACTTCAATGAAATGTTTAGATAGACCCGATTTGTTACGGGTGAAATTGAGATTAACATCATTGATGTGTTCAAGTATGCGGGTCTTTAGTTTCCTGATAGTGTATCCTATATAATATAGACCACACGCACTACAACCTGCCATGTACACCACAAATTGTGAATTACAGTTAATATAGTCGCGTATAGGATATTTCTTTGTGCCTAATGAGTTTGAAAAATTCTGATCTGTGTCTTGCTGTCTTATGGGACTGCCGTGTATTAAAGAAGCTGGTAATCTGGGTCCAGAATACATTTACAGCATCCTTTATTTATCATGATCGGTGTGGGTTGTAAAACTAGTTTTTTTCCACAAAATAATAATGAATATAAATTAAATGCTAATGAATATGTAACAAAAATGACACCTATAAAAAAGTACAGTGTGTCCCACAAGAAAACTTCATACAGCTATATCAAACAAAAAATAAAAAAAGTTATGAGCACTAAAAATATTGTTTTTGGCCCTACGGTTAAAACTGCTAAGGTTACCACAGATGATTAGGAATCATTCACATAAGTCTGGCCATCACTTTCCCAATAAGATAAAAGCTAGTAGAAAACTGATCGCAAAACAGATGCCAGAGTGTCCTCTAAGTTTAATTTTGTCATAATTTTTTTGTGTCCTTTGTAGCCTGAGAGAAAAGTGTTGTCTGGCAAAGCAAAACCAGACCGATGCAAAAACCTTTCCATCACTTGTGTTTGACTGGCTGAATATAACTAACATATCTCAATGCAATTATTTATTCAATATAAAAAGTCAGACGCCAGTAACCAAAACATTTTTTTATGAATTATTATTACCACATGTTGTCAGTTCTTATGTCTTTCTTAAGCGAAAAAAATTATAATAAGAATTTCATAAATTTTAATTTGTTTTAACTGTGAATACTAGTATTTGCCAAAACCATAGTTTCCTTCCTATATTCACTTAAATTACCAAGTATAATCCACTTTGTTTCACACAAAAGTTTCCTTGGAAGAAAGAAAATACTGTAGGAATAATAATAATAATAATATTAAAAATGAAAAAGTCAAAGAAGTGACTGGATGAGATTCTTACCTTCTACACGGAAGATGGTTAGGTGAGGTCGGCAGTGATACGAGCCCAATGCATTCCCTGCACAGTTCATCCACAAGCCCTGAAACACCCAAGTGGCTGTAATTACGGAGCTGGCTCGGCTGGTCACTCTCCATTCGTTTGATACAACTGCACCAATTACTGCTCCCGTGCCACAAATGCAAAATATTAATGCAATAATTTGAAATCCAGACATATCCAGCTAGTAAAAACCTCACTGGACTGAGTTAAAAGCTCTGGTGGTCTGAAGGCCTAATTACATTACAAGGACACTACAAAAACATCATGTCCTTGTAGAACACGGTTTTCTTTACTCACAGGAACAATCCTTGCTGAGGGGCAAAGTACATTTCACTTGAAGTGAAGCATTGGGGCAAGAAACGCTACTACTTTAATGAGTGGATTAATATGTTATAAGTATTAATGAAATGTTCGGATGTAACATTCTTTTGAATATGAATATACAATGAATCATTCACATTGTGCAGACAGTAAATTTGAATTAAAATAGCTTTATAGTCACTAAAATGTAATGATGAAGTTAACACAAACTTGGAAACAAAGTCCAAACTAATGATTAATTAAGCATTAACCTGTTCTTAATTATAGTTGATGGTTAAAATATGCAAACCATCTAAAGTTAATGGCAGCACTAAACAAAAAGTTTAAATTGCATTGTGGTACAGATGGAAACAAAGGCGTAGCATGAAAAGGCGGAAGTAGTCTTTTACAGATAACATGTTCCTGAGCGACAGGTCTGATAGGCGCAATTGTGTGCAGGTCCGGACAGGCTGCATCTTTTCATCTGTATGCACATCCTCAGGACGCGCATACATTTGAAAAATATTGCCAAACACAGAACTGATAGATATTGGGTCCCTGTCCTGCCAAGTAACAACTCCTGTGAGCCGGAGGTTAGCCTATGTCCGTTCAGAAGACCTCAGAAGGTCAGTTTTTTAGTAACTATAAACTACTATAGAGAAAGCCACATCTGAGTAGTCTCCATCTGTTTTACCAACTCTTTGTGTGGGTCCGATATGGCTTTAAAGAAGGCAACCTCCAATGCTTCATTTACTTTATTATATGAGTAACTCAATGATTACATAAAACTACAAGAAGATAGTGTGATATTGTATATACTTTTGCATAATATAGATTATAAAGAC
Organism: Phyllomedusa bahiana; assembly: GCA_025379985.1. NCBI lineage: Eukaryota > Metazoa > Chordata > Amphibia > Anura > Hylidae > Phyllomedusa > Phyllomedusa bahiana. The sequence goes on along the minus strand of JAODAL010001060.1, from coordinate 210,541 downwards.
AAGGCACACATAATATTGGTTACAAAGGCAAAGCACGCATAATATGGATTACAAATACTTACATCACATCTATATATAGGTCAAAGCTTCATCAGGCATCTTATAAGCTTCATCTATCGGCATCAGCTGGTAACCACGAGCCAGCGAAGATAGAGAGATAATCCTGAGATCAACACCTTTCACTGGTGCCCCCATATACAGTTCCAAGCTTCACCAGGCATCTTATCAGCTTCATCTATCCGTAACATCAGCTGGGAAAAGCGGCCAGCGATGACAGAGATCTACCTAGGTTACTACACTGTGGCAACGAGGCGTCCCTCTATAGCCCACAGGCCCAGCTACTTCTAACTTCGCAGCAAACTTTTCCAGCTTATATCTTACTTGAAACAAATGCCTGCGTAACCAAGTGTTACGCAAGCTGACAGATCAGTACTTTTCCAGTATAAGGCCTCCCTCCGTCGAATGGCCAGTTCTTAAGAGGTTAACATGGCACTGGAAAAAACCCATGACTAGATGCCGAGCGACCCTGAACCATGAACACCTTGGTTCCCATGATTTCCCTCCAAACATCGCTGGGTAGTAATTGTTTACACCAGCACAGAGCTATGTGGCTACTAGGTACAACTCTCCCACAACAACAAAGTCATGTGAGAGACCCTGATAACAAACCTCTGTGTCAATATACTGTTTCTCACAAACATTTACCAAGCGCTAGGAAAATTACAGCTTAAAGACTAGCTATTATCATCTATAATTCTTAAAGTGATACTGTCAATATGGATTCCGGATGGTCAAGAAATCTCTTGCCACTACATTCCACCCTTGACCATCCACAATCCATATTTTATCTATATACAACACCATATCCCAAGGGAATGGCTTCAGCAGATGAACAACATATTGCTTTAAGAGAAGGAATACACTGTATACAGCAGCATAATGCAATGCAAGCACAAACTATAGTGAGAAGTACTCCTAAAATATAGCGTAAATAACCAAGATCAGGTAACCAGGAAAATAACCAATCCCACCATTTACCATTACTCTGTGTGATGTGAACTGATCTATCTGGGACTGCAAATCCTGGCTATGATCTGACAAGTTAAAGCAACACCTATTCTGAAACTCTTGGTATCCATGGTGGTTAATTAATAACAAATACTCTATAGCTTCTCTATTCTCTAAGATAGCTTTTTGATAACTTTGTATATCTAATACTATATCTTCTTAGGCTCTACTGGTAGTATTTATTGATCTAGCTACCAGGCAAGATAATCTCCCTTAAAGCCTTAGCAGCATATGCAGCTACGGCAGGGGATCCTACAAGCATAAGGGGTAACCCTAGAATTTCTGACTGTCAATATGGACTCTAAATGGTCAATAAATCCACCCTTGACCATTCAGAATCCATATATCATTTTCATTATGCCTCCTTTTTTTTTTTTTCCCACCTCATATTTTTATTTGCTGACATTTCCCTATCTTATTTGGATTATAAATCATTTGATAGCATAATTCAGCGGATGCAATATTTTGAGTCTATATATCATATCTTCAGCAAGGAAATCCTCTCCAGCACAGTTTATACAAGCATAATATGTATAATTCTGGATCACATCTCCGTCTTCGATCTCCTTTTCTTGGACAGACCCCCCTATAAATTTTGTCCATAGTTGTGAGGGGGTTGGTACAGCTACCATGCAAGTCTCTAGTATGTAGCAGTAGCAAGCTTTGTCTACATAAATGTTCATCAATTGTGCCAAATAAAGATTCTGTTTAATTTTCCATAATGCCATATTCTCCTTGACTGGCACTTCCTCTCTTTGTTAATGCAACGATTGGGCAATAACAGAGACCAAAAGGACCATGCCTGCGATACCGATTGTAACGGCTGGGTGGTGGACCCACTGGACCACCTCAAGCGATGATAGCTAAGCCACGCCAGGGAACGGAATCTAAGTAGCCCCCGGTTTTCACCAGAGCCCGCCGCAAAGCGGGATGGACTTGCTGCGGCGTGAGGCTGCCAGGTCGTCCCCCCTGACATGACTTGCTTGCGATGGCGGCCGAGGTGCAGCGTGGTACAAAGACGTAGTCCGAGAATCGTAGTCGTGGGCAGGCAGAAGGTCAGGGCAGGCGGCAATGGTTCGTGGTCGTGGACAGGCAGAAGGTCAGGGCAGGCAGCAGAGGTTCGGAGTCGAGAAACGTAGCAAGAGGTCTGGTACACGGTAGGGCGAGAATACACTTTAGGAAACGCTTTAGCTAAGGCACGAGGCAACATAGATCCAGCAAGGGGTGATTGTGGGACGTGACCTTAAGTAGGGGAAGCGCCTGGCAATTAGCCAATTATCGGGGCGCTGGCCCTTTAAATCCTCGAGAACGAGTGCGCCTTAGGACATGGGCACGCGCGCCTCGGCCAGCAGAGGGCGCGGACGGCACAGGAGCGAGGTCAGGTGAGTACCCGGCAGGCGCGGACCCCCGGTTCGTCCCGCGGCCAGTGGCGGCACCCGACCCTGGTGGGCGTACCGGGGGGGGCGGCCACGGGTGCACCCGCGGGCCGAGGAGCGGGGGGTAACGCGACACCGATCAACCACCGTCTCCAAGTTTGGATTGGATACTGAAAAGGAAGAACAGACTTATTATTCTCTGAGATAACATGTTTCCCACTTTTCTTCTCCTGGTTTCCTCGCTGCCAATTTTGTCCCTGTAGCAATAACTTCTTCAGGCTCTGAAGGGCCCTTATCACTCAGTTGTTTTCCCCAAATTCTTGCACCATTGTTTAAAGAGTGAGTGGAACCAAAATATTTTCCCACTCATACTGGAGTGCACATATCACAGCTGTTATAAACAATAAACAATAATACCCTGAGTCAGGACACGAGAATAGCAAAAAAACGAACAAGAAGGAAAAGTAACAAAGAAAGGAGAGGGGGAAGGGTATGCGCGCAGCTGGGCGCAATAGCAGCACAAGAGAGAAGGATTCCAAGAACCCCACTGGGGAACAAAGGCTTCAAACACCAAGGGTCAGAGCAGGTGTACGGTAACTAACATCCTCCTAAGCCCTGAAAATCCAGACTGGCTTGGTAAGTAAGCCAAGGAGCCCATGTCCGAGAAACTTGTATTGCATCCTCGGGGGCGTATGCAATCAGTTCCTCCATACGTTGGGTAGATGCGACTTCGCACACCCATTCCATTATGGAAGGAGAAACGGTTTGCCGCCAATGGCGTGGGATCACCGTCTTTGCCGCTTGCAAAAGGTGTCTCGTTAAGGACTTCTTATAGGAGGACTGTGAGTGGCAGAACATAAACAGAAGAGTGGCCTCTGTGCAGTCCCTGATGCCCCGCAGGTTTTGGCACCTCTACCAAATATGACTCATAGTACCGACCTCCCGAAGGCACCTCCAACACGTTTCAGGGACGCTCGGGTACCATTTGTGAAGTAAGGCCGGTACCCTGTACCATCTTGAAAGCACCTTGAAACTCGTCTCCTGGGCCTTACAAGCTATTACCGCCTTGTACAATTGCCAATTTATCTCACACTTTTCCACTCTCATAGCCCCAATCATCTCACTCACCAAGAAGGATAATAATCCCTGCTTCTGGACTTCTGAAACAGAAGAGGCATTCACCCTGCTAAAATCGTCCTTCTCCGCTTCAGTCTCCACTGCCCTGATCACGAGAAACCGTTCTACTTGGAGGTTTATGCTTACTCGCTCGGAGCCAGAGCCGTTCTTTTTCAAAAAGCTGCCAAAGACAAATTCCTCACCTGTGGCTTCTTTTCTAGAACCTTCTCTCTGGCCGAGAAGAACTATTCCATCAGGCAGAGGGAACTTCTAGCCTTTAAGGAATGGTGACATGTTCTGGAGGGGACCCTTCATCCTGTGACCATCTACACGGATCACAAAAATCTCCTATATTTTCAAACGGCTCATCGCTTGATTCCTTGTCAGGTCTGCTGGCCGTCGTTTTACTCCCGTTTCAACTTTAACCTTCATTTCGACCCGCTGACAGGAACTTTAAGGCAGATGCACTTTCCAGAGCTTCGGATGCCACTGATGCCAAACCTGATCCTCGACACCTAATTCCTCCTGATCGCCTCGTCCTTGCTGCCCCATAAAGCTGTGGGAGGTTCCTCCGGGTGGGACCTGCATGCATCCTACACTACGGAAATGGATTCTGTCCTGGGGTCATACCTCTCGGGTTACTGCTCACCCAGGGTACTGTAAATCTGTTGACCTGATCACCCGGCATTATTGGTAGCCCACCCTCTCACAAACATAAGGACTTTGTGGCCGTTTTTTCCCAAACTGCCCCTGGAGCCCCTCGGGTTCCTGTTGCCACCGGTCAAGAGGTTAAATAACCCCAATCACGGGGGGGACTTAATGACTGACCTCCATCTTCCTCAGGATGTTCGGATTTGGTATTTGGACCTTTTTCCCCAAAATGGCGCATTTTTCACTCTCCGGCCTTCATTGCCACCTCATTGGCCACCTTGTTTGCATATTTTTCAAACATGCAAATAATTAAAAAAGAAACCGAAAAGAGGTATGGCATTGAAAAAGAGAAAGAAATCCACGGGTTTTGGTTTTCCGCAGGATTTGAACCGAGGCCCCTTTGTCTGAAAGGAAAAGTTTTACCTCTGAGCTACAATGTAGCCACTTACAGTTCACACATAAAAAGCTGTCAGGGATCCCCTCACCCTTGTCCCGGGTCGCAGGCGCATCCTCCCCGACTTGAGGGGGCGCCCCGTCCCGCACCTGGGGCCGGGGTCCGTCACCCCGCTGCCGGGTCCCCAGTGACTTACCCCTTCGCTCCGCCCCGTCCGCCAGTCTTCGGCGTGCGCGGCGCCCCCCCTTTAGGGAGCGCGCGGCCCCCGGCATCTAGATTTAAAGGGACATGCGCCGGAAATTTGCCATTTGGGGGGCACTGTCTATTTTAGCCCACCTCTTCCCCATGGCCCTTTTGACGGATTCTTAGTGCCATGCCTTTGTAAAAGCGTTCCGAAACCTTGTCTCGCCCCCCCCGTTACCCAAACCCTTTTCTTAACTTTATCGACCCGATCCTTCCCGCCTCGCCGACCTTTCTGCCTGTCTACGTTCACGAACCACAGCCGCCCCCCCTGCCCTTTTCTTGCCTGTCCCCGACTACGAACCTGACTGCCGATTCTTACCCGCCTACCCTTTGGCCGCCACGAAAGGCAAGCCCCGCCAGGGGGTAGTGACCTGGGGATCCCGCCGCAGCAATCCATCCTGTTTGCGGCGGGCTCGGGTAAATACCGGACCCACTTAATTCCACTCCCTGGGGGGCTTACGCCACCCGCCTGGGGTGGTCCAGCGGACCCACCTCAAGACCGAAAACAGTAAGATCGCCATGGACCCGCCAAGGCGTCCTTGCCGAGATCGCGATATCACCACCGTCGGGGAAAGAAAACAAAACAATCACGCAGCAAGCACAGCGCTCGAGCATCTCCTCCATGAGCAGCAGCTCATTGCCACTCAGCACCTTCGGCGCAGGGGTTCCCCCCGTGACAGTCGCTACATTTGGGTCCAAACCCCCGCTTGGCCATGCCGAAAAAGTTGAGGGGGACCCTAACCTGCAGGGCTTCATCACCCAGTGCTCCCTTCATTGGAACTTATGGCGGGTCGTTCCCTTCGAAGACCAAAGGTGGCCTTCGTGTCATCTCCTCTGGGGTAAAGCCCGGCCCGGGCAACTCCTTCGGGACCGGGGCGACCCGGTCACCGCTGCCCCTGGTGACTTTTTACGGGAAATTTTCCGTAGTGTTTTCGAAGAGCCTGCCCGCCTTCGTCTCCCGAGCCCGCCCGTGAACCTGCAACAAGGGAACCCTCCGTGGGAGACTCGCCGTGCAGTTCCGCAAAATTGCATCGGATGGTTTGGGAACGATTCAGCGTTGTGCGCCACTTTCAGAAGGGTCTCTCCACCCAGATTAAGGGCCCTCGCCGCCCGGCCCAAAAAGCTTTTTTAAGCGAGCTCACCCTTTTGGGCAAACCCGGTTGATCCCCCTTCACAGGGGAAGGAGGGCCCCGCCAAGAGCAAGAACCATCCACACGCCGCCTGTCCCGCCTGCTCCGGTGTTTCTACGGCCTCCACAGCCTCCTTCCCCAGCCGCCGTGGAAGAGGCCATACCTGTGATAGAGCTCACCTACTCCGCAGGAACTTGACCAAGGGTTTTAAGGAAAACCCTAAGTCTCTCGGGGGCAGGAACATTTTCAGGGTTGCATATTTCCCCGCGGCGGGGGGGAGCCCGGCGGCCCCTGGGCTACGGGGGAGAGGGAAAACCCTTCCCCAAATAGTTGTCACCCGAAACCCCCCATTTAAAGCTTCCCTTCCTGACCCTTTCCTGGGAAAACTTTTTTGGACCGGTTGTCTCAAAACCATCTTCCCCTTTTCCCAAAAACCCCTTATCCCCCCAGGGGGGAACCCGCTTTCCTTTTTACGGACCCTGCCCAAATTTGGAGCATGCAAAAGGAGACGTATTTTGTTTTCCCGGTCTTTCCCCCCAAAATTTTATTGGGTTTCCGGGGGTGACCAACTGCCCCGGGCTGACTGGGAGGGGCGAAGTTTTGGATGGGGTCCTGAGTGTTTGGTCTCGCGTTTGGGGGTGCCTTTGTTTTCCCGTTCCCCGATTTGCTCTGGGGGCCCCGCATAATCGTGAGGTTTCTATTTTTTTTTCCCGGAAAACAAGCAGAGACCTTGCCCCAATGTCCAATTTTTCCCGGATCTTCTCCCCGGGAAAACCAAAGCCCCTCCAGGTTTCCCCCCTTATCCGTTCCTGAGACTCAAGCCAGTTAAACCCCGGAAAACACAGAAAGGGGTTTATTGGGAAGTCCCCCCCCGCGGGGCAGGATCTTCTTTGTGGAAAAAAGGGACCCCCTCACCCTGCATGATACCGGGGCTGAACAAGATCACGGTAAAAAAAAACCTTATTACCTTTTATCACGGAACTATTCGACCGCTACAGGGCGCAAGGTCTTTTCCAAAGGGGGATCGAGAGGGGCCTACAATTTTGGTCCGGATCCCAAAGGGGGCGATGAGTGGAAGACGGCCTTCAACACCAGAGAGGCCACTTCGATACCTGGTGATCCTTTCGACCTGTAATGGGGGCCGCCGTTTTTCCAGGAGTTCGTTGCGATGTCTTCGGGGACTTCCTATACCTGCGTCGGGTCTAGGGGCATCCTGATATACTCTCCTGATCTTGAGACTCCCCCCTTCATTTTCCCTCAAGTGCTACAGCGCCAGAGCTAAAACCTTGATGCCAATTAGGGAAGTCCCTTCCATCAAGGGCCTTCCGTTCCTGGGTTAAATTTTTTCTCGGGCCAAGGGGCTACCGGGGGACCCAGCCAAGTTGTCAGCCGTATTGCAATGGGGCCACGCCCATGGGCCTGCGGGCCATACCGGTTCCTGGGCTTCTGAATTTACCCAGTTTTTCGCATCTCCGTGGGGGCTCCCTTGTGGCCCTTACGAGGGAAAAACGCCAATCCACAGCTGGCCTTCGAGGGTGAGGAAGCATTCACCAAGCTAAAAAAGGCCTTTTCCTCTCTCCATCCTGTCCGCCCGGCCCGCGAAACCCCTTCTCGGAAGTAGATCACTAGGCCTAGCAGTCCTCAGAAAAAAAAGGGGCCCACACAAAACATCATTTTTCCCAAAATTTTACAGGCAGAGGAATACACCATTGGGGGATGGGGGAATTTTAGCCCTAAAAAAGGGCCCCCTGGAAAATGGCATTTTGCTGGAAAGGGGCTCGGACCCATTTGTATTCTGATCAAAAAACCTCCAGTCCTCAGACGCCCAGGACTTAATCCCCGCCAGGCTAGGGGTCGCTTTTTCCCCCTTTTTTTTCAATTACCGCCCGGCCGGAAAAAAAATAGGCAATGCCCTCCCCCCCGGGCCTCCACGTGGTGGGGTGAAGAACGATCCCAAACACATAATTCCCAACGCCAATTCCCCCCTTTCCCGGAACGCCCCCCGGGAAGACAATGCCGCCCTGCGCCCCGTAGGCTATCCGAAGTGGGGTCCTGTTTGCTGGTGGCCCCGGGGACTCCCGGGGGACAAGACTTTTCTCCGTTTCCCGGTCTATTGGTGGCAGGACCTGCTAAGGAAAAGTTAAAGAGTTCGTCCCGGCTGTACCCCTGTGCTCCAACAAAACTCCTGCCCCCAACCCGCGGTTCTTACCCACGCCCTATCCAACGCAACCATGGTCTCACTGGCGATGGACTTCATAACCGCCTACCCCCCGTGGTCCGGGAATACCTTGTGTGGGGGTGGGGAGCCGGTTTTCTAAAAGGCAATTTTGTTCCCTTGCCAGGTCTTCCTCGGGCCCCGCGCCTGGGCCGACTATTTTTCCCACATTTTTCGTCTGCACGTCCCCTCCAAATCACCGGGGTCGGGGGTGAGTTTTTTCTAAATTTTTGGCGGGCCCTTTTCCCCTAAACTCCCGGTGAAGCTTGACTGCTCCTCGGCTACCCCCCCTCCGACGAATCGCCAGGGGGAGAGAGTGAATCAAGTTCGGGGAAGGTACCTGCGCCACTTCGTGCTGCACGGCAAATGACTGGCCCAAAATTTCCTTGGCGGAATTTTGTATAATTCCCCAAGGGCAGAGTCCCCCGGGCCTCTCCCTTCACGTTGTTACGGCTTACATCCCCCCCCACCCTCTCCCACTAGATCCCATCCGAGGTTCCCGCTGCGACACTCTGGTCCAGGGCAAGGACCGTTTTGGGCCCTGACCCCCAATCCCCGCTCCGTGCTCTGACCGCATGAAGGGCAGGCAATAAAAAGAAGAAGCCCTCCCCTTTTCTCCCCGGGGGTAAGGTGTGGGGTCACCCCATATGTCCCCCTCAAAATCCCCTCCTACAAACGGGACCCCCTTTGTAGGACCCTTCGAGGGCCTTAAGCCATAACCCGGTGGGGCCTATAAACTTCCCCCTCCCCCCTACCATGCGTATCCCCAACCCTTTCATGCCGCTACTAAAACCCCCGGTCCTTAAACGCTTTTCCAGAAGGCAGTCATCCCCCGTCTGTGGCGAGCAGCAATTCTTTGTGGGTTTAAAGAAATCCTGGGTATGAGGGGGGACTAGGGGAAACGTTATTTTAGTTTGACTGGAAGGGGGTTCGGGCCGAAGAAAGATGTGGGAGCCGAGGAGAACATCCCGGACCCCAGCATTTAAAATTTCTCCCCCCCTAAAAAGAAGGGGACCCCCGGGGGGGGGGGGGGTACTGTCACGGAGCCCCCGCGACCCCTTTTTCCCGGGTCGCAGGCTATCCGTGCCCCGACTCTGAGCGGGGGCCCCGTCCCGCACCTCGGGTCCGGGGTCCCTCATCCCGCGGCCCGGGTCCCATGACTTTCCCGGCCTCCTCCGCCCCCCCCGCTCAGTCTCTCGGCGTGCGCGCGCCGCCCCTTTGGGGGCACGCCGCCCGGAGTCGAGATTTAAAAGGGACAGTGCGCCGGAATTGGCCATTGCCGGGCATGCTCCTATTTAGCCCAGCCCCTTCCCAGTGGCCTTTGCCGATCTTTTTGCTCAGCCTATTTTGAAAACGTTCCAGAAAGCCTTTTTTCGCCTACCGTGTACCAACCCTTTTGCTTTTTTTTTTTTCGTTTTTTCACCAGACCCTTTCCGCCTGCCCTGCCTTTTGCCTTTCTACGTTCCCCAACCACACCGCCCCCCTGACCCTTTTTGCCTGCCCCGACACGAACCCGACTGCCCCATTCTGTACCGGCCCCCACCCTTGGCCGGCCCCCGCAGGGGAAGCCCCGCCAGTGGGAGTGACCCGGGGGGACCCCCCCCCGCAGCAAGTCCATCCCCCTTTTTCGGGGGGCTCGGGATACCGGACCCACTTTGATTCCACTTTCCCCGGTGTGGGCTTACGCCCCTCCCTGCGGTGGTCCAGCGGACCCCCTCAAGACCGTAACACAGACCTTCTTTGACTACAAAAAAGGAAAAACATGGGATGTCATCCTTTAGGGGCACAGTAGCAATTCAAACAAAAACCCCCACACTCCCCCCTTTTGAGCCACAGAGCTAAGAGCTGGATACAGGAGGTATGAAATGAGATCATGGCAACACCCCTTTAAGCAGGCATACCACTTTAAAGAGGATCTGTCTGTTTTACTGAATGAATGCATTCCATGTAACAAAACAAAGCTGGAGCATATTTTTTGCATTGTGCTATTCCCCTGTATTCCTTCTAGGGATTAATAAATTGGAAACTTTAGGCGACATACATGAAAATTGGCATTAACACGGCAAATTTTATGGCCAAATAAGGTTGGGAAAAGCCGATGTATGAACCCCTCTACAGCGGGTCATAAAAACCCGGGCCCCTCAAAACCACGGGCGGGCAGTTCATCGTTATACCACTTTGAAAGAAATGCCGTAGCGAAGCAATAAATATGTAGCTTCGCTACGGTTCTATGGTGCACCGCCTCCCACATGCCACCATAGACTGGGCACAGTACAAAGCACCGCAGGTGCTTTGTAATACGCCCGAGAGTGGTGTGTGGGAGATTTAAAAATGTATGGACGGGGCTGCGCCTGTTAACGGGCCAAATATCTGTTGCAGCCTCGTTCATACATGTCGACATTTGTGTATTCCCACACACTCTGACATTGTCCAATCAGTGCTGACAAAGTCAATATGTACAGTCAGGACAGTTTAAAAGTAGAATGGTGACACCAGTTTATTTATACATTTCTTGTGCTAATAACAAAAGCAACACAATGCAGAAAAGATCACAGCACAGCATTGCTTTGTTACATGGAAGCAAGAATGCATTAAAACAGACACGGTAGGAGAATGGACAGGTTTTTGTGGCGCTTCAGAGTGATGCCATCTGACATTCTGGTTCTTGAAGAAAAAAAAAATGATCAACACTTTAAAATAATGGGTCCGGACGCAAATAAAACAATTAAAGTGAATGTCTAGAAAGCAAAAAAACAAACATTCTCAAATTGTTTGACTGAAACCGTATTAATCTGTGATGTTTTTTTAGTGCTACTCCTGTGCTGCTTGTAGAATCCCTTCTCACCAGCCGAGCAGCAGCATTTCCTTACAATGCATTAGGTTGTAGAAAAGAGGTGATGAATACTTCTGGTGAAAAAAAAACTAAGGAAATGTTTGTTTCCACCACTATAATACTAAAAAGGCTATAGTTCTTTATAACAGTCAACATATTTTCCTTCTTCTTTGCAATGGAATGGTGAAATCACATTCCAATGGTCTTTTTAAACATAAAAAAAGACTTGGTACACCCCTGTTAGAGCAGGTCAGGTAAGGAAAGGTAACACAGCCTTGAACAGTCCAACGTCATTCATCATCTTGTAACAGACAATACTAATGCCTACAGTGTCTCGAAGTAACTGGGCACCAAGTGCATTATAAACCAATCAATCAACAACTCTCTCTCTAGACCATCATGGATGTATTTATTAACCTTTTTACTATACTAACCTTTTTACTATACTATACTAAACCTACTATACCACCATAGATGTAGCGGCTAAAACATAATCTTCATTTTTAAATTCATTAAAAACAATTTACTAGCAGTACTGTTAGGGACCCCCAGAGAGGATACACAGTTAGAAACAGACAGTGCACCCTAGCACTAACTCCACCAAAGCTGTCCATGCCTTCTTGCTAACCTGACCCTAATCGGTCGGCGACAACTGGGTGGCAGTCCCTACCCTGAAAACGTGCAGACAATGAACAGACAAAACAATATAGAAGGGTTGTAACGGCATGCGAGTGTCGCGCCTGCTCCCATTTCTGGTTTCTTTGTGCGGCGACTGTCCCGTCCTGCTTCCTGCCCTCTGCTTCCTCTGGCTACTTCGAAACATACTTCTCTCTGGGGTCCACTAGGGTTGCGCATTGTCCATTCTTCTGGATTTTAAGGGCCAGCACTCAACAAGTATTCTTCCCCAGCCGATACCCAGGAGGCAATGCCTTTTTCGAGATCATCCTTCCAGTTACCCACGCCCAGTTGTTGGTGTCTGTTCCCTAGTGACATTCTGTTTGTGTGTCCTCACCCATGGGGGCAGGATTCTTCTTTGTCAAGAAAAAGGATGGGTCATTGCGGCCGTACATTAATTACCAGGGTCTTAACAAGATCAACATTAAGAACTGCTGCCCACTGTTATTAATTTCTGAACTATTTCATAGAATTGGAGGGGGGGAGGGGCCACAGTCTTCTCCAAACTCAGCCTCCAGGGCGCCTACCATCTTATCCACATCCATCAAGGGGATAAATGGAAGACTTGCGACGGTCACTTTGAGTATCTGGTCAGGCCTTTGGTCTTTGCAACGCCCTGGCAGTGTTTCAAGTGTTTGTGAATGACATTTCTAAGGATCTCTTATATGACTGCGTTCTGGTTTACCTGAACGACATTCTGATCTATTCCCCGGATCTCATATCCCATTGGACGCACATTCACCAGGTTCTCGTCCACATTAGGTGCAATTATCTCTATGTTAAGCTGGAGAAGTGCTTATTCGAGTGTCCCAGTATGCCATTCCTTGGGTACATTGTCTCGGCACAAAGTCTTCAGATGTCCCATTGGCCTCTGGGTAGACATTTCATCAGCTTTGCTAATTACAATCGCCAATTTTATTCCAAAAATAGATTTTTATTAAAGCTTTTCAAAAAATTTTCTTAACATCATGAAACAAAGAAAAACATTTGCATCTGTAAGCAAAGGAAGTACAGATTGAAACGCAAACAATGAAGGTGCACATCAAAAAGAGAACCAGACATAAGCCTTCCTAAGCAAACCTATGACCAAACTAACAGGATCCTGACATAATGAGGGGTATAGTCAGTGCAACAGTGGAGACCTGGACAACCAGGTCTCGATATGTCAATAATACCCTGAGTCAGGACACGAGAATAGCAATAAAACTAACAAGAAGGAAAAGTAACAAAGAAAGGAGAGGGAGAAGGGTATGTGCGCAGCTGGGCGCAATAGCAGCACAAGAGAGAAGGATTCCAAGAACCCCACTGGGGTACAAAGGCTTCAAACACCAAGGGTCAGAGCAGGTGTACGGTAACTAACATCCCCCTAAGCCCTGAAACTCCAGACTGGCTTGGTAAGTAAGCCAAGGAGCCCATGTCCGAGAAACTTGTATTGCATCCTCGGGGGCATATGCAATCAGTTCCTCCATACGTTGGGTAGATGTGACTTCGCTCACCCATTCCATTATGGAAGGAGAAACGGTTTGCCGCCAATGGCGTGGGATCACCGTCTTTGCCGCTTGCAAAAGGTGTCTCGTTAAGGACTTCTTATAGGAGGACTGTGAGTGGCAGAACATAAACAGAAGAGTGGCCTCTGGAGAGTCTGGGATAAGTGTCCCAGTGCAGTCCCTGATGCCCCGCAGGTTTTGGCACCTCTACCAAATATGTCTCATAGTACCGACCTCCAGAAGGCACCTCCAACACGTATCAGGGACGCTCGGGTACCATTTGTGAAGTAAGGCCGGTACCCTGTACCATCTTGAAAGCACCTTGAAACTCGTCTCCTGGGCCTTACATGCTATTACCGCCTTGTACAATTGCCAATTTATCTCACACTTTTCCACTCTCATAGCCCCAATCATCTCACTCACCAAGAAGGATAATAATCCCTGCTTCTGGACTTCTGAAACAGAAGAGGCATTCACCCTGCTAAAATCGTCCTTCTCCGCTTCAGTTCTCCACTGCCCTGATACAGAGAAACCGTTCTACTCGGAGGTTTATGCTTACTCGCTCGGAGCCAGAGCCGTTCTTTTTCAAAAAGCTGCCAAAGACAAATTCCTCACCTGTGGCTTCTTTTCTAGAACCTTCTCTCTGGCCGAGAAGAACTATTCCATCAGGCAGAGGGAACTTCTAGCCTTTAAGGAATGGTGACATCTTCTGGAGGGGACCCTTCATCCTGTGACCATCTACACGGATCACAAAAATATCCTATATTTTCAAACGGCTCATAGCTTGATTCCTTGTCAGGCCCGCTGGCCGTTGTTTTACTCCCGTTTCAACTTTAACCTTCATTTCGACCCGCTGACAGGAACTTTAAGGCAGATGCACTTTCCAGAGCTTCGGATACCACTGATGCCAAACCTGATCCTCGGCACCTAATTCCTCCTGATCGCCTCGTCCTTGCTGCCCCCATAAAGCTGTGGGAGGTTCCTCCGGGTGGGACCTGCATGCATCCTACACTACGGAAATGGATTCTGTCCTGGGGTCATACCTCTCGGGTTACTGCTCACCCAGGGTACTGTAAATCTGTTGACCTGATCACCCGGCATTATTGGTAGCCCACCCTCTCACAAGACATTAAGGACTTTGTGGCCGTTTGTCCCAACTGCACCTGGAAGACCTGCTGGGTTCCTGTTGCCACTACCGGTGCCAGAGGTTAAATGAACCCATATCACGATGGGCTTAATGACTGACCTTCCATCTTCCTCAGGATGTTCGGTTATTTGGGTCATTGTGGACCGGTTTTCCAAAATGGCGCATTTTACATCTCTGCCAGGCCTTCAGTCGCCACCTCAGTTGGCCACCTTGTTTGCATATTTTTCGTTTGCATGGGATACCAACTAACATTGTCTTGGACAGAGGAGTTCAGTTACCCTCCCGTTTTTGGCATGCCCTGTGTTCTCTACTACAAATTAAACTGGATGTCTCATCTGCCTACCATCCTCAGTCCAATGGCCAAATGGAATGAGTCAACCAAGTCCTGGTAAACTATCTGCGTCAATTTGTATCGGCATGTCAGGATGACTGGGTGTCTCTGCTGCCCTGGGCAGAGTTCAGAGGCTCCAAGTTTTGCCCAGGTAATTATAGAACAGTAAGTTTAAAATCTGTTGTGGGAAAAATGTTTTAGGGGCTCATAAAGGACTATGTACAGGAATATGTGGTCGAATACAATATTATAAGTGATTGCCAGCATGGTTTTACTAAGGACAGAAGTTGCCAGACCTATCTGATCTGTTTTTATGAAGAGGTGAGTAGAAGTCTGGACAGCGGGGCAGCTGTGGATATTGCGTTTTTAGATTTAGCAAAGGTGTTTGACACTCTGTCCTCATAAGCATTTGTTAGGTAAATTAGAATCCATTGGGTTAGAAATAACAGTGTGTAATTGGATTAAAAACTGGCTATCAGATCGTACTCAGAGTGGTGGTAAATGACTCCTACTGTGAGTGGTCCCCGGTGATGAGTGGTGTGCCCCACGGCTCAGTATTGGGTCCTCTTTTATTTGATGTATTTATTAATGATATAGTGGAAGGGACCAATAGCACAGTTTCTATTTTTGCAGATGACACCAAGCTATGCAGGGTAGTGCAATCAATAGAAGATGCTCATAAATTGCAAGCAGACCTGGACACACTGAGCACTTGGGCATCCACTTGGCAAATGAGGTTCAATGTGGATAAATGTAAGGTACTGCATCTGGGTAGAAATAATCTGCAGGCATCATATGTACTAGAGGGAGAAAAACTTGGAGAATCGCTTGTTGAGAAAGATCTGGGCGTTCTTGGAGATCATAGACTATAGAACAGCATGCAGTGTCAATCAGCTGCCTCTAAGGCAAGTAAGATATTGGCGTGTATTAAAAGAGGCATGGACTCGCGGGACAAGGATGTAATTCTACTGCTGTATAAAGAATTGGTGCGACCTCACTTGGAATATGCTGTTCAGTTCTGGGCCCCAGTTTATAGCAGAGATTTAATGGAGCTAGAGAGAGTGCAAAGACGAACAACCAAATTTATAAGGGGAATGAAGCATCTTAGTTATGAGGAGAGGTTAGTAGAATCGAACTTATTTAGTCTTGAGAAAAGACGGCTTCGGGGGGACATGATTAATTTATATAAATATATAAATGGTCCCTACAAAAAGTATGGGGAAAAATGATTTCAAGTAAAGCCCGCACAAAAGACAAGGGGACATTCCCTTTGGCTAGAGAAAAAAGGATTCAATCTCCAGAGGAGAAGGGCGTTCTTCACTGTAAGAACTGTGAATCTGTGAAATAGCTGCCTGAGGAGTTGGTTACAGCAGGAACAGTAGAGTTTTTCAAGAAAGGCTTAGATAACTACCTGAAACTAAAGAATATTAATTCGTATGTAGCTATGTAAAATTCTGGATCCTGGCTGGTGATGGTTCTGTGGTTAGAGATGGGGTCTCCCCAGGAACAGATTGGTTCTTGCCTTGTGGGTTTCAGGGCATTAACCAGTGGGGAGGCTGGGCTTAAAATCCTTGTCTCCCTCCCTTCAACCACATTTTATCACCCTTGGTTGCACTTGATGGACACCTGTCTTTTTTCAACCATACTATGCAACTATTTAACTAATGTCTCCCTCTGCCTCCTCAGCAGTTCCGACTGCCGACATTCAAGTACGTGACTTCCTTCAAATCTGGTAACTTGTCCGTCCAAGCTTCTGCCCTGTTCAAGAAACAAGCCGATAAGAAACGTAGAGCTCCTCACATGTACCAACTAGAGGATAAAGTCCAACTCTCTTCCAAGCACATCCGCCTCCGAGTACCTATTTTGAAGTCTGCTCCGCACTTTCTTGGTCCTTTCTCTATTCTGCATCGGATCAACCTTGTATCCTACAAACTTTGCTTGCCCCCTTCCCTTCCCATCCCCAATTCATTTCATGTGATTCCTAACTGGTATTCGCACAAGATGATTTCTCCTGCAACACCTCCCGAAGACTCCTATGAGGTGAAGCAGATCCTTAATATGAAGCGTTCCAGAGGTAAAATCTATTTCCTTATAGACCAGAAAGGCTTTGGTCCTGAAAATAAATCCTGGGCGCCGCAAGAAAACGTCAATGCCCCCACACTTACCCTGCATTTTCAGACTTTGGTTCCGTGGTAGGAGGGGCCCTGGGGGGGGGGGGTACTGTAATGGCACGTGCCATTGTCCGACACACAGACCATGGTCACATCCATTTTCTGGGTTCTGCGTCGGCCCGTGCCAAGGTCTGGGTCTCTGCCCACGGTCCTGCCCACTCCCAGCTACGGTCTCTCTGTGCGGAGACTTACCCGTCCCCGTCCTGATTCCTGCTCGCCCTGCACGCTCATCTGTTTCCTTCGGCTGCCTCAAAACGTACTTCCCTCTGCCAGCCAATAGGTGCGCACGCGCTGGTCTCCAAGCTTTAAGTGGCCAGCACACAACAGGTATTCTTCCCCAGCCAATATCCTGGGGGCAGGGGCTTTTTAGGGAATCTCCTTCCCGTTACGTGCACCTAGTTGTTGATGTCTTCCCTAGTGATGTTCTGTTCATGCATTCTCTAGTGAGCTTAGTCTACTCTACCACCTGCTTCGTGCTGTCCCTGCCTACGTCTTCCCTGCCTGACCACCTCTCTGCTACATGCTGGTCCTGCCTGTGCCCAGCCTGCCTTCTTTGCTACTTGCCACAGCTCTGCTTCCAGCCAAATTATGTGTACCACGCTTCCGGCCTCAGTCGTCACCGCTAAGAGCTGCGTATGAGGTAGCAACCTGGGGGTTCCTTGCAGCAAAGCCCGTCCGCCCTTGCAGCGGGCTCCAGTGAAGACAAAGGGCCCCTTAGACTAGGCTTCCTGGTGTTGGTTACGCCAACCCTCACGGTGACCAGTGGATCCACCTTCCATCACCCTGAGCCTCGTAACAAGGGTGAGTCGAAAATAGGTCAGAACCAGAGAGATCAGAGAAAGTACCAAAAGTCGCAGGCAAAGAACATATGTCAAATAGGCGGTCTCAAAGTCAGAATATCCAGAAAACCAAAAACGTAAACCAAGCGCACCAGTATAAGCAAAGGTCATAACCAGCAATCCTGCTGAGCAGAAATGGTCTACTTAAGAGATGTCAGAGTCCCGATCCAGGCCGTGATTAGACCAATCCTCTGACACCCAGATCACACAGAACACAGACAAACAGGCAAGAAAGGTGAATGGTGCAAGCAATACAAATATAAATTATGGCCAAAAGCGCAGCCTCTGCTGTACCTTATGAGCCGAGGTCTGCGCTGCGGTATGAACAGGCGTGGTCATTACAAACACACTAGTAAATAACCAGTCACAATGATACACCCCAACATATAATAACACAGAGACCCAATGAAGCCAAATCACAGGCATAGATATGTTATGCACATATCAATAATCCTCCCAAGAAGGGGATGCTCAAGAAAAAAAAAATGTATAGTGCCAAGACATGTTGCAAGAATCAGTTGACATTTAAAGGTAATGTTTTGGCCGCAAGTATTTTTGGCAGTGATTCTGATGTAATACTATGGCCTTGAAATTCAGTATTAAAGCAGTGATTTGTTTTAAGCCTAACCTAACCCTAACCTATGGAGTTGTGGAGATGTGTTCAGGTGGCATTGCACTTTATTTCTGCCTCTCTTAAGTCAAATGTTTGTGTTCACTCTCAATGGGCACAAATTGTTGTTTTATCAGGAAGTTCAGAAATGGGCATCTCTAATTCTCTAAATAAATTCATATTCTTTTGGACAGCAAATATTTTATATTCAAAACCAAACTTTTAGACACTATTAGTTAAAATTTATCTTTGTTATTTAAACATCCTACTCTTCAGAAAAAAAAAATTCAGTCAACTGTGAAGCTGCAAGTGACCAGCAGGTGGTGCGATTATGATGACGGGTTCACACTTAAAAACTGTTTGTTTTCCTTAGACACAGATATTATACTTTTGTAAAATAGAGAAAGAACAAACGCACAAAGAGCGCAACTTCGTGTGATGCTGCAAATAATTAAAAGAAAATATGGTGAGTATATAACTGCTCACCTTGTTATGTTGTGCTTTAAGAAAGGAGGGTATTTGACTTTGAGACCGCCTATTTCAAATATTCAACAACAAAAGAGGCAGGAGCGAGCTATAGAGGACCAACCCCTTTCAAAAACTATCTGTATATTCAACTTATCTAAATATGAATTGACTCTGTATGAAAAATCTATATTAAATAAGGGACTATCCTTTTGTCCGACCCAGGACTTTGATCCATTTGAACTCTTTTTAGACTTCCATAATTTTTTTGAAAAATAACACTTAGCAGACACTTCTCTATAATGGAGAAAAATAATCACAAATACACTCTGGAAGGTGAGACAAATATAGAAAGAGAAGGGAAAAAAGTAGATTTTAAAATAAACTCAAAATTTTATTCTACGAACTCCATGGGGCACCATCTTCCAACATTTAAGGATTTGGTAATAGAAAACTTTCAAAACCTTTCACATAAAATAAATATCTAAATAAACACAAAAATCTGACAAAAAAAGAATTTGAAGCTATTAAATCTTACAAAAACAAGACGAAATAGTCATCAGGTCTGCCGAGGTGTGGTAGTTATGGATTTTGTTAATTATGAAATAGAGTTCCTAAACATACTCTCTGATAATTCATACTATTCTATTATTTTAGGAGATCCTTTTCCCCAAATTCACGAACAACTAAAAGATATAATCAATAAAGCCCATCAAGAAGGTGAACTAAAGATGAAAAGAGATTCCTTACAATTCCTGTGCCCAATAACTTGCATTTTTACCATTTGCCCAAAATCCACAAGAGTCTAATAGCACCACCAGGACGTCCCATTATAGCAGGCATAGGCAGTATCTCTAGCAACCTGTCCCATTACATAGATCTCTTTTTACAAGAGCAGCCATTCCTTTCCCAGTAACCTAAAGGAATCAGATGCTTTAATTCAAATTTTACAAAATATACCATGTCAACCACAACAATGGCTTCTTACCTTAGATGTGATGGCTTTATATAGCAACATTTCCCCCGAGCTTGGCCTTAAACGCACATCATATTACATTGATCAAGATAAATCCTTATCACAACTACAAAAGTACATTCTCAACAATAATTATTTTCTGTATAATCAAAAAGTCTACCAACAGACATGGGGGACGGCAATGGGTACTAGAGTCGCACCTTTGTATGCAAATTTATTTATGGGGAAATTCAAGGATCAGCATATATACCAATAACCGGACTTTATGAATAAGATCATAGTCTAAAAAAGATTCATTGACGATTTATTCCTAATATGGGATGGAATACAGGAAGAAGCCGTAAAGTTTTCGGAGACTCAACCACAACTCTTGGGGTATAACCTTTTCCCTAAAAATAAGTAACATCAAGATCGACTTCTTAGATCTAATAATTAAAAAAAAAAATATATATAGATCACCAAAACTTTTTATAAAAAAGTAGATTTAAACAGCTATTTAGATTATCGGAGTCTACACCAAATGAGGATAATTAGGAAAAACTGCACAAATGACAAAGATTTCCTTATTCAATCCTCTGTTATAGCAAAGAGAGCCAATAAAAAATATCCTAAATCAACTATTCAGGCAGCTCAAAAGTAACCTTCTAATACAAGAATCATTTATGAGCACAAATGAAACTAAAAACAAAGAAACAAATAACTCAAAAAATAATCCTCATAAAACATCATCTCCTATAAAAAAAATCGTAATTTCAATACTTGCTATTGTTCGGGGCATACTGAAATTAGAAAAATACTTAAAAATCACTAGTCTGTATTACTAAATGACCCAAATTTAGCTGTCATTTTATCTAAAATCCCTGCTATCACCTTTCATAGAGCAACTACTTTGACAAACATGGTGGCCCATAACAGGATTTGTCAACATCAAAAAAAGCTGAAAAAAACCTCCCCAGAGTCAAATGCTTAAGACCCCGTTGCTTTACATGTTTAAATATCACACATACAAAAAAAAATTCTACTCCGTGATAACCAAGGAAGTATTTTACATTAAATTTGCCCTCACTTGTGAAACAGAATACATAATTATTTATTACAATGTCCCTGTAATTT
Source organism: Phyllomedusa bahiana (assembly GCA_025379985.1). Classification (NCBI taxonomy): domain Eukaryota; kingdom Metazoa; phylum Chordata; class Amphibia; order Anura; family Hylidae; genus Phyllomedusa; species Phyllomedusa bahiana. The sequence goes on along the minus strand of JAODAL010001060.1, from coordinate 189,701 downwards.
GCAATACATTGGGCGTACTATACAAAAATTTCACTAACCAATGAATGCCCATCGTACAAACAAAATCGTACAAAAAATTTTTTTTCTCCTTCAGTGTGTCAAGACACTGAGCTGAATATCATAACGGAGATCCTTCAGTTGCCATCACCCCCCATAGACCACATCACTGATCATATTCCAAATAGATTTAAAGTACTGTGTAAGAGGAAGGTTTTCTGGATGTACCAGCTCCAATGTATATCCCCTCTAGGACTCAATGAGATCACGGAGCTGATACAATAATCCACATTATGTTTTATTTTTTCTTGTTCATTAATACCCTCCAAGTTTCTACATTTTTTTCAGTTTTGGTGCAGAACTTTTTGCGATGAGTTAGTATAGCCTCTGTACCAAATAACTTTTTATGTCACTTCTGGTTAGATAATACATCTTTTGACTTTGAGCCTTCAGAGCTTCTGTATTTGTAGTTCTTGTAGTCTTCATGTTTTCCAACCCTAGCAATTTGTCATTTAATTTCCTACCAGATGACCTTTTTGTTCTGTCAGGGCTTCTGTACTTGTGTGTTTTGTAGCATCCTCTCATATTATCCTACATATTATTTCTGCTAATTGAGCATTTAAATCAATGAGAAACTGTGTCGCGCACCGTTTCTCACTCAGATCGGGACATCAGATCGCTGTGCCCCAATCAGTGAAGGCTTCCATTGCTGCCATGTTTTTTTTATATCAAGAAATTTTATAAGTTTTTCTTTAAAAATTCAAAAACATTTGCCATAAATACGCAATGAATCATGCTCAACTGCACAATAAAAATTAAAAAATATGAACATGGTACCTCAAAAACTTACAGTTTCGTGAATCACGAAACCTTCACCAAGACTTCTGATACATATTTCTTATAACCAATTACCATGTGTTATCTGTTCAGATGCATGCTATGACAACGTATATTGTTACGTAGTCTCGACGTGGCTTGAAAGAAAAGAAACACAATCAAACATGAAAAAAGAAAATACAAAAGGAAAATACAAAGAACAATGGGAGCTGACTATTATGATCATGTAATGTACACGGTTCACATCCAGATTATGCCATTCATAACCATCCTTATTGGCTAGGTTACCCTAAGTCTCCGATCTTTAGACCTGCAGTCTCCCTAAGGATCCTGCTAACTGGTGCTTTAGATACCACGATGTTTCCGTAAAAGATTGCATAAACTCATTAATCTCTATGTCTGTTAAAAAAGCAGAAATAAAGTGTTGCCATGTTTTGAAAAATGTTGCCATTTGTGCTTCCTAGTTATGAATCATAGCAATTTTTTCCATCCTCATGTGATGCTTGACTGCCATTATTACCATAGATATCATCGGTACCTGTGGTTCTAGCCACTTATTTAATAAGCCGCGCTTTGCAGCCATCAGGATAATATGTGGTACCTTATTACAATATTTCATCTTATTCTTTACCATTTTTACTGGGAAATTGTGGAATAAGATCTGTAGGGGATCCATCGGGATTACTATAGATAATTTAGTTTTTAGTAGCTGGATCAGTTCTAACCAGACCTTTTGGGTGGCCTGACATGACCATATGCCATGTTTAAGATTGTGAGGGACATGGAGCATTTTGGACAGGCAGTGATCCTATTTGGAAATGATGGGTGCGGTAGAATGTTAAAGCCATATATAGCTCTATGTGCTAATCAGAAATAGGTATCTCTCCAGGTTTCATTCACCAAGGCCTTCCTGACCAGTTTCCATCCCCCGAATACCCCTTCTGCTATATTCATACCTGGAAAATCCCGATTCTATCTCCCAAAAACTCTCCCCACAGCATCCCTCTCACATGGCCAGTGCAGTTTGCTATATAGAGGAGATAAATTATGCTGCGATGATTGATTCCCCAGTAACATGTAAAATAGATTTGCATTTGTCACTTTCAGGATGTCCCCTATTTTAGTTTTTAGGAAACTTGTAATTTGCTTATGCGCAAGGAATTGTGAATGACCGAGGTTATATATCTCTTGGATTTCACCAAACGTATGGAACCTACTTTCCTGCCTGTTAATCAATAACATTACTTTGTCCAATTCCTTTATTTTCCATTGGGCTCAGCTTGTCATAGCTTGACCTGCCATGTGAGGTACCTGCTAGATTGGTATGGGAGTCTAAAAAGTGTTCTGGCCGCCTTCCAGGCACTAATCGTGTCTCTGACTACTAAGCTCCGCCTAGCGATTCTGGGGAGTGCCCTGAAGGGTGTATGTAAGAGAGCAATGAGGTTCCACCGAGCCACTAGACTGGATTCCAGTGTTGTGTTTGAAAAAAGGGAGGAACCGTTACCCAATCTATACCATGCCTGAGCGAAGCTGCCAAATTATAAGTGTAGATGTCTGGGATATTAATCCCCCCTCTGTCCTTTGGCAACATCAGTTTTGCCATTGCTATCCTAGGGCGTCTGTTCTTCCATATGAATTTCCCCTCAGCTAGGAAGCCGGGGATGGCTATCCTAGCTGAGGGGTTATTATAAAGGGAAAAGATGTATTGTCTAAACGGGCCATTGAAACCCATTTTATCTAATACTTTCCCCATCCATTCCTAGCTCACATTGTCAAAAGCCTTTTCGGCATCTATTGACAACAAGGCTGGAAAGCGATGTTTATGCGGTTTGACTTTGATATCATCTAGAACCGTCAGCACCTTGCGTATATTTGTTACTGCTGACCGTTGCTTAACGAACCCGACTTGATGGTTAAAAATTTGTTTAGGTAACAAAATTGCTAAGCGGTCTGCTAATATTTTGGATATTTTGATATCCACATTGATGAGTGAGATTGGTCGGTAAGAATTTGGTATGGTATGATCCCTCCCCGGTTTCGGTAGCACCCGAATATAAGCCTCATTCATATATTGTGGGATCTCAGATCCTTGCAGAAAGGAATTATAGAGGGTGGTCAACGTGGATGAAATTTCTGGTAAAGTTATCTTATAAAATTCCGTATCATAGCCATCGGGCACAGGGACTTTTTGGTTGGCCATTTTTTGAATCGTTTGCCTAAGCATTTCCTCTGTTATAAGTGCTCCCAACAGCTCTGTCTTCCTGTATTAAAGTGGGAAGGTCATTATCGTTTAGCCAAGAATTAGCTGGATTCGCACTCTTTTGGCTCCCCTTCCACCTCAGGAGTCCTCTGCGCCCATCCCTGGACCTCACTGACCGTCAAGTTGCAGGTAAGGAAGATAGCGTCCGGTGTCCGAGTCTCCGGTTCTCCCCAAAGCTCTCTCTCCTGCTCTCCTCTCCTTGTGAGCCGCGCCACGCCTGTTCAGCGAGGTCCTCGCGTCCGCCCGAAAGGCAAACTCCTCCTCTCCTCTTCAGTACCGTCCTCTCCCGCCGTTTCTCACCACCCATGGAGGGTTATGCAGGGATTCGTTGGGTTTTTATGCTGGGCATGTGACTTGCTTTCACAGAGCTCCAACCCGCGTGTCACCTCATGTCGGCGCCAGAACCGGAAGTGCTGCCATGTTTTATATTTTACTACTTCCTGCCCCAGGTATGGAAGTAGTAAAACCACCATCTTTGTACACCCTAATGCATGGTCTATAAAATGCATTAGGTTGTATAAATGATTGAGCCCCCTATTGGTGAAGCACCCTAGAGGGACTCAATGTTAAAGTAAAATAAAAAGCAAGACAATGTTTTAAAGTGTAAAAACAAAACAATTCAAATCACCCCCCCCTTTTGCCATTTTGCAAATAAAAAAAAGTACATATTTGGTATCGCTGCATCCGAAAAAGTCTGATCTAATAAAATATAACATAATTTATCCTGTACGCTGAACACTGTAGAAGAAAAAAATTCCAGATGCCAAAATTGCATTTTTTTGGGTCATTTTATGTCCCCTTAAAATTATAGAATACAGATAGCTCATAATTTTTAACGACGATTGAATGCCGTAAAAGCAAAACACCCACAAACACAGGTGCGGCAAGTACATTTTTTCACAATTTTCCCCACATAGAATCTGTTTGTGGTTTCCCAGTATATTCTATGGTAATATGAATAACACCATTAGAAAGTACATGTTTTCCCGCAAAATAAAAGCCTTCATATGTCTATGTAGGTGGAAAAATAAAAAAGTTATGTCTCTTGGAAGGTGAGGAGTGAAAAACAAACATAAAAAAATAGAAAAAAAAGACCTGGGCGTTAAGGAGTTAAAATCCACTTTTCTTCTTCTCTTTATTTGTCTACCTTTAATACACACTTTTTTTTCTTCTTTATTTGTCTACCATTAACATGCATGTGAAACCACTTTTGGTGGTTGTTTGTTCTATTTAAACGGTCTCTATTTGGTACACTACCATGAAGTTTGATGAAGTGTATCTACATGAAATGTGTTACTTCAAAATAAGACTTATTAATTCTATGGATCTACAGCACTTACATTGTTACTGGCCACTTTTTGGTACGTTAGTATAACCGACTTTCTGCTTATCATTAGATTTTTCTATTACGTTATGTAATTTGGTATTTATTTTCTATACGACTCAGGATAATTTATTATGGCATTTTGCATACCTCCCAGGTGACCCTATTTTGGAGGGACAGTCCCTATTTTTAACCCTTGTCCCTCTTAGCTCTATAAATGTCCCTCTTTTTCATTTGGGAAATAAATTTGCATCAATAAACTGTCTCTCTTGCTTTAAAAAGTATCTGATTGATTCCTAGTTGTATATTACATAACAAGTTCATCATTGGATATAATGCAATCCTGATAACATTTCTCTTTTTGGCTATCTAAAAAGTTGGCATGAATGTGTTTGGGCGTGGTTATAGGCGTGGCCTGATGTGTCCCTGTTTGCTATCTCTAGTTGGGAGGTATGCATTTTGTGACTATTTTTTTAGTGCCAACACACAAAGATTCAAGTATCTAATATTACAAACTAAATTTATTGAAATTGCTCCTTTTCCAGCATCCTTCCACATTTTAAACAGAAACTTCTAAAATGCTCACAACCTATAATACTGCTTAGCACGGCTCAATAATCTAACATTTTTATAACTAGATCAAGAAACAGCATATGAAGCATATACCACTGTGAAATATATCAAACATAGTTCAAAAGATACCAGATTTTCTCTAGGAATACAAATACATATAAATACCCTTTTTTAGGTATATTTATGTACATCTGCGACATACGGGGAAAACAATGTGTGAATTGTGTGAACATCTATCTGTCTGTCTGTCTGTCCAATTTATCTGTTTCTTTCTCTATCCATCATGAACTTTGATTATCTGCCTGATAGAAGCGAGGGAGTTGTATAGTGTAATTCATATGCAATAATCTGTCATCACCAATATTACTGAGTGAGTAAGAAGGTTTTCATCTCCTGTAAATTATTACCTCCTCAGTTTACTTTCCTTTACACTGCAACGATCCCTGTCACGTTATTTGTTGCTTGGTCACATTGTTTAGTACAATATCACAATAACAGTTTACAGTATGTGTTCATCAGCTGAATTATCTTTCTGACACTTCCTGTTGATTAAATGTGAGCACTGAAAACTAATCTTTTTTTATACATGTTAAGAAAGGTTATTATCTTATTTTTGTTACTTTGTTAATCAGAAAAAAACTAAGATTATTCATGGGATATCTGGTAATATGAACATTTGTTAAAAAGTCTAAATACAAAAATGTTCATAACTGAGGTCTGAAACCAATATTCTAGATGAGATAACCCCTTTGGGCTCGTTCAAACGGCTTATTTGGGCACTGATTTCAGCTGTACTGCACGCCGTATTTGCGCTGCAGTACAGCTGAAATCCGTCTCTGTCATTACGGTAATCCATAGAGAACTATGGATTCTGTCTCCTCTCCCTGCTCGGCGAATATGCCAAGCAGGGTGAAAGTGACAATTATTTACGGCGTGTACGCGCCGTGAATCAAGCATGTTTATGGGGCCGGCGAGCTGCCGCCCCCCCGCCCCCGCTGTACGCCAGCCGGTGTAATTGTGGGGCGAAATCCGTCCCCGCAATTACGCCGGCAATAAGCCGTATGAACTAGCCCTTTAACTCCTTACTAGCATAAGACAAAGTCAAGGGAATATGGAGAAGGCTTACTAGCTGTGCCTGCTTCACACACAGTGTCTGCTAGTTACAACACCTGCCTTCATGGGCCAGGGAACGGCAGCTAGTCTCGTTCTAGTTATGTTCAAGGGGGGGGTCATCACCGTCTTCTGCCTCTTGATCGGACTCCCACAATAAGACCCCAGGGTGACAACCAGTTGTTATGGAAGCCAATGGCCTAATGAAGGCTTCTAGGCCTGCCATCTTACTGCTTTTATCACAATCTTTTGCCAATGTATAAGCTGGTTCAAGCGATGGCCTATAAAAAGAAGTCTCATTACCAAGGTGCTACACAAGAAACATCTCATGATGGGTAAAACCAGTGAGCTGTTTCAAAACTTCACAATCATATTGTTGCAAAACATACTGATGTTATTTGTTACAGAAGAATTTCTAAACTAAAGGTTCCAGTAAGCACTGTTGGGGCAATAATTCAGAAATGGAAAGAACATCATTTGACCATAAATCAATGTATGTATACTTACCACACAAGACTCCATTGCTAAACAGAAACATGTTCAAGTGCGTTTAAAGTTTGTTCAAGAACATTTAGACAAGCGTCTGAAATACTGGGAGAATATAGTCTGGTCAGATGAGACCAAAATTGACCTTTTTAGTTACCACAATATACACCATGTTTAGACGTCAAAAGGCACTGCATGTCACCCCAAAAACATTATAGCAACAGTGAAGTTTGGAGGTGGGAACATGATGGTGTGGGGCTGTTTTCAGCATATGGCACTGGCAAACTTCATTTAATTGAAGGAAGGATAAAAATCTGCTGACATCCACCAGGATGATGAAGATGAAATGAGGTTGAACATTTTAGCAAGACAATGATTCCAAACACACAGCCAAGGAAACTCTCAATTGGTTTCAGAGGAAGAAAATAAAGCAGCTAGAATGGCCCAACCAATCACCTGACGTGAATCCAATATAAATTCTATGGACGGAACCAAAGCTCAGATTTCATTGAAGGAACTCACAGAAGCTTCAGGATTTGAAAAGTGTTTGTGTGGACGAATAGGCCAAAATTCTGAGAAATGAATGCTAATATTTTCTTCATAAAGGAGGTGTCTCGAAGCTGTCATCACCAACAAAGGCTTTTGTACGAATCATTATATACATTTTTTCCCTTTGTCTTTTTTCATTATTACACATAACTTAATTTATGGACCTCTATGGTTTGATTTCTTTACCTGTGTGGGTTGGATGGGTTGTTACCAATATCTGGTAAGAATTTCATGTCAATAGAACCCTTTAAAAATATATTTACTTATTGGTGATGTGTTCAATACTTATTTCACCTGCTGTATGATCTACTGTTTAAACTACAGTAATTATTTGTATTATTTGTTACATATTATATGTATTATAGTAATTATTATATAATTATCTGCTGAACTTGCTTGTGTCAATATATGACTCATAAATTGAAAATAGAATTGATGTTGAATAATAAAATTTAGTACAATAGGACTGACAGTTATCTCCTTGAAAACAAGATTCTCTTCTGCATATCTAAAGACGTCTTTTAACTAACATTACAGCATGACACCTTTATAACACTTTACACTAAAGGCAGTTAAATATTATCTTGACACACTGTTTTCTAAAGCTGAATTGGCCTATTAATGTTTATGCAGGTTTAGAAATACTGAACTGGTTATCCTGTTTAACTTAGTAAATTGAAGTTGATTTATTGTTGGTTTGGAGACACAGGGAATATTATTTGTTCCATTTAATTTTCTTCCTCCTCACTTTCCAAGAGTCAGAGCTTTTTATTGGTGGGACAAGTTAAATAGTATATTTAATGGTACCATTTAATTCACCATACTAGTTTAACCCCTTTTTGACATAATATCATAATAATATGGCTCTTCGTTTTTTTTCCTGATCGCCTTTCAAGAACCATAACTTTTTTTTATTTTGAGGGCTTTTATTTTGCAGTACAAGATGTACTTTCTAATGGTGTCATTTACCGTTACCATAGAATATACTGGGAAATCAAAAAAGAATTCTAAGTGGGGTGAAATGTGAAAAAAAGTTTGCGTGGGATTTGTTTTTATGCCATTCACTTTTCAGCATAAATGATGTGTTATCTGTATTCTCCAGGTTGGTATGATTCCAGTGATAACATATATGTAGGGGTTTCATTATATTTCAGTACTGTAAAAAATGCACACATTTTCTGTTACTTAAATATATGCTGGAGTGCCATTTTCTGCGACCAATAACTTTTTTGTACTTCCACCTGTGGACCTGAGTAATGATGCATTTTTTGCAAGCTGAAGGGTACTTTTTGTTGATACCATTTTGGGATACATGTGAGATACATTTTTCTTCTACAGTGTTCAGCATAAGGGATAAATGATGCGATAGTGCGATGCCACAGCCCTGAACGGCACTTACCCTGCCACGCTCCTGTTCCCGGCCGTTCGCGCACTCCTGTTGCCGGCCGTGCGCGTGCTCGCCCCCTAGTGCGTGCGCGGTACTACAGTCAGGCTTAAAGGGACAGCGTCGATGATTGGTTTTCATCGCGCGCTGATCCTATTTAAGTCCTGCCCCTTCCTACTACCCTTGCCGAATCGATAGTGCCCTGTGCCTTGAGAGGAAGCGTTCCCGTATATCTTGTTGTCTACTGTGTACCGTACCTTCTGCCTCCGTCCCTTGACTACGAACCAAAGCCGCCTGTCCTGACCTTCTGCCTGTCCCCGACTACGAGCCTGCTTCACGATTCTGTACCACGCAACACCTCGGCCGCCACCGCGAGCAAGTCACGTCAGGGGTAGCGACCTGGTAGCAATCCGCCGCAGCAAGTCCATCCCGCTTTGCGGCGGGCTCTGGTGAAAACCGGGACCTACTTAGATTCCGCTCCCTGGCGTGGCTTATACCATCGCTTGCAATGGTCCAGAGGATCCACTTCCACAGACCGTTAAAGATAGTTTAAAAGATTGGACTTTTAGGGAGATTTTTATTATTTTTTTATTTTTAAAATGGCAAAAGGGAAATGATTTGGACTTTAAATATTTTATTTTTATACTCTTAAACATTTTGTTTTATATTAACAGTAAGTCCCCCTAGGGTACTTGACCACTAAGGGGCGAGATCATAAGTACACCCTTCTGCATTGCATAAACAATGCAGAAAGGTATTCAAAGACTCAAAGATGGTGAGGGGAAATGAGGCAGCTAGCTGGGTGCCTGTCAGAAAGAGGAATAGAGAGAAAATTGTCATGGAAGGCTAGTCCTGATCTGGCACATCCCAACAAATTTGCAAGATTGGCGGATGATGGGGATATCAGTTCAGGTATAGAGCTGCTACAACAAGACACTACCCTTGTATGCTCCAGTAAGAAGGTGGGAAATAGGAGTGCAGGGCAGCCTAGAAAGATGCTCATAGTTGGGTATTCCATTATTAGGGGAACAGACAGGGCAATCTGTAACACAGACCGGAACCGTTGAACAGTATGTTGTCTTCCTGTTCGACATATCGCTGATCAAGTTGACAAATTCCTGGGTGGGGGTGGTGAGAATCCAGCTGCCGTGGTGCACAATAATGAAGTTACAGGTAGGTGGAGTGCTCTTAAAAACTATTTCAGGGACATAGGTCAAAAGCTCAAGGAAAGGACCTCCAAGGTAGTATTTTCAGAAATATTACCTGTTCCACGAGCCAACCCAGAGAGGCAGTGGGAAATTAGAGAGGTGAATAAGTGGCTCAATATTGGTGTAGGAAAGTGTTGGTGTTGGATTTTTGGAGAACTGGGCTGATTTCTGTCTTGGCTAAAGACTCTATGCCACGGACAGGCTGCACCTAAATGGGGAGAGTTCAGCTGTATTGTAGGACAAAATTGCCAGGAAGTTGGTTAAGGGTTAAACTAGGGAATGGGGGGAGGAAACAGGGGGTGTAGTAATAATTAATAAGGACAGGGTTAAAATAACAAAAAAACTCTAAATTGCATGCTGACCAATGCCAGGAGTCTCACCAACAAAATAAATAAATTAGAATTATTAATCTCTGAAGAAAAATATGACAGTGGGGATAACTGAGACATGGCTGGATGAGACCTATGACTGGGCGGTTAACTTACAGAGTTGCATTTTATTTAGAAGACATCTTAAAAACTGGAAGGGGATGTAAAATCCCGTCTGAAGACAACACTGCGGGAAGATTTAAATACAGGAAATGAGCATGTGGAGTCATTATGGGTAGATATACAGTACATGGGGGTAATAACAATAATAAAATTCTATTAGGGGTCTGCTATAGACCCCCCAAATATAACAGAACCTATGGAAGATGTACTTCTCAAACAAATAGATGAGGCAGCTAATCAAAATGAGGTTGTTATTATGGACGACTTCAAGTACCCAGACACAATCTGGGAAACTGAAACCTGTGGATCTCATAAAGGGAACAGGCATTTGTCAATAACTAAAGATAATTACCTTTTCCAACTAGTTTAGGAGCCAACTAGAGAAGATGCCCTTCTGGACTTAATATTGACTAATAGACCTGACAGAGTAACAAAGGTTCCGGTTGGGGGCCTCCTATGAAATAGTGACCACAATATAATACATTTTCATTCATTCTTCAATATTTTGTCGAAGAGCCACAAAAAGAATTAATTTCAGGAAAGCTAATCTTAATCTGCTTAGAGAGGCCCTAAACCATATTAACTGGGACAAGGTGTTTAAAACTAAAAGAACAGGTAATAAATGGGAGATCTTCAAAAACATCTTAAGCGCTCACTGTGAGAGATACATACCTTATGGAAATAAAGTGATTAGAAACAGGAAACAACTATGTGGATCAACAGAAATGTAAAGGAGGCAATAAATAACAAAGAGAGAGTTTCAGCTACTTAAACAGGAGGGCAGTGACGAGGCACTAAAAATTATAAGGAAAAAAATAAAAAATACCGTATATACTCGCGTATAAGCCGACCCGAGTATAAGCCGAGGCACCTACTTTTGCCACAAAAAAACGGGAAAGCTTATTGACTTGAGTATAAGCCTAGGGTGGAAAATGCAGCGGCTACTGGTTAATTTCAAAAATAAAAATGGATACCAATAAAATGACATAGGCAGGTATAGGCAGTTTAATGTCCCTCATAGACCGATATAGGCAGTTTAATGTCCCCCATAAACAGGTATATGTTCCCCATAGGCAGGTTATAGGCTAGTATAGGCAGCTATATGTCCCCATAGGTAGGTTTTATGTAGGTATATGTCCCCATAGGCCGGTAATTGCCCCCATAGGCAAGTTATAGGCAGGTAATTGCCTCCATAGGAAGGTTATAGGAAGGCATAGGTCCTCATAGGCAGGTATATGTCCCTATAGGTTGGTTATAGGCAGGTATAGGTCCTCATAGGCAGGCTATAGGCAGTTATAGGTCCCCTAGGCAGGTTATAGGCAGGTATTTGACCCCATAGGCCGGTTATAAGCAGGTATAAGTCCACATAGGCAGGGTATAGGCAATTATAGGTCCCCCTAGGCAGATTACAGGCTGGTATATGCCCCCATAGACAGGTTATAGGCAGTTATATGCCCCCATAGGCAGGTATAAGTCTGGTTATAGGCAGGTATAGGTGCTCATAGGCAGGCTATAGGCAATTATAGGTCCCCCTAGGCAGATTATAGGCAGGTGTATGCCCCCATAGGCAGGTATAAGTCTGGTTATAGGCAGGTATATGTGCACATAGGGAGGCTATATGGAATTATATGTCCCCCTAGGCAGATTATAGGCAGGTATTTGCCCCCATAGGCAGGATATAAGCAGGTATAAGTCCCCCTAGTCTGGTTATAGGCAGGTATATGTCCCCCATAGGCAGGCTATAGGCAGGTATGAGTCCCCCTAGTCTGGTAATAGGCAGGTATAGGTCCTCATAGACAGGCTATAGGCAGTTATATGTCCCCTAAGCAGGTTATAGGCAGGTATAGGCAGGGTTTTAAAAACAAAAAATAAACACTTACCTCGATCCCCCGCCACTCCGCCTCCCGGGCGCGCCGCTCCATTTTCCGGCACAAAGGGCATGATGTCATCAGGCCACGCACGCAGCGTGATGACACACGCCGCTTGTGCCGGAAACTCCGGACAGCCGCGAGTTTGCGGCCGTCCAGAGTCCACTGCGGAGCATGGAGCTCTCGCTCTCTGCTCTGCAGTGGTATCTCTTCCCCTGTATGCGCTCTGGAGGAATCGCATACAGGTGACGAGATTGCCGACAGCGCTCAAGTCATGGTAGTGCCCGGACGCTGTCAGCTGTACTCGGCAATCAGCTATATGTGCTCCCTGAGAAGACGCATATAGCTGGAGTGTCCCTGCCGGTGCACGGGCCATCGCAGCGCCCGAGCGCCGACAGTGACTCGAATATAAGCCGAGGTCGGAATTTTCAGCACATTTTTTTGTGCTGGAAAAATCTGCTTATACTCGAGTACATATGGTATGTAAAATAATGATTAAGACAGAAAAGCTGGAGACATAAAGGTATATTGCCAAAGAAAGTAAAACTAACCACAAAATATTCTTTAACTACATAAATAGTAAAAAGACTAAAAGTGAAAATGTTGACTTTTTCAAAAGTAATGAGGGAGGTATTGTAGAGGACGATGAAAACAAAGCAATCCTATTAACCAGTTTTTCCCCCACAGTATTTACTGAGGAAAATGGCCTTCCTGTTGATGGGCAGAGGGATGAAGTAAACTTCACCTTAAAATGTTTCTTGTCCAACCTTATGAAGATTAAAATAGACAAATCAAAAGGTCCTGATGGTATACACCACCATGTCCTAAGGGAGTTAAGTAATGTGATAGACAGGCCCCTATTCTTAATAATTATGCACTGTATAACAACAGGGCGTATCCCAAAGGATTGGAGCATAGCAAATCTGGTGGCAGTATTCAAAAAGGGGGCAAAAAAATGAGCCCGGAAAATATAGGCCGGTAAGTTTAACCTCTGTGTAGGTAAAATGTTTGAAAGTTTTTTAAGAGATGCTATCCTGGAGTATCTCACTGAAAATAAAAGTATAACTGTTCTAGCATGGGTTTATGAAGGATCGGTCCTATCAAACTAATCTCATCAGCTTCTATGAGGTAAGTTCTAGAATGGATTGGGGTGATTGCATGTCATTTATCTAAATTTTTCTAAAACATTTGATACAGTGCCACATAAAAGGTTGTTAAGCAAAATGAGAATGCTTGGATTGGGGGAAAATGTTTGCAAGTGGGTAACTGGCTCAGTGATAGAAAACAAAGGGGGGTGATTAATGGTACAAACTCGGACTGGACTGCTGTTACTAGTTGGGTGCCACAGGGGTCAGTATTGGGCCCTATTCTTTTTAACCCCTTCCCGACATTGGACGTATGCATACGCCCTAGCGGGAAGTGACTTCCCGCAAATGGACATGTGCATACTTCCTGGCGATCGCGCGGGCTTGCGGACGATCCACGCACGATCGCGACATGGAACCAGCGGTAAATTACCGCTGGCTTCATGCCACATCACCCCCGGCCAGAGTGAGCTCCGGCCGCGGGTGATTAACACTTCATTACCGCAGCCTGTCATGGCTGCGATAATGAAGCCGCAGGCAGGAGGAGTGAGCTCACCCTGCCTATAATCGGCGCAGCAAGCGGCGCAGATGCCGCTCGCTGGTCTCTTACCGGACTCCCCGGATGCTTTCTGAAAGCATCCGGGTAGTCTGGTGACATCACCATGCCCACAATGCATTGTGGGCATGGTGTCAGTAGTTGCCATGGCGACCTGTGCACAGCAGTAACGCTGTGCACAGGTCTCCTATTCAAACAGCAACCTAACGATTGATTTTCCCCAGTGGGGATTTGCTGTTACAAATCCCCACTGTGAAAAAGTAAAAAAAATGTGAAAAAGTAAAAAAATTTTTTAAAAAAGTAACACAAACAAATAAAATTAAAAACACGTACACCGCCCTTTTCCCCTTTACAAACGCCAATCGCCCCAAAAAAGATAAAAAATAAAGTACCCATATTTGGTATCACTGCATGCGTAACGACCCACACTATGAATATGTCATGTTAATTAACCCGTACAGTGAACGCCGTAAAAAACAAAAACAAAAAACAGTCACAGAATTGCGATTTTTGTACATCCTGCAGCACATAAAATGGAATAAAAAGCGATCAAAAACTCATATAAACGCCAAAGTTGTACCAATTAAAACGTCAGTTCATCCCGCAAAAAAAATCCTTACACGTCTCTGTATACGGAAAAATAAAAAAGTTATGGCTCTCAGAAGACAGCGATGCATAAATATTATTTAACACAATAAAAAACACTTTTTTTTTTTTTTTTTTAAAGTGCTTCAAAATTTTAAAAATGATATAAATAGGGTATCGACGTAATCGTATCGACCCAGAGAGTAAAGCTAACTGGTCATGGATACTGCACGGTGAGCGCTGTTAAAAATAAAAAACACTACTAGGATTGCAGTATTTTCTTCACCCTGCCTTCCAAAAAACGGATTTAAAACTGATCAAAAAGTCTTGTCCCCCCAAAAATGATACCAAAAAATAAAAAAAAGTGTTTTTATTGTGTAAAAGCAGTAAAACATAAAAAAAAATTCAAATTTGGTATCGCTGTATTCGTATCGGCCTACTAAGTAGTACTAGCATGTCGGTTATACTGCACGGTGACCGCTGTAAAAAATAAAAATAAACACTACCAGGAATGCTGTATTTTGTTCAAAATGCCTCACAAAAACCTTAATAAAAAGTGATCAAAGCGGCATATGCCCCCCATAATGGTACTAATAAAAACGTCAACTCATCCCACAAAAAACAAGCCCATAATCAGCTCCGTATACAGAAAACTGAAAACGTTATGGCTATCAGAACAGGACAACATAAAAACGCAATGTTTTATAGACATTTCTATTGCGTAAAAGTAATAAAACATAAAAAAACATATAAAATCTATAATTGCAATTGTACTGACCCCCATAGTAAAGATATCCTGTCATTTATACTGCACGGCGAACGCTGTAAAATTGAAATAAAAAAACAATGGCGGAATTGCGTTTTCCCCTAATTTTCATAGCCCAATGTAAAAAAAAAAAAAAACTTTGGAACACCTGTGCACCCAAAATGTACAATACACCCCTAGATGAGATCTATGAGGCGTGCTGAATCCAAAATGGGGTGACTTCTGGAAGGTTTCACCTGTTCTGGTACTTTGGGGGCTTTGTAAATGCGACATGGCCCCACCAAAATCTGCGCTCCAAAAGCCAAATAACACTCCCTCCCTTATACGCCCTGCCATGCGCCCAAACAGCAGTTTACACCCACATGTAGGGTATTGCCGAACTTGGAAGAAATTGCGTAACAAGGTTTTGGGTGCTTTTTTACCAGGATGCCTTGTAAAAATTAAACATTTTCAGCTAAAATTGCAGATTATTGGAAGAAAATTTTTTTTTTCATTTTCACAGCCGAACGCTAAAACATTTTGTGACACACCTGTGGGGTCGATATGCTTACTACACCCCTGGATATATTCCTTAAGGGGTGTAGTTTCCAATATGGGGTATTTTTAGGGGAGTTTATTAAGTTTTAGCACCTTAGGGTGTCCACAAACCTGAAATGGCCCCTAAATAAAATCATAATGAAAATGAGACCCCAGAGTCCAGTAGGTGCTCCTCCTATTCTGGGGCTTGTGGTTGAGCCAAATAATGCACTAGGGCCACATATGGGATATCTCTGAAAACGGCAGAATCTGGGGAATCAATATTAAGTTGCATTTCCCTGATCACATTTACCGTATTCTTGTGAATAATGTATAAAAATTGAAAATCTGCAAAAAAAGTGAAATTTTGAAATTTCACTTCCACTTTGCTTTAATTCCTATGAAAAACCTAATGGGTTAATAAACTTCCTAAATTCATTTATGGGGGTATCTAACATACAGGTCAATGAAAGTCATGTTAGAACTGGACTGGTCCCTAAAAAATGTATATTGCAAATTTTCTTGAAAATTTGAAAATTACTACTAAATTTCTAAGCCCCCTAATGTCGTAAAAAAAAAAAAAGACATTTAAAAAAATGATGCCAAACTACAGCAGACATATGGTAGATGCTAGTTATAAACTATTTTGAGTGGAATAACTATCTGTCTTACATGCAGAAATTTTTGAAGTTTGAAATTGGTAAATTTTTCACGATACTGTGATATTTTTCACAAATAAACAAGCATTTTTTGGACCAAAATTTCTTACTATCTTAATGCACAATGTGTCACGAGAAAAGAATCTCTGAATTACATGTATAGGTTAAAGTGTCAAAAAGTTATTCTCACAAAGTGACACATGACAGATTTAAAAAATGGGGCTCTGTCTGAGAGGCCAAAACTGGCTCCGGTGGTAAGGGGTTAATATATTCATTGATGATCTTACACATGGATTGCACAGTAGAATATCAACCTTTGCAGTTGATACTAAGCTCTGTAAAGTAATCAACACAGTAGAGGATAATGTTTTATTACAAAGTGATCTGAATAAGTTGGAGGCCTGGGCAGATAAATGACAGTTGAGGTTTAACATGGATAAATGCAAGGTTA
This sequence comes from Phyllomedusa bahiana, assembly GCA_025379985.1. Taxonomy (NCBI): domain Eukaryota; kingdom Metazoa; phylum Chordata; class Amphibia; order Anura; family Hylidae; genus Phyllomedusa; species Phyllomedusa bahiana. Next base: position 172,996 of record JAODAL010001060.1, on the reverse strand, counting down.
TGCACATGGGGAGGAAAAATCCATTCCATGATTAAATGCTAAACGGAAAAACACTGGGAAAAAGTGACATGGAGAAGTACTTGGGAATCCTACTGGACAGTAAACTTAATTGTAGCATCCAGTGTCAGGCAGCAGCTGCCAAGGCAAACATGATTATGGGGTGTATTAAAAGGGGCATAGAGGCACATGATGAGAACATTATTCTCCCATTATACAAGTCACTGGTTAGACCACAAATGGAATATTGTGTACAGTTGTGGGCACCAGTTCACAGGAAAGACATTGTAGAATTTGAATAGGTTCAAAGGCGGGCAACACAAATAATAAAAGGACTGGGTGGGCTGCAATAGCCAGAAATATTAGCAAGACTATGATTATTTAGTTTAGAGAAAAGACGGCTTCGGGAGGACATATTAAATATGTTTAAATATATTAAAGGTCAATATAGAGAATTCCCCCCAAGATCTATTTACACCCAGGACTGTATCCAGAACAACATCTAGAGGAAAGAAAGTTTCTACATAAACATAGAAAGGGATTCTGTACTATAAGAACAGTGCGAACTGTGGAACTTTCTGCCGGAGAAACTTGTCATGGTGAATTCACTAACAAAGTTCAAAAAGGGTCTGGATTAATTTATAGAGTGTAGAAATAAGTTATAATGACTAGGATTCTGAAGAAGGGTAGTTGATCCAGGGATTTATTCTAATTGCCTGATTGGAGTCGGGAAGGAATCTTTTTCCCTAAAATGAGGACAATTGGCTTCTGCCTCATGGGGGTTTTTGACTTCCTTAGGATCAACACTATAGCACACTAAACTGAATGGAAGTCTGTCTTTCTTCAGCCTTACAAACTATGTAAGATGCTCAAATCAATTGTGATTGCGCCTTTGGGATTTTACAGAGAGATCAGCTCCTCTGTCCTATATCGGCACCCCACTGATATTTGCCATGACATTCAGAGTCTCAACAATGGCCTGGTCTTTGATGTAGGCCTGGCAGGTGATGCCCATAGACATGTACACTAAGAACCTCAAAATGTTCATATATTTCAAAGTAGCAGAAATGCTTTTCCAAAAAATTCCTATGTCTCCTTTGACTTTTTTTAGTAATTGAAGAGTGCTGCTGATGTTGTGTTGTGTTTGCACAGGGCTTGACCGGGTAACTGACAGTTGGTCCAAACAAAATATTGAAACTGCCGCTTACCCCTTCACCGTGAGCGTTCTGTTCGGGCTTCCTCTCCTTCACTTTATCCAACCAACGCTACTGTTTCCTCGTGGTGCCTTCTTTGCGCTCGTTGGCAGTTGGCATAATAAGTTTGCATACAGTCATGCACTGCAATCAAGCAATCGCCCAGGAGATCTCAATAGAGTCCCTTCAACCTCCATACCATCAGTTTCAAACTGTAGAAGTTGGAGCACTTTTGGCTGCCCTGTCCTGCCATACTAGGTCATGCCTGAGTGGTAAGTACTCAACCATGGCCTTGAATTATCCTCATCAACTAAGAGAACATGGTTTCTTGGGTTAGAATGAAATTATGGCAGAGAGGGCTTTGTATTGCACTCTTTGTATCACAGCCAATGGAAGAAATACATACACCAGAAGGAAATTCTCTGAAATTGTATGGCCTTAACAATCAAAGGATCGACTTGTCTGTAAAGGAAATAGGTTACCACCTTGCTGCTTTTCCAAGTTGGTAGAAGATGACTGATTTAGGGTCCATCTACAAGACTGCCGTTTTTAAAAAAAACCTGGAACATGTTCATTAATCTACCATATTTTAAGTCAAAACTAACTAAAATCTACATTGAAAACCATGCCAAAATATTCGTTTGGACAATGCAGTATTAGAATTCAGAATCCAATGAGTATTGTGACGTGTCATGTAGATCCAGTTTTAGGGACATATAACGTGGCAATATTAAGCCTTTGCTTAACCTATCAGAAATATTAATTCAGTTTTCTGGTTTGTACACTGCAGATAGGTTAACCAGTTGCTTGTCTGCCAGAGAAGAATTGACTATATAGCCTGTCTATTGACTTTTTTCCCCCAGAGAGGATGATCTCGTTCCCCCTTGCTTATTTATATATGCAAGGTAAGGCAAGGCAGCCAACATTCTGTTTTGAGCTCTTTCATACTGGAGTACCTAAGGCAGCCAGAAACATTGCACTGTTAGCACATTCTCCAGCTCTACATACACTATCCCATTTTTAGGTCCTTAATGACAAAGTACAGATAGGCCGAAACATCGGACCATGGAAATCTCACTAAAATATCGTATCATCTTAACATTCTTCCATTTGGAGTATAAATACAATATTCTTCTGTGTTTAATGCCTGAATAAACACTCTAAAGGATCTATAGGTTTCAGTATGCCACAGTACATTTTGACATTCATGGTTCCCTCAATGAACTTTAGCTCCCCACAGCCAACAGCACTCATGCAGCCCCAAACGATGACACTCACACCACCATACTTGTCTGTAGGCAAGACACAGTTGTTTTTGTACTTCTCATCTGCTTGCCGTCACACACTTGACACCATCTCAACCAAATAAGTTTGTCTTGGTCCAGTAATCCATGCCCTTAGTCTGCTTGTCTTCAGCAAACTGTTTGCAGACTCTCTTATACAGTACATCATCTTTAGAAGAGGCTTCCTTCTAGGACAACATGTAGACCAATTTTATGCAGTGTTCGGCAACGGTCTGAGCACTGACAAGCTGAACCCCAACCCTGTAACCTCTGACAGCATACATACAGTAAAGGGAAATAATTATTTGATCCCTTGCTGATTGTGTAAGTTTTCCCACTTACAAAGACATGAACAGTCTATAATTTTAAGGGTAGGTTAATTTTAACATTGAGAGATAGAATATCCAAAATAAAATTCAGAAAATCACATTGTATAAATTATATAAATTTGCATTTTGCAGTGAGAAATAAGTATTTGATCCCTCTAACAAACAAGACTTAAAGGAGTTGTCTCATTACAAGCTTTCAGCCTGTCAGTGAGCCTGATAGTTGAATTGAGGGGCGTGCTTCTTGGTCTGTCTCTTCTGCTCCCTCTTCCCCCCTCCCCTCAGCTCCATAACTTCTATACAGCAAGGGGGAGGGGGTTTGCTGCCAGAGTTAACCCTGTGTGTGCCTGCCTAAGGTCTGTTGCAGGAGAGGGCTGATCTATGAGTGTAAGAGGTCTGTGAAGCTGTATGCTAATAACAGAGCAGAGGGGATGCAAGTGTTCCTATATCCCCTGCTTAGCTTACAAGTCTCCACATCTCCAGCAACAACAAATCCTGTCAGGACACAGGGCAGCTGGGAAGTGTTACTATACTCAGGCACTAGTACAGCAGAGCATGAAGTATTCACATGCCTGATCTGTTCTATTAGTATAGTGACAGTTCCACAGACACATCATGATTATAGTAACACACAGGGTCACTGCTGTCACATCTATCTGTGTAGAGAGCAGGAGGAAGCAGGCACACACAGGGTTAATCCAGGCAGCCAGGACAGAGAAGCCAGAGTCCTCCCTCCCCCTCCCTCCACTACAGAAGCATTCTGAGGGGCTCTCTGCTCCGACCTGTCTTCAAAGGCTGATGAGTCATACAGACCTGACAGCCAGTAAGTCATACAGACCTGACAGCCAGTAAGATAAGGATCAACAGGTCCTCTGCTATAGAGATTTGAGAAGCTGATGCACTCCTACTAACAGGGCTAACTCAAAATCAGTAGGACATTTGTAATGAACATATATTGCAAAGCTGCTTGTTTTTTAAAGATCTTTTAATTAAAACCCAATCATTGTAGCGAGACAACCCCTTTAATACTTGGTGGTAAAACCCTCGTTGGGAAGTACAGCAGTCAGACGTTTTTTGTAGTTCATGAGGTTTGCGCACATGTCATGAGGAATTTTGGTCCACTCCTCTTTGCAGATCAGCTCTAAATCATTAAGATTTTGAGGCTGTCGCTTGACAACTTGGAGCTTCAACTCCCTCCATAAGTTTTCTATGGCATTAAGGTCTGAAGACTGGCTAGCTCACTCCATGACCTTAATGTGCTTCTTTTTAAGCCACTCCTTTGTTGCCTTGCCTGTATGTTTTGGGTCATTGTCTTGCTGGAAGACACAGCCATGACCCATTTTTAATGTCATGGCGAAGGAAAGGAGGTTGTCACTCAGGATTTTACGGTACATGACTCCATCCATTCTCCCACTGATGCAGTGAAGTAGTCCTGTGCCCTTAGCAGAGAAACACCTCCAAAACATAATGTTTCCACCTCCATGCTTGACATTGGGAACGGTGTTCTTTGGGTCATAGGCAGCATTTCTCTTCCTTTAAACTCGGCAAGTTGAGTTAATGCCAAAGAGCTAAATTTTTTTGTCTTGTCTGACCACAGCACCCTCTCCAAATCACTCACAGAATCATACAAGTGTTCATTGGCAAACGTCAGACAGGCCTGCACAAGTGCCTTCTTGAGCAGGGGGACCCTGCGGGCTCTGCATGATTTGAAATCAATGATGTGTTACCAATGGTTTTCTTGGTGACTGTGGTCCCAGTTGCCTTGAGATCATTAACAATTTCCCCCCATGAAGTTTTAAGCTGATCTCTCACCTTCTTCATGATCAAGGATGCCCCACGAGGTGAGATTTTACATGGTGCCCCAGATCAATGTTGATTGACAGTAATTTTATATTTCTTCCATTCTCTTACTAATGCAACAACCGTTGTCTCCTTCTCACCCAGCATCTTACTTATGGTTTTGTAGCCCATTCCAGCTTTGTGCAGGTCTATGATCTTGTCCCAGACATCCTTAGAAAGCTCTTTGGTCTTGCTGATGTTGTAGAGGTTAGAGTCAGACTGATTAATTGAGTCTGTGGACAGGAGTCTTTTATAAAGGTGACTATTTAAGACAGCTGTCTTTAATGCAGGTAATGAATGGATTAGGAGCATCTAACTGGTCTGTAGGAGTCGGAACTCTTAACGGTTGGTAGGGGATCAAATACTTATTTCTCTCACCAAAATGCAAATAAATTTATATAATACAATGTGAGTTTCTGAATTGTATTTCTGATATTCTATCTCTCAATGTTAAAATTAACCTACCCTTAAAATTATAGATTGTACATGTCTTTGTCAGTGGGCAAACTTACAAAATCAGCAAGGGATGGAATAGTTATTTCCTTCACTGTACATCTATTTTGAAAAGACAATCTCTGGATATGATGCTGAGCATGTGAACTCAGCATCATATCCAGACCATGGCAAGGCCTGTTCTGAGTGGAACCTGTCTTGTGAAACCGCTGTATGGGCTTAGCCACCAACCTGCAGCTCAATTTTAGGGTGCTGGCAATCTTCTCATAGCCTAGTTCATCTTTATGAAGAGCGACATTTTTTTCAGATCCTCAGAGTTCTTTACCATAAGGTGCATGTTGAACTTCCAGTGACCAGTATGAGAGAGAGTGTGAGAGTGATAACACCAAATTTAGCACATCTGCTCCCCATTCCCACCAGTGACCTTGTAACATTACCTAGACATATGACATAGTGGAGGGAAAATGGCAAATTGGGCATAAATTGTCCATTTTAATTTAGTGGTGTTATCACTTGTTGCTAGGTGTTTAGACATTGACGGCTGTGTGTTGAGTCATTTTGAGGGAACACCAATTTAACACTTACAATTTATACAAGCTGGACACTGACTACTTTACATTGTATCAAAGTGTCATATCTGCAGTTTTGTCCCATGGAAAGGTACAATAAGATATATACAAAAATGCAAGGGGTGTACTCACTTTTGTGAGATGTTATATATATATATATATACACACACACACACATATACATACACACACCATATACACATGTAATAGTAACAAATGACCGTGTGGTGGCACAGAATTAGACAGAACGCAACAGCAATTTCCAGCAGGCTGAAACACAGTACTGGGGAAGCCAGTTTACCAACAGCTGAGAGAGGCTGTTTTGTGTTTCATAATTACAAGTACAGGGTAACAACAGAGACTGAAGGGCTATTTCTACACGAGACTGGTTTACAGTCGGATTTGTAAGTGGATTCAGTATTTTGAATCCAGAAAAATCCGACTGCAGAATCATACTCATAGACCACAACAGAAAATCCGACCTGTAGTCTACACAGCTCTGATTTTCTGAGGTCGGATTTCAAAATCGGGGGTTTTGAAAAAAAATCCACCAGAAAATGGCGGATTATAGTACTGTTCTATTAAATGGGGCGCCTGAAATCCAAAAATGATGGCAAAAAGTTCTGACAAAAAACGGGCAATTCTAATTATAATCCAACCAATATTTTATCCTCTGCTGTGTGAACGCAGCCAAAGGAGCTAAACCTGCTGAAATTAAGCAAAAAACTGTTTGATTTTTCTGAAGCAGCAACAAAGATGCAAAGAGCAAGACATAACTTAAGTTGCTGTACACACTGGTAGAAAGTAAGCTGAAATTTCTACAAGTTTACCAAAGCATCTGCAACAATGAACACAGCATACAGCAGGTTAATAAGTGAAGCAATCTTTCCCACCATAACATGAAGATAAAACTCTGGATAATATAGAAATTTACTTATTTTAAGGAGACAGTCTAAACCTTCACCTGCTCTAGATTGCATAGGACAGAAAGTAGACAATGGGGTTCTGTGGTCTCAGTGGGTTCTGTCCTATCAGTTCGCAGGGCAGAGAAATCCCCATACTGTGCTGCTGACAAGGATGCATGGGATTTTACTTGTAATAGGCTTTACCTTTTAATGACCAGACAATTTTATTTTTATTTTGTTTTTTTATCGATGCATTTTAAGAGACATATCTTTTGTATTCTTTTACTCAATATAGTAGTATAAGGGCTTTTTTGCTGACCAAGTTATATTTTTGGTGGTACTAATTAATTTATTGTATAATGTATTCAAAAACCTCTCAAAAATCATTTGTGGCATGAAATAAAAAAATAAAATGTTACATATTTTGTTTCGTTGATTTTAAAAAAATTGTTTTGCACATTAATAACTTTTCGAATTTTAAATTGTCGAAGCTGTTTGATGACTCATTTTTCACAAGGATAGCTGAAGTTTTTATTAGTACCATTTTAGGATTCATATTTTTCATTTTTTTATTTCATTTTTTGCTGGGTGGCAGGGTGAACAAGACTGCAATTTTGTTGTAATTATTTTTCCTGCTCAATGTGTGTGATAACATGATATTTCATTAGTTCAGACATTTATGGTTGTGACAATACAGGTTATGGCAATTTTTTAATTTTTTACTGTTCTCAGTCCTCTCTGTACACACCATAATATATATGTACATCATACACTGCTAAGGCGTTAAATTAACAACTGGCCACTGTAATCTCAACCTAAGAAAAAAATGTAAAAATGTAGTTAAAAATGCCAACAGAAATGTTGCAAAAAAGTCCCAGAATGTGTGAAAGCAGCCTAAAAACATGTTAATCCAGCCTAAGGCACTTTCACATAACAATATTATGTTTAGTATTTTAAATCAGTATTTGTAAAGGGGCAAAAACATTCAAATGTAATCCATTATGGTTTTTCTCTGGTTAGGTTCCATCCTTAGTTTTGGTCTCCAAAAATACAGATTAAAATAGCACTATGTGAATGTTGCCTAAAGCAGTGTTATGAAATACACAATGACACAGCAGAAAGATATAAAACTGTATGATTCCAGCCTTAAGCTATTTCATGAAATACACAGTGAGACAGTAGAAAGTTAGATTAAATAACCGGATGACTCAGTAATCTACTGATCTTAACTAGTGACAATCAGTTACAAAAACAATGTAATTATTAACATGCTACAGAAGTATGGGTGCGTTCACACGGCAAAGGACAAAATATGCTTGGTTTTGACTTCAGCAGAACTGTTCATTACAACTGTTTTTGGATGTTTTTGACACAAAAACTGTCCAGTTTTTCGGCGGTTTGCGTTTTTTGTCACTGATTTCGTCCAGGTTTTTGTGCAGATTTTGTGCAGTTCTTGGACGTTTTATTGGCCATTGGCCATGTATTACAATGAAAAAACTTGAACATGTCATGACACTTTTGTCTATATACACACACACACACACTCGTTCAAAAGTTTGGGGTCACCCAGACAATTTTGTGTTTTCCCTGAAAACTCATACTTTTATTTATCAAATGAATTGCAAAATGAATAGAAATATTGTCCAGACAGTGTCAAGGTTAGAAATAATGATTTTTATTTGAAATAATAATATTCTACTTCAAACTTTGCTTTCATCAAAGAATGGTCCCTTTGCAGCAATTCCAGCATTGCAGACCTTTGGCATTCTAGCTGTTAATTTGCTGAGGTAATCTGGAGAGAATTCACCCCATGCTTCCAGAAGCCCTTCCACAAGTTGGACTGGCTTGATGGGCACTTTTTGCGTGCCATACGGTCCAGCTGCTCCCACAGCAGCTCAATGGGGTTGAGATCTTGTGACTGCGCTGGCCACTCCATTACAGATAGAATACCAGCTGCCGGCTTCTTTCCTAAATAGTTCTTGCATAATTTGGAGGTGTGCTTTGGGTCATTGTCCTGTTGCAGGAAGCAATTGGCTCCAATCAAGCGCTGTCCACAGGGTATGGCATGGTGTTGCAAAATGGAGTGATAGCGTTCCTTATTCGAAATCCCTTTTACCTTGTACAAATCTTCCACTTTACAAGCACCAAAGCAACCGCAGACCATCACATTACCTCCACCATGCTTGACAGATGGCGTCAGGCACTCTTCCAGCATCTTTTCAGTTGTTCTGCGTCTCACAAACGTTCTTCTGTGTGATCCAAGCACCTCAAACTTCGATTTGTCTGCCCATAACACTTCTTTCCAATCTTCCTCTGTCCAATGTCTGTGTTCTTTAGCCCATATTAATCTTTTCCTTTTATTAGCCAGCCTCAGATATGGCTTTCTCTTTGCCACTCTGCCCTGAAGGCCAGTATCCCGGAGTCGCCTCTTCACTGTAGACGTTGACACTGGCGTTTTGCAGGTACTATTTAATGAAGCTGCCAATTGGGGACCTAGGAGGTGTCGATTTCTCAAACTAGAGACTCTAATGTACTTGTTGCTCAGTTGTGCAGCGGGGCCTCCCACTTCTCTTTTTACTCTAGTCAGAGCCTGTTTGTGCTCTCCTCTGAAGGGAGTAGTACACACCGCTGTAGGAAATCTTCAATTTCTTGGCAATTTCTCGCATGCAATAGCATTCATCTCTCAGCACAAGAATAGACTGCGAGCTTCACATGAAAGTTCTCTTTTTCTGGCCATTTTGTGAGTTTAATGTCTCTTTTGTATGTCTCTTTAAACGTCTGTCTGCCCGCATCCTCCACCAGGTAGCAGCCTGGGCTTTGGCAGACAGAGACAGGGACACAGCGTAAAAAGTCCAAGTCCAGGCTATGCCTGGGTTTATTAGAAGGGCAACAAAAATATCACAGCCTTAATGTCAGGCAAAACATGCAAAACAAAATCCTGCTTGGCTGAGCTCTAACAATAATGGCCCTGACTACACCAGAGACACACTAAGTGCCTCTTGTACAGAGACCAGTACACACAGTAACAGGGCTACTTACAATGTGGTTTGTAGCATTCCACCAGCAGCAGCCATGACAGGCCTGAAAGACCCAGGCTTTATAGGCCTGAGATATGCCTCACCGGGGGCGTGGGAGTGGCCACCCACCCTGCTCTTTGACCACTCCAGGAAAAGCCGCCCCGGGAACACAAGCAGTTTTGGAACCGCTTATACTACACATGTCAGTAGCATAGTGCTACTGACACACAAGACTGTCGGCTCTCCCTTCACCGAGTCCAGGCCAAAATATGTGAACCGAGAGTCTCAAAGTTTTTTCATGTATGATAGACAGCATAAATGCTTCTTTAGGGATTTCCACGTAGTGTATTGCCCTTTTTGCAGGCCACTCGGTGACACGCATCTGTCCATGCGCTCTCTATAGTCACATATGAGAGCATTCTAAGGGAAACGTATCTTCCCTCAATAACGTCGCCTGTCACTGTCTTACTAATGTATATATATATATTGTGAGGGGTCAGCACAAAGGCAAGCACAGGCGCAAGGGTTTTAGTCCCAAAATAAAGATATGTTTATTTTACATCCAGGGGTTTTCAACACAAATTCAGCTTGGCTTCAGCAAAAACCCAAAACGTTTCAACAGAAAGTCCTTGCTTCAGGTAAATAGCATGCAGCAAAATATGCTCCCCAATGGCAAATGGCATATCTTCAGGTCCACACAGCCTCACAGCTCAGGCAGTACACAGTTCCTGGTTTCAGGCCCCAGAAAACACACCCCTGCCCTCCTACACCAGCTGGCCTTTTATTTGGCTGGAAAGATCTGGGCTGGAGTATTGGAGGGGCCCGGGTCCCACCCAGACTCTTGGCCGCTCCATAAAAAACCCGCCCCGGGAAACCCTACACAGAAAACACTGCTCAGCACCCATTAACTTTATGCGCATATACTAAATGTTTTTTTTTATATCACCGAGGCCAGCCACCTCGGTGATAAATACCTCCCGTCTACGACGGACCCTCTGACCCTTCTACATACCCCCCCTCTGCCCAAATCCGAGGGCATTGTTACCCTTTTTTTCTCGCATCCATTTTAGGGGTGCGTGGTCGGACACCAGCTTAAACCTTCTACCTAGCAGGTAGTACCTCAGCGAATCCAGGGCCCACTTTATGGCTAAACACTCTTTCTCTATAATATAGTATTTTTTCTCACAGGAGGACAATTTTCGGCTAAGAAATACAACGGGGTGTTCTTCCCCATTTATTTCTTGGGACATGACAGCCCCCAGCCCTACATCCGATGCATCTGTCTGAACAATAAATGGCTGGCGAAGTCAGGTGCCACCAACACGGGCTGTTTACAGAGAGCTTGTTTTAGGTCCGAAAAGCCTGCTCTGCCTCTGGGGACCACTTTACCACACGACTTTGTGCCCTTCGTAGTCAGTCAAGGGCGCTGCAATTCCGCAAAATTTGGGATAAACCTTTCCCTGTAGTATCCCACTATACCCAAGAAGGCCCTGACCTGCTTTTTAGAGAGGGGCTGTGGGCCAAATTCTGGATCGCCTCCACCTTGTTTATTTGGGGCTTTATCTCACCTCTGCCACGGGTTAACCCAGGTATCTGGCTTCCTCCAAGCCCATGGAACATTTTTTGGGGGTTTATAGTGAACCCGACCTCCCTTAGGGCATCCAGAACTGCTTGCACTTTAGGCAGATGACTCGCCCAGTCTCTGCTGAAAATAACGATGTCGTCAAGGTAAGCAGCTGCGTACTTTCTATGGGGACATAATATACGGTCCATGGCCCCTTGGAACGTAGCTGGCGCCCCTGTAACCCGAACGGCATCCGCACATACTGGTAGACCCTCTGGTGTGGAAAAACCCCGTCTTTTCCCTAGCTTTTCTGGACAGCGGATTTGCCAGTACCCTTTGTAAGGTTTCTAGCGTAGTCATATTGCGGCTGGCCCTAGCCTCTCAATGAGTTCATCTACCGGGGCATAGGGTAGGCATCAAACTTGGATCCCTCATTGAGTTGCGAAAGTCATTACAAAACCTCCATTCCCCATTCGGTTTTGGTACCGGACATTGGACTGGACCAGCCACTCTTGGACTCCTCTATTATCCCTAAATCTAAACATCCGTTTTCACCTCATTAGCCACTTTTTCCCCGGGCGGGCTTCAGGGATCCTATAGGGTTTCACATGTACCCGAACATGTGGTTCATTCAGCCCCTCGTGCTCAATGCCCTTTACCAACCCTGGAAACTCTGAGAACAGGGTCCCTGTTAGGTTGAAAACAACTCCCTACATTGCTGCTTCTGGAAGGTGAAAGGGTCTCAGCAATTTTGACCGCTTCAGTATCGGGGCCCTGGCTGGGCCACAAACAGGGTTCTGGGGAGGATCCTTTCTCTCCATGGCTTGAGCAGTTTTCACATGGTATAACCTGCAGGGGCTTTCTCCTACCAGGTTGGTGTACGCGGGTAATTGACGTCACCCACCTTCTCCCACCCCTGTAGGGACCCTGCCATCTTCCCAAGAATTTGCTCTCTACAGTGGGTACCAACCCACAAGTACACGATCCCCCGGTTTGAAACTCTCGGAGTCGGGTGACCGATTGTATACCCGGGACTGTGCCTCTTGGGCCTGCATGAGATGCTCTCTTACAATGGGCATGACATTAGATAGCCTATCCTGCACTGCACAACATGTTCGATGACACTTTTGTATGGGGTGGCTTCACTCTCCCAGGTCTCCTTCGCGATGTCAAGTAAAACCCTGGGTGTCGCCCATACAAAAAGCTAAAAACGGGGAGAAGCCAGTAGATGCTTGTGGCACCTCCCTAAATGGAAAATAACGAGTAGGGCAATAAACAATCCCAGTCACGTCCATCCCTCTACCCCTTCCTTAACATAGTTTTTAAAGGGTTTTTTATTAAACCTTTCGACAAAAACCGTCGGTCTGAGGGTGATAAACCGAGGTCCGCAACGGTTTAATTTTTAGGACTTTACATAGGTCCCTCATTACCTTGGACATAAATGGTGTCCCTTGGTCCGTCAAAATCTCCTTAGGTAGCCCTGTCCTGGAGAATATAAAAAACAGCTCCCTGGCAATGGATTTAGACGACGTATTTCTCCACGACCACCAGAATATATTGGTGCCCTCTAGCTGACTTGACCAGAGGACCCACCAAATCCATGCAATCCGTTCAAACGGGACTTTTATAATTGGAAAGGGCACAAGGGGCTACGAAAGTGGGCCACCGGGGATGTTAACCTGGCACAGGGGACACGACTGGCAAAACTCCTTTATTTCCTTGAAACCCCCGGCCCGTAAAACCTTTGCAACACCCGCTCCTGGGTTTTGTCCGCCCAAGGTGACCACCCAACACATGTGAATGGCCAGGTCTAGAACCATGCGTCTGTAGGGCCCCGGTACAAGGAGTTGCTCTATTACCTCATCCCTGACTTTGGTCACTCGGTATAATAAATTATTATTTACTGCGAAGTGGGGGTACCGCTCGTCTGCCCCTGGCTCTTGGGGAACACCATCTAGTACAGTGACCTGCTCTAATGCCCCTTTTAAAGTTAAATCCCTGAGCTGGGCGGTTCCAAACTTTTCCCTGGGGTCCCCCAAGTCAGTACATGGGTCTCAGAGGTTGGCTCCCCCTCCTCCTGATCTCCCCAATACGGACAGAGGGAATTTATCAGGGTTTCAGCCCCTACATTACCTGTACCCTCTTGGCCTTCAGGCGTTTATGCGGGCACTGCTTTTCCCATAGGTCCCAGAACAAGGGAAAATCCCGACCCACAATAATAGGGTGCATCAAGTTCGGTACAACACCGACCGGGTGGGAGATACTGGTTTCCCGGCCTGTTTCCAATGTCCACCTGCGCCACGGGGTAATGCTTGGTGTCTCCCTGGATGCATATCACCCCCCTCCATTTCCCAGGGATCAGTACATGCGGGAGTTGGGCCCTTAGCAGGGTCACCAAACTCCCGGAGTCAGGAGTCCAGTCACCTTGGTGCCATTTATCGGACTTGGCACGCTGGGGGCCCTCCCTTGGCTGGGTTTTTGCGCTGCAGACAGGGTGCGCAAACCAAAGAGCAGTGCCTGCCTATAGAACAAATCCATAGGCTCAGCGGGCTCTGTGCACTGGGCGGCTATGTGACCAGGGTTCTGACCCTCTCCAGCAGACGATGTCACGGCCAGAACCCCTTGACCTTTAGGGTCAGTCCCCGTCCGATTGCGGACGCGCCTCCACAGTGGCCTTGGGTCTCTTTTTGGGGCTGTCACTAACCCCTCCCGGCACCCCAGTACTGCGACCTCTGTTCTCCCCGACTCACTCAGGGAGGTCTCTACGGGCCCCATTAACGCTCGACTAGCCCGACGACTCGTCCACACTCTGGGGATCCCCTGTGCCACCCAGCAACTGTATGGGCCTCGGGAGCGAGTGTACGAACCTGTCCATGACGACCCTCTCGACCATTTGGGCAGGGGTGCAGGTCTCTGGCTGAAGCCACTTCTGGACGAGATGAAAAGGTCAAACATCTGGGATCTTTTTTGGCTTATCCTTGCTGTATCCCCAGCGATGCACTCGTTGCGCCCGGACGGCTAGCGTTACTCCCAGTCCGCCAGAAAATTTTCCCCCTTTAGCTTTCCATATTCTTTGGTGTCCTGCAGCGTCAAATCAAAATAGGCCTTCTGAGGACTCGCCAGTGAGGTAAGGGGGTTTTTGGGCCTCGGCCCCCTGCTCCGGAGGTAACTTTTTCCCCGGTCAGCTACCCTCTCAAACACCGTCATGTAGGCCTCGACGTCTCCTCTGGCGTCATTTTCTGTAACGCCTCGTGTACATTACTCCTGGGGTTGCGGTTTCTCCCCTGGCGTTGGGGTGGCTTCCACCTCTCTGGCTCTGGCCGAAGTGGTTAACACCACTATCTGCTGGAGAAATTGCTTGTTGGTCTCTTGCTGCGCTCTCACAGTCTCCGTGTGAGCTTGCTGCTGCTGTGCTTGGGCCTGGACCAGGTGCTTGAGTAGCTCCTCCATGCTCTCAGACTGGTTCTTTAACCCTGTTGCTGCCTTGACCCAGGACATGCACTCCTTATTTCAGGGATGTTGCCAGCATCCGAGACACCAATTGTGAGGGGTCAGCACAAAAAGGGAAGCACAGGCGCAAAGGGGTTTTTGTCCCAAAATAAAGATATGTTTTTTTTTACATCCAGTGGTTCAACAAAAAATTCAGCTTGGCTTCAGCATAAACAAACGGTTCAACAGAAAGTCCTTGCTTCAGGTAAATAGCATGCAGATAATATGCTCCCCAAGGGGAATGGCATAACTTCAGGTCCACACAGCCCTCACAGCTCAGGCAGTACACAGTTCCTGGTTTCAGGTCCAGAAACACACCCCACCTCCTACACCCGCTGCCTTTTTATATGGCTGGTAAGAAAACCCGGGCTGGAGTATTGGAGCGGCCGTGCCACCCAGTCTCTTGGGCCGCTTCCATAAAAAAAACCCGACCCGGAACCTACACAGAAACACTGCTCAGCCCGCAATAACTGTTGCTGGCATATACTAAAAATGTTTTTTTTATATCACCGAGGCCAGCCACCTCGGTGATAAATACCTCCCGTCTACGATGGACCCTCTGACCCTTCTACAATATATATATATAATATATAATATTATAAATTTTATATATATATATAACACACACACATACATACATACACACACACATACATACACACACACATATACACATACATATACACACACACACACACACACCACACACATACACACATATATGTGATATATAAGGGTAAAGTGCTCGGGGAACCCAAGGGAAATTCTAAAATAAAAAAATATTTTTAATTATTAAAAAATTAAAAAAAAAATAATAAAAATAATAATAAAGAACCCTGAACATTTTCTAAAGTTTTTCTGACCGCCGGGGGTTTGTAAAAAAGTAAAATTCTGACAGTGGAACTGCGGGAACCAGATTTTCTATGAAAGTCTACGGGGAGCATTGCATGTCGGTTTTCAGATGGTTTCTAAAACCGCAAACCATCTGAAAAAACGATCAAAAAACCATGCCCTGTGGACAAGCTCTAGGAATGCTACTTATTTCAGCTTTCTAATGACATTCCCCTCTGAAAATGTATTTTTGTGGTAGATTGGTGGTAAATACTCACATTGATTTTTCCACTGCAAATCTGCAGGGAAATTCCCTGTCCCCCAAATTTGTGAGGATTTTGTTTTTAAATTTTTTAAAGTAAAAATTTCACTTCTGATTGCCCAGGGGGGCGGGCCGGGGGTGCCGTCCCCCCCCCACGGCCCCCACCTGCCCGCAGGGGGTCCGGCTTTGGGTGCCCGCGGCACCCCGCAAACCCATCCCCCCCCCGGCCCGCCTGGCCCGGCTCACTTACACCTTCCACGCCCCCTGTCACGCTGACCCGCCTTCCCGGCCGCCACCCCGGGGGTTCCCGCGCTTTCGGCGCGGGGCCCAGCTGGTCTGGAAAAAAGGGGCCCGGGTTTGGCCCTTTAATTAGTCTTTTGCCGACCGGGGGGTTCTATAAAGGAAACCCCCCCAGCACTCCGGGACAGATTGTTGGGTGCTCCCTTTGTCTTGAAAGTTTTTGGAAGCCCTGTTGATTACCCGGTACCAGCCGCTCCGCTACGTTTCCTAACCTTCCCTTTGTTTCCCGGGCCTGCCCTGACCGTCTGCCCGCTCTGACCACGAACCTCTGCCGCCTGTCCGACCCCTCCCTTTTCCCGACTACCTTCTGGAATACGTTTTCTGTACCAAGCATTAAACCCCCCCACCATTCCCCAAATAATTTACGTCAGGGGTAGCGAAAACCCGTAGCCTCACGCCGAAACAAGTCCCTCCCGCTTTTTCGGCGGGGTCTGGTGAAAAACCGGGGGGTTTCTTAACTTTTCCCCTCCCTTGGGGTACTTAACTATCCCCTCGGGTTGCGCTGGGCCAGCAATCCAAAACCCAAAACCCCTTCCCGACAATCTGGCCATGGATTCCCCAGGGACCATTGCTTGAGCTCCTGGACGTCACGAAGCCGTCGCCAGCTTAGCCAGCGAATTGACCATCACAGGCGGCCATGAAGGCATTGTACCTTTGCAGCGCCTGTCTACCTCTATAGCCTGCATCTGCTGCCCACAACGCACACCATTTGTTCTGCACCATGGCTCTACCTGTCTGCCTGCACCATCACAGCATTCTGGCCGCTCACCTCTCACCGCTATGATTTAGAACCCCAAAAAGTTCACCGAGCTTCATAGTCAATGCTCCAATCCACACGAGATGCGGGGCATCATTTCCCTACATATTGGGCAAAGGTGGCCTATCGATAATTAGCCTCTTAATCGGGGAGAGCCTTGGGCCTGGCCACTGCCGCTATGGGACGCGAGGAATACTGTATGAAGGCAAAACCTGCAAGGCCTTCCTCCAGGTGTTACCGCACTGTTTTCGAGGAACCCTGGCCGCACCTCCGTCCCGCTGCCGCAGCTCTGCTAGTCCGTCACGTTCAGGATGTCGACTCCACTGTGGTCAGTACTCATGCAGAGTTTCCGCACCGCTAGCCGAGCCTCAAACTGTGACTGGAACAATGAGGTCGTTATGGTGGCAACCATCTGGCAAGGCCCGACACTTTGCGCATTAAAGACGAGCTCAGCTGGTCGGGACCCTCTTCCACTCTTGACGAACGGTATTCAGTTGGCCACTGGCCAAAACGCCAAAAACGTTTTGCGCGAGAGACAAGAGCTCCGCCTTCCAACTTAGGTCCACCCTACCTACTTGCTGGCTTACCCTCGTCCTGGCTCCCCGTTTTTCAATGACCTCCACTTCCTCCGTCAATCGTTTCCAGAGGATGACGAACCCATGCAGGTCGAAAGGGCTCACTTGACCCAATAGGCACGCTCACAAGCGTCGTAAGAGGCAAGCTATGTTTTTCTACAGTGGCGGTTCTGGCCACTTCATTTGGGGACGTCCGATGTGCACCGTGAAACTCTCGCGACCTTAGGCTCGCAGAGAAGGCAATCCCTAGGTGTCAGTGCGGGCCTCTCCCCATCTGTACCATTCCCGGTACTCTGTGGAATTTCGCCGGAACGAGCACCTTTCAAGGAGCCCACCCCGCCTTCCTTGATCGGGGTCCACTGGTAAACTTTATCACCACGCGCTTGTGTCCAAGTTTGTCTTCTCTGTGACCCTCTGCTTAACCCATGTTTTCACCTCTTGTGAGTGGGCGAATGCCTCAAGTGAATGCTATTGCATCTTCAGCTCACTTGGCGCCCTCACCTGCAATAGCGCTCTACCAAGGAGAGACTCTGAAACTTATCTTGTTCTGCTCGCTCCTCTTCTGAAATCCATCCTGGGCCATCCTTGTGCAAGAGCATGCTCCGACCACGTAGAACATGAACGACAGGCCGTTATCAGTTGTGCCCCCACTTCCACTCTCAATGCCTTTCTGTACTCACTCCGTACTGATCCTTCGAACCGCATCTGCCACTCCTAAAAATACCTCTGCCCTCGGGTCTGCCCACTCGTGGAATCGCCCTTACCATGATCTACCGACAGTCTTTTCCGAAGGACAGGCCGACACTCTCCTCCTCACCCGCCGTGTCGACTGTCCCTATTGACCTGCAACCTGGTACTACTCTTTCCCCGAGGCAGAGTCTACCCTCCATTCTGTCCCCGGAGACCAAGGGCGATGGTCGGATTAATTCAGGAGAATCTCCATAGAAGGCTTTATACGCAAGTCTCTCTCTTCGCCTGGCTGGGGGCCGTATTCTTTGTCGAAAAGAAAGATGAAACTCCTCCGTCCCTGTATCGATTATCCGGGGACCTCCGAATAAAATCACCATAAAAAATCGATACCACCCCTGCCTCTGATCTCGTAACTGTTTGATCGCCTTCGTGGTGCAAAAATTTTTTCCAAGTGTGATTTACGCTTAGCATACAACTTGATTCGTATCCGTAAGGTGACTAAGTGTAAGACGGGGCCTTTAATACCACAGATGGCCACTTCGAATAACCGTCCAATGCCGTTTTTGGCCCTCAGCAACGCGTTCGGCAGTCGTTCCAGAACACATGTGTCGTCAACGAGATCTCCGTGACCATACTCTACGTCTGTGACAATGTCCTATCTGACACGAATTTAATATCTTTCTCTCCATGATCTAGAGACTGCACCGCCACCACGTCCGCCAGGATGCACAGACTTCTCCCGTACCACCAGCTATATCCGAAACTGGAGAAATGCCTGTTAGAAACACACTCATTGCCCTTCTTAGGGTACATCGTTTCGGAACAAGTCTCCAGATGGACCCTCTAAGCTTATCATTTCAGCGGTCTTGCAGGTGACACCCGACCGGTGGGTCCTCCCGGTCCCATCCAGCTCTTTTTTGGGGTTCATCAAACTATTACAGGCATTACATCCCGCAAATCTCCAACGCTTGGGTGGCCCCACAGGTGGCCCCTTGACAAAGAAGAAAAGATTAACCCCAATCCTGGCCTCCGCCGAAGCCCCAAAAGCCTTTGAAATCACTTAAAAGCAGCATTCGCTTCTGCTCCAGTTCTTCTCGCCCGTACTCATCAGTTGGGGGGTGTGGGTGGGGTGTGTTTTCCCGAATATGTCCTAGAAGTGGACGGCCACCAACAGTAGTGCCGGCGCTGTCCTCCTTTCAAAAGTCCTCCACCTTGGGAGGATTGCTACTTGTCGGCTTCTTTCCAAGACCTTCACTCCGCGAACGGAATTACACGATCAGTGATCGAGTAACTACTGGCCAAAAAATTATCCCTAGAAGAATGGCGACACTTGCTGGACGGGGGCTCGTCCATCCCATTAAGATCTTCACCTGAACCACAAAAATCTCCCTTTATCTCAAGTCTGCTCATCGATTGAATCCTCTACAAGCGCCCGTGGTCTCTCTTCGTTGCCCTTTTTAATTTACACCTTCACTTTTGGCCAGCCGAAAAAGAACATCAGGGCGGGACGCCCTCTTTAGATCCTCGGACACTATGGTGCCCAGAGCCGGCCTCTGCAAGCTATAAATACCTGCCTTACGACTCCTCACGGGCGGCCCCTGGTGTTGATCTTCAACTTTATACTCCCCAGGAGATACCTAAGATCGTGCACCTGCCATGGGCGGCCTTGAATCCTTAAAGGGGACATTTCTCTCGAACAGGCGGGCCATCCATGGGTCCACAAAGTCTTTACAATTCATCTCTCACTTTGGGTGGCCCCACTCTCGCTCAAGATGTAAGAGAGTTA
Source organism: Phyllomedusa bahiana (assembly GCA_025379985.1). NCBI lineage: Eukaryota > Metazoa > Chordata > Amphibia > Anura > Hylidae > Phyllomedusa > Phyllomedusa bahiana. The sequence goes on along the minus strand of JAODAL010001060.1, from coordinate 153,160 downwards.
TGTCCATGGCCTGTACCCTTAACAATGTCCCCACGTCCTCAGACCCACGGGTCTGCTTCAGCCTCTCCTGGTGCCAGAAATGACCTTGGACCCATATAGAGCCAATGGACTCTTGTTATGGACCTCCAGGCCCTCTCCTCATGGTAGACAACGGTCCATTTGGGTAGTGACCGATAGGATTCTCGAAGATGGCCCACTTTGTTCCACTGCACCGGGTTACCCTCTGCTCCTCAGCTTGCCCAGGCATTTATCCACCACATTTTCGCTTACATGGTCTTCCATTGCAATGTCCGTCTCGGATATGGGGTCCAGTTTGTTTCGAGATTCTGGCGGGGCTCTATGGGTCCATTTGCGGATTCAGCTAGACACTCGTCTGCTTACCAACCGTCTCAACCAATGGGTCAGGTATAGGGGTTTTTATGTAACTATCCTACGACATTTTTGTAACCGCAGTGCCGGTCAAGATAATAGGTCCGACCTCCTCCCTTGGGCAGAATTTTCATAAATCCCTAGACCTGAATCCGCTGGAGCCTCTCCTTTTTTTGTCAAGTTTGTGGCAAAACATCCCCACCGCCTCTCCCCTCTGCCACCTCGTGTCAAAGGTTCCTGCTGTTGGATGCCCGAGGTGGAGTGGACCATCCAGGCACCTCTGCAAGCCACACGACAGGCCCCTTCTGAAAACGGGCCTCTGCTCACACCAAGGACCAGGCCGACAGGTACCGTGGGGTAGACCTCCGGCCTCTATTTAAGCCAGGTGTATAAGGTTTGGTTGTCCACCGCAATAAATTGCGTTTTTAATGTGCTCAGTTATAAGTTAGTCCCTAAGTATATGTGCCCATTTGTTGTAACTTCGTCAACAAACCCGGTGTCCTACAGAGCCCCGCTTGCCTCCTACTCTGTGGTATCCCGAACGCATCCATGTTCGCACTCCTCAAGCGCTTGTGGTGCTGAATCGTATCCTCCCTTGGTTCTGCCTCCCCTTCTCCTGTTGCCAACGCTTATAACATCTGTTGAGGGTATAGTAGGTGCTGGCGGAGAAGACAAAGAGGGGGAAGCGGTTCTTTAATGATAGACTGTGAAGGGTTCGAGGCCGGATGAGCTGTTTCCATGTGAACCTTGAGGTTAATCTGTCACCTGATCCCTCTCCTAAATTCCATAAAAGCAGGAGAACTAAGGGGGTGGGATGTCATGGGGCTAGGCACGGGGTGCCAGCGGCTCCCCGGGACCATCCCCCTGCGTGCCCGAGGTCACCTGGCGCCGCGTCACTTACCCGTCCCCACGCTCCTGTGCACGCTGTTCCTAGCCTTCGCCCGGCGACCATCTGCCGCGCTTACTCCGCTGCTTGAGGGCCGCTCGCGGCGCGACGGCTGGCCTGGATTTAAGGGACAGTGGGCCTGGTAATTATCTATTGGCCGCCGCTAGTCCTATATAATGGAATACGCCCCCAGCACTCGTCTGCCAGAAATTGTTGGTCGCGTGCACCTTGTCTTGAGAAGTTGTTAGGAAGTCCCTTGTCTGATTATCCATGACCAAGTCCGTTCTGCAACTTCCGACCTTTGCCTGTTTGCCGCCTGCCCATCTCTGACCACGAACCTCTGCCGCCTGTCCTGACCTCCTGCCTGTCCCCATCTACACTTCTGGATTACGTCTCTGTACACAGCGCATACCCGCCCGGCCGCGCCATCGCAAGCAAGTCACGTCAGAGGTGGCGACCCGGTAGCCTCACGCCACAGCAAGTCCATCCCGCTTTGCGGCGGGCTCTGTTGAATACCGGGGGCTACTTAGACTCTGCTGCCTGGCGTTGCTTAACTATCATCTCTTGCGGTGATCCAGCGAATCCACCAAACCCTTACACTGATCTCATTCCCGTGCATTGAAGTAGTGAAATCTGTGGTGAAATTCAGCAACAGAATTTACATCTGCCCCACAGTTTAATTTCCGAGTGGTGCTGTATCCACTGTGAATTTAGCTTTACAAATATGCCGTCAAAATGTGAAGCTTTTTTGTCCCATGTAGATGTAACACTTCTTAATTTATCAGGTTTCACTGTGTTACATGGTTCTTAGAGATCTTTAGTTTGTCAGACGGTTAAAAGGCCATTTGAGGACACTGATAATGTGCTAATGAGGTTGGGATGGTGCACTGATTCTACATAGTTACACAACACAACTTCCCCTGTATAGTACTATGGCTTTCTGTATCCTGCTGTTAACTGATTTTTAACCTGTTTTTGTATTAGTCTATGTGCAAGTACAATACTATGCAGCAACTCCTCTGATGAATAGTAGGTGTGTGATTGTTCATATGCATCTTGTACCTGTGCAAGTCTGCCATGTAGCACTGGTGCTTTTTTGCCTATTGCTGAAAACTGATTTTTTTTTTTTTAACTTCTTCTGTAGCAGTAGGGCCTTCTCTTTTTTTGTAGTACCACAATAACTGAACTGTACATTTTTTATGTCATGTGCATTTATTTAATAAAATGTTGCCATTTAACCCCTTAACAAATTCCCAACATTGGATGTATCTGTACGTCCTAGCATAAAGTAACTTCCCCATAAATGGACGTACAGGTACATCCTGGATATCGTGTGGACTCTTCAGCTGTCCTGATTAACCCCTTACCTGCCCCAATCAACCGCGAATGCAGCAGCTAAAGGGAAGACAGAGGGAGGGGACTCCATTTTTCACCACCAGATCTCCTGCGGTGCGATCGCCCATGACATCACTATGCAGGCCAGGCACAGTGATTGAAAGTTGACATGGACAGCAGTACTCCGTAGTACTACAGTTTACTGCTCTCCATTGTAACAGTGATCTGAAGTCTGCAAAGTACAAAAAAAAGAAAGTAAAACGCAAACACAAAAAATAAAATAAAAACATGTACACCACACTTTTACCCTTTAGAGAAGCCTATTGTCCCAAAAAAGACAACAAATAATGTACACATATTTGGTATCACTGCATGCGTAATGACCTACCCCTTAAATTTGTCATGTTCCTTAACCTGCGCAGTGAATGCCATGAAAAAATTCACAGAATTGCGCTTTTCGTTCATCCTGCAGCACATAAAATGGAATAAAAAGTGATCAAAAACTCATATAAACACCATTGCATTATGCATCCTAGTGCCAATACAAAATATAACCCCCACCTATCATCCTATATCCCCCTCACCCCATAAACTCCCCACCAACTCCACCTCTCACCCTTTACCCTCCTCACCTCCACCTATCACCCCAACTACCTCCACCTAGCAACCCATAGCCCCGTCACCTCAACCTTTCATTCCATAACCTCCTCATATGCACCAATCACTCAATGTGGAGTTTGTACATAGGAAGAAGCACAGGCAGGGAAGTGCTGGAAAATTTGAATTCTAAGATGTATGTGTGGTAAATTCTGCAGGGATGAGTGGTGGTCAGGCACTTTTATTGGTCACGTGACACTGCAGTCAGTCCTGGACCACCTGCTACACAGGAAGAGACTGTTGAGGCCAGTGATTAGCAGCATCATGTGACTGATAAAACGTGATGTCATTGGCATGGAGCAGCGCAAGGATGGAGAAAGCTTCACAGCTTTGTTTTATGTCCTCCTAGCCATCACAGCACCTGTTTAAACTAATGGAAAACCCCTTTAACTTTTGTTACTTGTTTTTCTTTAATTTTCTTTTAAGCATGATGCAGTGGAATATTTGTATTTTCTAAAATAGTTTTGTTTGTATACGTGTTCCCTCTTAAGATCCATAAACTTCAGGTTTGATTTGTATCTTTTCATGAAGAAGACAACTCTGGATACAATCAATCTTACAGATGTAGTGCAGTAAGGAGGTGAGGCTTCCCTACTACTAAGTTAACACACCAAAAGGACATTTAAACCGCTCATGATGATCATTATGTTTATGACCTTTAAGTGCTATCATATCACTGGCCTTGTTTTACATATACAAGATATCTATTCTAACTGTATTATAAACATAAAGCTGTCACTATTTCAGCAGGATATGCACTTAATGCTAATCCTCTACAGACTATGTGGTGCCCTACTTAAAGGGGTTGATCGGTTAATTTTTCCGCTTTAGCACATTCTTCCCTAATTACAATAAAAAAGTTATACTCACCTCTTCTCCTACCTCCGATCCAGCATTGTGCAATCCTCACTTCCCACTAGTCTTCGGTTCTCTTCTGGTCTCCACCTGAACTGGACCTCACAGCTCCAACTGCCTTTTGTGGTCACATGTCTTTGGCTGACATCACCGTTCAGAGTGCTGTCTTCCAAATGGTGACATCAGCCAAAGACAAGTGACTCTAATTTTAATGAATGAAATAAAGATGTCATTTTATCTATATTCATGGTTTATGTTTCCTATCAGGTTTAATCCCGAAATTCAACGGAATCTCCATGCACCAACAGACAAATTGGACTGAGGTGTGTATTGCACTCCAGTAAAGGTGGTGGTAAGCCATATAACTTTTCTAATAACTGCTTTTCATGAAGTAAAATAGCTATAATTTTGGCTAGCATTTTGAAATCTACATTCATTAATTATATAAGCCTTATGAAGAAGCTTGGTATAACTCGTTCCCAGATTTAGGAAGCAATTTAATATATGCTGCATTATTATTTCTAGGTTTTTCTTAATTATGTAGTTATTTATCAAAAATGTGATTCAATCCGAGGAAGCTTGGTTCCTTGAAATTTTGTAAAACTCCCTCATGAAGCTGTTGGGGCTTAAAGGGGTTATCTCGCTACAAACATCATATCTGTAATGATGGGGACAGTAAAAATAAGCACTTTTGCAATTGGTTTGCATTACCTAAATCATTTAGTATAGCAGCTATGAGCTAATCAGTGTGTGTCTAGAGCTAAATCAGCAGCTTGAGGTTGGGCCATGCGCCCTCTCTGTGATTGGCTGCCTGATATTTCGTTCAGCCCTGTTTGGACACGTGTAAAAATGAATGTTAAACAGCTTTCTGTGCGGTCTGCATAATAAAAGCTGCCTGAGCTCCTCTATGCTCATCTCCCAGCTCTGTGTGAAGGATCTGGGTAATTACCAAGTCTCTAGCTGCGAGATTCACTCGCCCTTCATATAACACTGCCTTATACACTGCTCTCCCCATCCATTTAACACAGACTTGTACAGTCTGTTCCCCTCTACCTCCTGCCTGATAACAGAGGGGAGCAGAGTGCATCTTTCACATTTGTTTCATCAATTCAGGCTGTATGTATAACTGCTTACAGCAAGGCAGGTGTTCTGGTTACAAGGAGCTTGTGGAGGGAGGTGACAGTTCTGCAGACATGAGAACTGATCATTGCAGGAGGTCTGCAGAGCTGTGACATCCTCTCCCTTCCACTGCTCACACAGAAAGATAATGATGACTAAGTAAGGAAGCAGGGAAGACACGCCTACTGGGAGGAGAGACCCACCCCTCGATTTGAAGCTATAAGAGACAGAGAAACAGCTCATGTTTGCAAAAGCCAGTGATGAGAAAACCCCTTTAATGCTTTATTTGCTTTGTATGACTTAATAGTTGACTCCAACTCTTCTTTAGAGATAGAGGCATTTAAAACCTTCCTATCCATATTTGTCAGTACTGGGAGTTTTATACTCTCTAAATTCAATATAGGTTCAGACTGATCCATTGGGTGTACAATTTCTCATAAAAGTACCTAAAAATCTCATGTGGGTAAGCGTGTCAATTTTCAAACTTGAAAAAACTTTGAGATTTTTTCAAGACAAAATTTTAGCCCCCAAATACAAGTATTAGTGGGGGTTCCCCGCACAAAAAAATCATCCATTGGCCCGAAAAAAAAACACTATGCGAACCTGGGTGCCACTGACAGGGTTGCGGTATATATATATATATATATATATATATACACACACACATATGCAACCCCTACCAGCGGCACATCACTGCAAAAAGGGTAATACATTACATGGAAATCCCTAAAGAAGCATTTATGCTATCTATCATACATGAAAAAACTTTGAGATTCTTGGTTCACATATTTTTGATCAAAAATTTTTTTAAGCCACCAGAACTTACAACGTGATCTCAGGTCGGTGGTCCTACGCTATCGTTACCTCCCCATAGAGCCAAATCCAAGCCTCTCATTGGGTCAACCGACCTCCATTATCCCGAGAGAAAGAAATAAAAAAAACACACCAACTTTGCAAACTGCCCTCATATAACAGCCTGTGTTATATATACACACGCACAGCGTAGGACCACCCGACCTGAGATCACGTTGTAAGTTCGTGGGTGGCTTAAACAATTTTTGATCAAAAATATGTGAACCAAGAATCTCAAAGTTTTTTCATGTATGATAGATAGCATAAATGCTTCTTTAGGGATTTCCATGTAATTTTCAAACTTCTCACACATTTGTGTATTATGTAAAATTACAAACGGATGCTGTGCCAGCCTGGAAACAAGCATCCTGCTTTATTTCTAAATTTGAAGAAGTTAGCTTCTCTATGAGAGAAAACTGTTCTCTCCTTCTATCCAGCCACATTACATAAGCTTGTTTAGTCAAATGCAACTTTTCCTTTGTCAAAGTGCAGGCTCGGACTGGCCCACCTGAGAGCAGAGGAAAACCCACCAGTTTTAGGGAGAAAGACAGAGGTGCTTCCACACGGTGAGTTTTTTCTGCAAAAATGCACAGCAATTAATGTTGTGCATTTCTGCTAAAAAAAAAAAACGCACCGTGTGAAAGCACTCTTAGAGAGGCAAATGCAGTATGTGCAGTTATGTACAGCAGCTCCAGGGTGGACCCCAGATGTAACTCCACTGGTGGGTCCAAAAAAATCAATTCCACTGGTAGGCCCCAAAAATAAACTCCAATTGTGGGCCCCAAGCACCCAACACTGTCAAGGGGGACAGATATTTTTTTCATTTTGAAATTGGTACCTTAGGTTAGCGCTTCATGTTTAGTTTTACTTGATGTTTGAATCATATGAGACCAGATATGGACTCTATGGACCTTTTTCACTAGTCAATTTTTGTCTTGTCTTGTCTTTGTATTGTGCATTTGACGGAGCAACTGCCTCTATCTTGGACCTGCACTCCACCCATCTACCCTGAGGTCTTTATAATCATTGTGAATAGAGCCTTATGAATGCATGGAGGCTTTGGCCCAGAGGAGGGAAGTCTAGAGATAGAGAGGTTACCTTTGAAAAAACTTTGAGACTCTCGGTTCACATATTTTGATCAAAAGATGTTTAAGCTGCCCACGACTTTCAACGTGATCTCAAAATCGGGCAGTCCTATCCTATCTTTACCTCTCAATCGAGCCAATCAGGCCTCCCGCTGGGTCAACCGACCTCCATTATTCAGAGAGAAAAAATAAAAAACACCCAACCTGCAAGCTGCCCTTCTTATGACAGCCTGTGAGAGTGGGCGGGGACAGAAACACAAAATGGAAGCACCCTTTCCTTCCCATATAGGTTAAAATCAATGTACACCAAGTATAACGTATGTTTCTGAGAGAGGTTACCGTGACACTGTGATCAAAGTGTACACTAAAAACCTCGCATTTTTACATGTAGAAAATATAGCACTGATGCAGTTTTAAATGTTCCATAAAATCAATGTTTGCATGGGTTTTAGTGCCAACTGGATGCTGCTTTATGTATTGTTTTGCGTTTCTGAAGTGTCTCACATCAGTTGTGGATTTATCTAGATGTTCATTCAGGAATTTTAATTACATCCATTTGCTTAAATTGCATTTAAAAATGTTCACTTTTGACCAAATAGGTGTGGAACCTCCATACATAATCACTCTCAGATCTCTCAACGTACCCATTGATGATTCAATTATCCAGAGAAGCAGATACCAAAAGACAATCAATTCAAGACCACGAGCTGTGAACATAATAGAAACAAATTTCTTCCCCTGCAAGGTCAACAGCCTTCTGACATCAATTTAACGTGTAATTTCTAGTAAAGACAATAAAACTCACCCTCACAGAAATTTTATCCCAATTTTTTAATCTTATATATGTTCCTCTAGCTGCTCTGGCATCATAATCTTCTAGGATAACATTTTTATATGACAACCTTGTGTTTAACAAAGGGTTGTCTTGTCCAGCAAGAATGCCTGTTTGGACAAACCTTAAGTTTGCTAAAATAATAATAATAAAAAATTGACTAAATGGCAATACATTTGAATTAAATTGTACATGCTCCAAAATAGACAGCCTACAAAGTCCAACTTGTCCTGCAAAGAACAGAGACTCATAGTTTTCCCTTAAAGGGGTTGTCTCACTACATTGATTCATCTCACCTCAGTCCTGTTTTCTTGGTTTCACTTTGAATTCAGGGGCGTGTTTACTGGCTGCTACTAGGCTGCAGTAGAAGCCAGGTCTGTAGCTATAGCACCCTGAGGAGCTGATGCAGCTTGTTTTTGCAAGATCTTTAACATAAAAAGCAATCCTTGTAGTGAGACAACCCCTTTAACCTAAAAAAACCAAAAAATTAAAACAGTCAGTATGGCAGCTAGAACTAATGGAAGGCTGAGAATTACCTGGTTTATAACACATTCTATTTAATAAGCCATATGACTTAATCTGATGACATTTTCAGTTTAATGATTATAACTTGAAGGATTGTTAAGAGTTAATTTTGCTGTTTGTAGTTAAACATAAGATATTATGTAATATCAACACTTACAGGAGGATTTGTAAGTAAGAAGTTAAGTAAGATGTTTATTCGAAAAAGTCAGTGAAGAGTCATGAGGGTGCATGGAGCAGTTCCAAATATCTCTTGCTCTTTAGACACAGAGTGACATGTATGAAAGGGTTTTTCACCCTTTTTCTGGCGTATAATGCATCTAACTGAGCCGGCTACAATGTTTAATGCTCCTAACATATGTGTTAGGCGCATTGTTCGTAAGACTCGACACTTAAATAATGCGCCTAATGTGAAGGGGTGTTATGGGGGCGTTATGGAGATGTGTCACACCACAGTCGTATTATTAGACACACATATGAATGTGGTTAGGCAAAACTATGCTCATTACTGCTCCGACAGGCAGACATATCTCAATGTGGTCTGTATGAGCATGAGGAGTCGAAGTGGAGCTAGATTTGCTGTAAGGGGCAAAAATCTGCAATATTTCTCAACTTACACCAGTACATTAATAAAAAGTGATAATAATTATCAAACTGTATAAAAGTTTATTATTTAAATTTAATGAAAAATGTGATCATATAAAATTATTATAAAAATATGTAATGTCCCCAAAATATAGAAATATCTCCTAAAATGTATTTAAAATTCATAGAATCTTAAACTAATTTTACATTAAATAACCCACTGATTATGTTGTTCAGATTTTTATATTTAAAATTTGTACTACATTTAATATGAATGTATTTTTGCTGCTGTCACCCTTTATTCTACATACAGCAAGAGCCAGCACAGCACAGGTATTGCTGGGACCTGTGGTCCACCAAGCAAGATCTGTACCATAGTTTCTATTCACTGTCATGCTATTCTAATGACTTTTCTCTTTATTTCCAACCTATCTATAACCTTAATACATGTTAGGCGCATTAATTAAGCGCCTAGGTTCCGTAATGCGCCTAACACATAGGCACGGGTGCGTCGAACTTTACACACCATATATAATCGCACAAAAAACACTTTCATACATTCAGGCGCATTATACACCGAAAATGAGACTCGACTATTCACTTTGACGCACCTGCGTTCATACATGTCGCCCAAAGGCGGGTTATGAACTCATGGCACAGTGTCATCTATTATTTAAATGTAGGAAATATGAATATAGGGCCTTGTGGACATAATTCCCCAAAGCTTACTTGTCTACTAGACTTTTTATGCAGAATCTGCTATACCTAATTTTCTGCACCAGACATTCTATTTTTTTGTTAAAGAGATAATAAGAAACACAAAACAAATGTATAGATGAAAGGCTGGATTCACCCAAACACATCACATCACACCAGACCACTCCTCCAACCACACCCAAACACATAATATCACACCACACCTCCAACCACACCCAAACACATGACATCACACCAGACCACGCCTCCAACCACACCCAAACACATGACATCACATCAGGCCACGCCTCCAACCACACCCAAACACATGACTTCACATCAGGCCACCTCCAACCACACCCAAACACATGTACATGGACATCACCACAGCACAGCTCCCATACCACACCCAAACACATGACATCACATCAGGCACAACTCAACCACACCCAAACACATGACATCACATCAGGACACCATACAAACTGGTTAATAGTTTAGGTTCACATCATCCATGTAAAATGCTGCTTAACTCACTATTTATTTATGGCACACTTTGTATGCCTTATTATTGCTTGTAGTACGAACACCCCCTCATGCCCGAGGTTGTATGGTGTATGACTTACATCGGGCCCACGTCAACCACCCAACACTGACTTCCATCAGGCACGCCTCCAACCACACCCAAACAATGCTTCACATCGGACAACCCCAACCACACCAGACACATGACTCCATCAGACCCCCCAAAACATGACACAATAGGACCACCCCAAACCACAACCCAAACACATTCAACATCAGGACATCTTATTAAAATATTATCAGAAAAATCTGTGGATATAGATATTTTTAGGATCACATTGCATCCAATGATGAAATATTAAGTTGTTATCTAATAAACAGCAAGGAAGGAATCAGATGCTCTGTAAAACAAGATAGTTGAGTGATTTAAATCTATTTTCCAAAGGAAAGAGGGACATTTATAGAACTAAGAGGGACAAGGGTTAAAAATAGGAAATGTCCCTCCAAAATAGGGACACTTAGGAGGTATTGGCTTTAGGCTCCCACTTCCTGTCCAGGCTGTTGATGGTTCAATAGCACTGACTGACCTATCAGCTCTGCTAGCTTATTCCTAGCTGTGCCTGTTAGGCTGGTTCACACAATGGGCCAGATGTATGAAAACTAGGCCCATAGCAACCAATCAGATCTGCCCTGCCATTTTATATAGTACTCTGAAAAAATGAAAGGGGAGCTCTGATTGGTTGCTATGGGCAACAAAGAAAGTCTTAGACCAAGAAAGTTTTCATACATGTCCCCCAGTGTATTCAGATGCTTATTTTGCAGCAATATTTCTAAAACCAAGAATGTATCCAAAACGCAAATGAGATACAAGCCTTACCATACTATAATAATAATTAATAAGGGTTAGCCATCACTATGGACAGGAACATGGACCGTACCATAATAAATAATAAGGCTCAGCCATCACTAAGGACAGGAACATGGACCGTACCATAATAAATGATAAGGCTCAGCCATCACTATGGACAGGAACGTGGACCGTACCATAATAAATAAGGCTTAGCCATCACTATGGACAGGAACATGGAATGCACCATAATAAATAATAAGGCTCAGCCATCACTATGGACAGGAACGTGGACCGTACCATAATAAATAATAAGGCTCAGCCAACACTATGGACAGGAACGTGGACCGTACCATAATAAATAATAAGGCTCAGCCATCACTATGGACAGGAACATGGACCGTAGCATAATAAATAAGGCTCAGCCATCACTATGGACAAGAACGTGGACCGTACCATAATAATAATTAATAAGGCTCAGCCATCACTATGGACAGGAGTGTGGGCCGTACTATAATAAATAATAAGGCTCAGCCATCACTATGGACAGGAACATGGACCATACCATAATAACAAATAATAAGGCTCAGCCATCACAATGGACAGGAACATGGACCGTACCATAATAACAAATAATAAGGCTCATCCATCACTATGGACAGGAACGTGGTAAGCACAATAATAAATAATAAGGCTCAGCCATCACTATGGACAGGAACGTGGACCGTACCATAATAAATAAGGCTCAGCCATCACCAGTGTTCGGGAGTATTTAAAATACAAGTAATTAAAATAGTATTTAAAATACTTGTCAGGTATTTGTATTTTGTAATCAAAATACTTTTTTTATTCAGTATTTTGTATTTGTAATTAAAATACTTTTAGGAAGTTTTTTAAGTATTTTTAATTACTTTTCTAAATTCAAAACAAATGTTGTAATTTAAATAACCCACCTCACCGCACTTAAAAAAAAAAAAAAAGCGCGAGTCACGTTTATCACTCTCGTTTCTCGTTCCTCGTGCGACGAGAGGAGGGAAAATTCCAGCGCGTTCCCGCAACGCAAGTCCGCTTGTAGTGAAGCGTGATTTTTTTAGTTTTTTAAACATCCCCATCGCATAATCCATTACGTAAAATTACCGTATATACTTGAGTACAAGCCGACCCGGATATAAGCCGAGGCCCCTAATTTTACCACAAAAAACTGGGAAAACGTATTGTTTCGTTTATAAGCCGAGAGGGGGAAATCCACCACTGCAGATAAAAAGTCTGGTCATGTGCATTACAGCTTAGTAACTCAATGTGCCTCATAGTAATAGCAATTAACCCCATCATGTCCCTCACATTAACCCCCTGTGTGCCTCAAATAAGAGTTTCTGATATGTGAGAGACATGGAGGTAATAATTAGGTATCTTCATAATTAAGGTCCTTTATTAGTACAACCATGTGTCTCACATATTAGTAACCCTTTTTTAAGGCACACAGGGGTTAATATGAGGGACATGATGGGGTTAACTGCTATTAATGTGAAGCACATGGAGTTACTGAAACTAAATTCATATCCACAAATGCCTGACATTAATAGGCATAGTAACTAAAGTAAGGTACCTGTATGTTTCTCTTTACTGTAGCATCCTCTCCTCCATGGGACAGACATCTTCTATAGGAGTCGGACACAATGAATCCTGGCCACTGACATATCTGCAGGGTAGATGCTAATCCTAGTGGGCTAAAGCAGGGGTCCCCAACCGCCGTTCTGCGGACCGGCACCGGGCCTTAGCGCGTCCCCTGCCGGTCCGCGGCGCCGGCTACACCAGATGCCGGCCAGCCGGTGACTTTAGTCCGGGCGGTCAGCATCTTGTCTGCGCGGCCGCTGTAATCCGGCCGCGCAGACCTAGCAGCTGCGCTCAGCGTGCGGCTGCATCATAGAGAAAGCAGGGACAGTTCATTACCGCCCCTGCTTTCCCTATCGCTGTAGATGCGGCGCTCACTGAGCTCCGTATCTATAGCGATGAGCGGCGCAGGGAGTGTGAGGCACAGTGACGTCACACCCCCCGCGCCGCTCGGTGCTGTCCTGATGTCGGCTGCTGGGAGGAGGAGCTCGGCCGAGGATTCGGGAGAGGTGAGTGACTACTACTTTTTTTTTTATTGACCTGGATACCTACTGGGGGGCAGCTATGTGTGTATCACTACTGGGGGGCAGCTATGTGTGTATCACTACTGGGGGGCAGCTATGTGTGTATCACTACTGGGGGGCAGCTATGTGTGTATTATAATTACTGGGGGGCAGTTATCTTTATATTATTACTGGGGCAGTTATCTCTGTATTATAATTACTGGAGGGGCAGCTATGTGTGTATTATCACTACAGGGGCAGCTATGTATTATTATCACTACTGGGGGCAGCTATGTATCATTATCACTACTGGGGCAGCTATGTATCATTATCACTCAGGGCACTATTTTATCATTATCACTACTGGGGCAGCTTGTATCATTAATCACTACAGGGCAGCTATGTATCCATTACTACTACAGGGGCAGCTATGTATCATTATTACTGGGGCAGCTATGTATCATTATCATACTGGGCAGCTATGTATCATTATCACTACTGGGGCAGCTATGTATTATCACTACTGTGGTAGCTATGTATTATTATTACTACAGGTGCAGCTATCTATGTATTATTATCACTACAGGTGCAACTATCTATGTATTATTATCACTACAGGTGCAACTATCTATGTATTATTATCACTACAGGTGCAGCTATCTATGTATTATTATCACTACAGGTGCAGCTATCTATGTATTATTATCACTACTGGGGCAGCTATCTATGTATTATTATCACTACAGGGGCATATATCTAATTATTACTACTACAGGGGCATATATCTATTTACTACTACTACAGGGACATATATCTATTTATTATCACTACAGGGGCATATATCTAATTATTACTACTACAGGGGCATATATCTAATTATTACTACTACAGGGGCATATATCTAATTATTACTACTACAGGGGCATATATCTATTTACTACTACTACAGGGACATATATCTATTTATTATCACTACAGGGGCATATATCTAATTATTACTACTACAGGGACATATATCTATTTACTACTACTACAGGGGCATATATCTATTTACTACTACTACAGGGGCATATATCTATTTACTATCACTACAAGGGCACATATCTATTATCACTACAGGGGCATATATCTAATTATTACTACTACAGGGGCATATATCTATTTACTACTACTACAGGGATATATATCTATTTACTATTACTACAAGGACATATATCTATTTACTATTACTACAGGGAAATATATCTATTTACTACTAATACAGGGACATATCTATTATCACTACGGGGCAGATATCTAATTATTACTACTACAGGGGCATATATCTATTTACCATTACTACAGGGGCATATATCTAATTATCACTACAGGTGCATATATCTAATTATTATCACTACAGGGGCATATAATACTGACCCACAGAGCTGACAATCACTCTGCAGTTCTAAAATACTGCTTACCCCATACTATACTCCTATATGACACAGTATACACTTTGTTGTGTTTTTTTTTTGTGTGTGATTCTAAACATCCAACCTCCCCCAATAACCCCGCCCCCAATAACCCCGCCCACACTGGGCCGTGGAAAAATTGTTGTGCATCAAACCAGTCCCTGGTGGAAAAAAGGTTGGGGACCTCTGGGCTAAAGGACCTCTGATCACTTTTTTTTTTTTATTCATTTTTTTTGTTTACATTTTTCAAGTATTTTAGGATTCGGAAAATACTTTTGAAGTAGTATTTGTACTTAAAATACTTCCGTCACAAGTATTTTGTATTTAAAATACTTTCCCAAAGTATTTTCCCAAACACTGGCCATCACTATGGACAGGAACGTGGACCGTATCATAATAATAATTAATAAGGCTCAGCCATCACTATGGACAGGAACATGGACTGTACCATAGTAGATTAGAAGGCTCAGCCATCACTATGGACAGGAACATGGATCGTACCATAATAACTAAGGCTCAGCCATCACTATGGACAGGAACGTGGACCATACCATAATAAATAAGGCTCAGCCATCACTATGGACAGGAACATGGACCATACCATAATAATAATAATTAATAAGGGTTAGCCATCACTATGGATAGGAACATGGACCGTACCATAATAAATAATAAGGCTCAGCCATCACTATGAACAGGAATGTGGAACGCACCATAATAAATATTAAGGCTCAGCCATCACTATGGACAGGAATGTGGACCGTACCTTAATAATAATTAAAAAGGCTTAGCCATCACTATGGACAGGAACGTGGACCGTACCATAATAAATGATAAGGCTCAGCCATCACTATGGACAGGAACGCGGACCGTACCATAATAAATAATAAGGCTCAGCCATCACTATGGACTGGAGTGTGGACCGTACCATAATAAATGATAAGGCTCAGCCATCACAATGGACAGGAGAGAGGACCGTACCATAAGAAATGATAAGGCTCCGCCATCACACTGGCCTGGAGTGTGGGCCGTACCATAATAATTAATAAGGCTCAGCCATCACAATGGACTGGAGTGTGGGCCGTACCATAATAATTAATAAGGCTCAGCCATCACGATGGACAGGAAGGCGGACCGTACCATAATAAATAATAAGGCTCAGCCATCACTATGGACAGGAACGCGGACCGTACCATAATAAATAATAAGGCTCAGCCATCACTATGGACAGGAACGTGGACCGTACCATAATAAATAAGAAGGCTCAGCATCAAATATGGACAGGAACGCGGACCGTACCATAATAAATAATAAGGCTCAGCCATCACTATGGACAGGAACGTGGACCGTACCATAATAAATAATAAGGCTCAGCCATCACTATGGACAGGAACGCGGACCGTACAATAATAAATAATAAGGCTCAGCCATCACTATGGACAGGAACGTGGTCCGTACAAAAATAAATAAGGCTCAGCCATCACTATGGACAGGAACATGGACCATACCATAATAAATAATAAGGCTCAGCCATCATTATGGACAGGAACATGGACCGTAGCATAATAAATAAGGCTAAGCCATCACTATGGACAGGAATGTGGACCGTACCATAATAATTAATAAGTCTCAGCCATCACTATGGACAGGAACGTGGACCGTACCATAATAAATAATAAGGTTCAGCCATCACTATGAACAGGAACGTGGACCGTACCATAATAAACAATAATGCTCAGCCATCACTATGGACAGGAAGGTGGGCCGTACCATAATAAATAAGGCTCAGCCTTCACTATGGACAGGAATGTGGGCCGTACCATAATAAATAAGGCTCAGCCATCACTATGGACAGGAAATTGGTACGTACCATAATAAATAAGGCTCAGCCATCACTATGGACAGGAACGTGGACCGTACCATAATAATTAATAAGGCTCAGCCATCACTATGGACAGGAAAGTGGACCGTACCATAATAAATAAGGCTCAGCCATCACTGTGGGCAGAAACGTGGACCGTACCCTAATAAATAAGGCTCAGCCATCACTGTGGGCAGGAACGTGGACCGTACCATAATAAATAACAATGCTCAGCCATCACTATGGACAGGAACATGGACCATACCATAATAAATAATAAGGCTCAGCCATCATTATGGACAGGAACATGGACCGTAGCATAATAAATAAGGCTCAGCCATCACTATGGACAGTAATGTGGGCCGTACCATAATAAATAAGGCTCAGCCATCACTATGGACAGGAACGTGGTCAGTACCATAATAAATAATAAGGCTAATCCATCACTATGGACAGGAACGTGGACCGTACCATAATAATAAATAAGGCTCAGCCATCACTATGGACAGAAACGTGGACCGTACCCTAATAAATAAGGCTCAGCCATCACTATGGACAGAAACGTGGGCCGTACCATAATAAATAATGCTAAGCCATCACTATGGACATGAACGTGGACTGTACCATAATAAAAAATAAGGCTCAGCCATCACTATGGACAGGAACGTGGACCGTACCATAATAATTAATAAGGCTCAGCCATCACTATGGACAGGAACGTGGACCGTACCATAATAAATAATAAGGCTCAGCCATCACTATGGACAGGAACGTGGACCGTACCATAATAAATAATAAGGCTCAGCCATCACTATGGACAGGAACGTGGTCCGTACCATAATAAATAATAAGGCTCATCCATCACTATGGACAGGAACGTGGACCGTACCATAATAAATAAGGCTCAGCCATCACTATGGACAGAAACGTGGACCATACCCTAATAAATAAGGCTCAGCCATCACTGTGGGCAGGAACGTGGACCGTACCATAATAAATAACAATGCTCAGCCATCACTGTGGACAGGAACATGGACCGTACCATAATAAATAATAAGGCTCAGCCATCACTATGGAAGGGACCGTGGACTGTACCATAATAAATAAGAACAGCACAGTGGACAGCCCCTTTAAAGGGGTTGCCTCACTACATTGATTCATCTTACCTCATTCCTGTTTTCTTGGTTTCATTTTGAATTCGAGGAGTGTTTACTGGCTTCCACTAGGCTGCAGTAGAAGCCAGGTCTGTAGCTATAGCAACCAGTCCGGCAGCCTATCAGGAGAGATCAAACAGGTCTGTAGCTATAGAGACCTGAGGAGTTGATGCAGCCCATACAAGAGGGGATATCTAGGAATAGGTAGGACACTGTTAATGGGCACATATTGCAAAGTAGTTTGTTTTTGCAAGATCTTTAACATAAAAAGCAATCCTTGTAGTGAGACAACCCCTTTAACACTTTATAACACATGGTAGATTATAGTTTAGGACATAGAATCCCCCAAATAATCCACAAGTCTTCTGAGCGTCTGCATTTTCGGATAGACGGCACCAAATTGTGTCTGAACAGGGTCCTAGAGACACAGGCTCAGATTCTGCCCGCCTGCAGCCGCCACTAGAGGGAGCTCACTGCAGAGGGATATCCACAGCTCATATCGGCGACAACGATTTGATTCATCTTGTTCTCTCTCCTGGACGCTCAAGGTTCGCACCATATAATTCTGTAACCACGTGGACACAGCACAGGTACAGCAGACACCAGCGCTAGGAGCAGGCACCATGATGCAGCACTGTTCATCTTCAGCTCTGCTATACGGAGGGGCAGCCCGAGCGTCTATAACACATCCCGCAGCCGTCCACGAGCGTCCCCCCAGGCTACCATTACATGAGGACAGACACCCCGTCCACGTGACGCGCTCCCCCCTCATTAGTGGAAGATTCCGGCAAGCCATGTGCCGCTCACAGCCGGCTGACCAATCAGAGGCCGGGATTAGAGAGGGGGCGGAGCCATGTACGGCCGGAGTGAGAGAAGAAGTAGGTTGAGGTGAGGGGAGAGTGAGCGCTGCGCTGCTTTTTGACCGGGGTCCTGATGAAGAGTCCAGCGCGGGGTGTGAGGAGGCGCTGAGCATGGAGCGCACACACAAGGAGGGCAAAGCCAACCCGCTGCAGACCGCCAACTTCTGCTCCAAACTCTTCTTCTGGTAAGAAAGTACAGGACGTGTCATTGTGCCAGGCACGTGTGGCGCTGCCCTCTGCCCTGCAGGTGCCCTGTAGGCTCTACCTAAGACATGGCCTGGAGCAGCCAATCACAGCCCGGCTTTTATGTTTCCAGAGCAGTTGAAGAAATGAAAGCTGAGTTGTGATTGGCTGCTCTGTGTGGCTTTAGTGTTATGAGGTCGGATTTAGTGTAAAAGGATTTAGTAAATGTTAGAGGGGTCCTCCACCTCTGAGCAGGATGGAGCTGGGGGCACCAAGCCACCGCTGCGCCCATTCCAGTGATGCGGCTCCCTGCTCTCCCCCGTTATCTGGAGTCAATGACTGCAAATTATTACATGACCTACTGTTTGGCCAAAGATAAAAGACAACACCAGAGCGGGCTGGAGAGGAGCGGAGGGCGCAGCGCTGGGGAGGGGGCAGTGCAGGGACCACATCACGTCCCAGCCTCAGCACCAAACTGCAGGTAAAACTGTGGAGGTGGGCACGTCCCAGTAAGAGGGTGGCATCTAAGAGTTCATTCATTTGGTGATAAGGTCATGGAGTCTGGCCCATTCTAGTCATGTTGGTCTCATCAGTAGTTCAGGCATCAGGGCCGCCCGTCAATTGACAGCTGCTATGTTGCACCATTAAATTTGTCCTTGTTATCACCCCTTTGAGGCATCAGGTTCTGGAAGTAGCAGCTTACTGGGAGCTCCCATCCTCTCCATACATACATGGATTCAAATGTCGTCACGAGGACCCAGGGTGCCCTATGGGCCGTGGTGCAGCATAGCACTACTTATATACAAGTGTCATCACCGAGGACCCAGGGTGCCCTATGGGCATTGAGGTGCAGCATAGCACTACTTATATACAAGTGTCATCACCGATGACCAAGGGTGCCCTATGGGCTGTGCTGCTGTCAGGAGCCCGCTGGTGTGGTGCAGCATAGCACTACTTATATACAAGTGTCATCACCGAGGACCCAGGGTGCCCTATGGGCAGTGCTGCTGTCGGGAGCCCGCTGGTGTGGTGCAATATAGCACTACTTATATACAAGTGTCATCACGAGGACCCAGGGTGCCCTATGGGCAGTGCTGCTGTCAGGAGCCCGCTGGTGTGGTGCAGCATAGCACTACTTATATACAAGTGTCATCACGAGGACCAGGGTGCCCTATGGGCAGTGCTGCTTGTCAGGAGCCAGCTGGTGTTGGTGCAGCATAGCACTACTTATATACAGTGTCATCACCGAGGACCCGGGTGCCCTTTGGGCTGTGCTATGCTTGTCAGGAGCGCGCTGGTGTGGTGCAGCATGCTACTACTTATATACAATGTCATCATCCGAGGACCCAGGGTGCCCTATGGGCCGTGGCTGCTGTCTGGTGCCCAGTCTGGTGTGGTTGCTACAATTATACACTACTTTTATTACATAGTGTCATCACCGAGGACCCAGGGTGCCCTATGGGCAGTGCTGCTGTCAGGAGGCCCGCTGGTGTGGTGCAGCATAGCATCTACTGTATATCAAGTGTCATCACCGAGGACCCAGGGTGCCCTATGGGCCGTGCTGCTGTCAGGAGCCCGCTGGTGTGGGGCAGCATAGCGACTATTTTAACAAGTGTCATTCACGAGGACCAGGGTGCCCTTATGGGCAGTGCTGCTGTCAGGAGCCGCTGGTTGTGGGTGCAGCATAGCGCTACTTATATACAAGTGTCATCACCGAGGACCCAGGGTGCCCTATGGGCAGTGCTGCTGTCAGGAGCCCGCTGGTGTGGGTAACATAGCGCTACTTATATTCAAGTGTCATCACGAGGACCCAGGGTGCCCTATGGGCCGTGCTGCTGTCAGGAGCCCGCTGGTGTGGTGCAATATAGCGCTACTTATATTCAAATGCCGCTTCAGAAACCTCACTCTTTTAGTTATTATTGAAGAAGCTTAAGGGCATGTCCCCCACTGCATGGGTTTTCCGCCCGCGGTCTGGCCGCAAGACATTCAACATGCACATTCTTCCGTTCAGTTTTCGGACGGAATGTGTGCTTATGAATGTGAAGGGGGAGTGCTCATCGCGGAGAAGCCCCCCCCCTGCGGCCCTGGGGACGGCCGCAAAACAGGACAAATACCGGCCGGCGAACCGGCTGGTATTTGTCCTATGCCGTGGGAACGCGCCCTAACATTGACTGTTTCATGTCTATTATACAATGTATTCACATAACATCCTTTTCATATGAGCAACATACACTGATACACATGACCTGTGGCTCCATACAGTCCGCATTAGTCCTTTTCCATGTTGGACCTAAGCATCCGAGACCTCTCTCAGGTCATGTGTATCAGTGTATGTTGCTCATATAAAAAGGATAAACATGTAATGGTGCCGCCCACCTATGAAATGTCGGGTGCTCAGTGGAAAAAGTCTATGGCCAAGTCCAGAATAGGAAGTTAGGGCACATCCCCACTGCACAGGACGGTTTGCCGGCCGGTATTTGTCCTGTTTTGCGCCCGTCCTCACGGCCGCGGGGGGGAGACGGCTTTTCACCAATGAGCGGAAAAAAGCCCTCCCCCCTCCCATTGAGAAGCACACAGATTGTGCTTCTACAATGTTTTGCCGCCGGCGGCAAAACCGTCCGACGACAAAACCCGTGCAGGGGGGACTGTTGCACAGGTTTTCCATAGAGCCCCATTGTGCTCATTTTCGGCCGGTTTTTCATGCAGTCTGAAAAACTGGCCGAAAACCCGTGCCGTGGGGGACATGCCCTTACTCTACTGAGTAACTATATGCTTCTTCTGTGTTTAAAGGGGGTTGTCTCACTACATTGATTCATCTTACCTCAGTCCTGTTTTCTTGGTTTCATTTTGAATTCAGGGGCGTGTTTACTGGTTTCTACTAGGCTGCAGTAGAAGCCAGGTCTGTAGCTATAGCAACCAGTGCTGGTAGCCTATCCGGAGAGATCTAACAGGTCTGTAGCTATAGCGACCTGAGGAGCTGATGCAGCCCATACAAGAGGGGATATCTCGGAATAGGTAGGACGCTGTTAATGGACATATATTGCAAAGATCTTTAACATAAAAAGCAATCCTTGTAGTGAGACAGCCCCTTTAATGCTCAAATACTCTAAAGGATTTAAAGGTGTATGCCGTGGATGCTCTTCCTAATATGAAAAGAATGTTATGTGAATACATTGTATAATAGACATGAAACAGTCAATGTTAAGCTTCTTCAATAGTAACTAAAAGAGTGAGGTTTCTGAAGCGGCATTTGAATATAAGTAGCGCTATGCTGCACCACACCAGCGGGCTCCTGACAGCAGCACTGCCCATAGGGCACCCTGGGTCCTCGGTGATGACACTTGTATATAAGTAGTGCTATGCTGCACCACACCAGCGGGCTCCTGACAGCAGCACTGCCCATAGGGCACCCTGGGTCCTCGGTGATGACACTTGTATATAAGTAGCGCTATATTGCACCACACCAGCGGGCTCCTGACAGCAGCACTGCCCATAGGGCACCCTGGGTCCTCGGTGATGACACTTGTATATAAGTAGTGCTATGTTACCCACACCAGCGGGCTCCTGACAGCAGCACTGCCCATAGGGCACCCTGGGTCCTCGGTGATGACACTTGTATATAAGTAGTGCTATGCTGCACCACACCAGCGGGCTCCTGACAGCAGCACTGCCCATAGGGCACCCTGGGTCCTCGGTGATGACACTTGTATATAAGTAGCGCTATGCTGCACCACACCAGCGGGCTCCTGACAGCAGCACGGCCCATAGGGCACCCTGGGTCCTCGGTGATGACACTTGTATATAAGTAGTGCTATGCTGCACCACACCAGCGGGCTCCTGACAGCAGCACTGCCCATAGGGCACCCTGGGTCCTTGGTGATGACACTTGTATATAAGTAGTGCTATATTGCACCACACCAGCGGGCTCCTGACAGCAGCATCTGCCCATAGGGCACCCTGGGTCCTTGGTGATGACCATTTGTATAGAAGTATTGCTATATTGCACCACACCAGCGGGCTCCTGACAGCAGCACGGCCCATAGGGCACCCTGGGTCCTTGGTGATGACACTTGTATATAAGTAGTGCTATACTGCACCACACCAGCGGGCTCCTGACAGCAGCACGTCCCATAGGGCACCCTGGGTCCTTGGTGATGACACTTGTAGATAAGTAGTGCTATGCTGCACCACACCAGCGGGCTCCTGACAAGCAGCACGGCCCATTAGGGCACCCTGGGTCCTTGGTGATGACACTTGTATATAAGTAGTGCTATGCTGCACCACACCAGCGGGCTCCTGACAGCAGCACGGCCCATAGGGCACCCTGGGTCCTTGGTGATGACATTTGTATATAAGTAGTGCTATATTGCACCACACCAGCGGGCTCCTGACAGCAGCACTGCCCATAGGGCACCCTGGGTCCTTGGTGGCACAATGACGTGATGGCTGAGATGATGACACGTCATTCCTAGAGTCAATATTATATTCTCATTGACCAGGCAGTGACTATGAGAGGCAGCGTCTACCAGCTGAGCTTGGGACTGGACTTGCCACGGGCGCAGGACGTCTGGTGACCACTGTGCCGGTTTATTTCGGGTTTCAGGATCCATACGTTGCTGGTCTTTTCTTCTGACTGAGTAGTATCCCCTGACATGTAATGGGGACGTACATACAGCTCCTGGCTGCTATTACGGTATCACCAAAAAACAGTCTGCATGTGAGATGCTGATAAGCCAAGAGCAGTGCTCTCCCTTAGGAGAGTGGCCGAGAGGATATCCTGACTACAGGGGCCGCACGGGAGAGGTCTCTTGTTAGGACACTTTCTTCATGGGGTTATTTTGGCGGCATGCATATTTTTATGTATCATGCGTTTTTATGAGTTTTTACTAAACATTTACTATTCCAGTCTAAGTGTAAAGGGGGCAGTCTGTGAAGTCATTTACACCAGCAGTCTGACAGAAGTCTCACAGAATTCTGCACAAGCCTCATTTGCTCAGATTTGTGACTTTGCAGCTGTTTTATGCCAAACTTGATGAACATGTGCTTCATGTTCTGTGGGACTGATGAAGATGTTAGTGTTCGGCTTTTTCCATCAGTCCCATAGACTCTGGGGAAGCAGCGCTTACATAGGACTACTGTTCCATTCAACGCTCTGGTTAGGAAGAATGAGGGATTTGGGGCCAGTAGACCCAAGCAGGGGCTTCCACAATCTGTCCTGTGGGGAGCTGTTGTGGAGCAGGGTCATCACTCGTGTTTACATCACAGGGTTCCTTCAAATGCAGGACCATCTGTAGTGAGACTGGCCATCTGACATCTTTATTTTCAGATTTTTTAGCCTACCTTGGGAGTCGTGCGCCTGGCTGTATTTTGGTAACCCATACATTTTGAGCGTTGTGGATCTGTAATATGACATCCTTAGCAAAACATGGGCCCATGCTCTGCTTCCATGTTCCTCTAATTTCATGGAGAAATAAGAGTTTTTAATCTGCTCTCCATCATAGACAGTCAAAATGATACTAGTGGTGCCGGATTTGTCAAATGACTTCTGACAGACCCTGCTGATTACTGTCCTTGTTTTTTTTTTTTTTTTTTTATCATGCTGTTCACCAGCTTAAAGGGCATCATAGCATTGGGTACTGTACCATGTAGGCTGGCATTTCTAATGCAATCTGGTATAGAGGCTCGTAGTGGAATCTGTGAGCAGAGGCTGATACAGAAGAGAAAAAAGGCTTGTTCCAGCAGATGTTGTGTAATGAAGGAAAGCTTCTACTAGGGACGAAAACCTCCATTTTACTGTACTGAGGCGCCACATGATGGCACAGCTCATGAGGCCATGTTCTTGTTATCTAACATAATTTTTAGACTATAAGATGCACTTTTTCCCCCCGAAAAAGGGGATAAAACTTCAGTCCATTTTGTAGTCCGAAGGTAGCTAACACAGCATGCCGATCTACAGTGGGAGCCAATTGTTATGTACAGCTTGGCTCCCAATGCAATGGCAACTCCAATCCTGGCTATTTTATTGTCTGTATGTGGCGGTTAAAGGCGATATCTCGCCATGTTGTTTCACAGAGCCAAAAGCAGCTTTCACTCATGCATCCTGCCTCTTCCTGGTCAGCTGAGGGGGATTAGCATATCTGCTATGTATTCAAAGGTCTGCTAATGTCTCTGACATGAGAGCAGGAGATGTTTATCTAAAGTCCAGAGAAGCTTCAGAGCTAAAGTAAACATGTAATTGGCTCCTTTGTTTGTTAGATCAGAAACCACTCAAGCTGCTGGCAGTTCTGTATAACAACCTGTGTGATGAGGTCATCCCTGCTATCAGATAAGACAAACTTCAGGGAAGAACAGGGCTGAGCAGGTTCGTAACCTAGAGAAAGCTGATAAAATTACTTTCATCTCCTCAACAAAGAAAAATAAAGCAATATATTTGGAAAACTTCTTCATTTACTTTTCCCTATATGTTGAAAGCTAATCTTTATAATGAGACAACCCCCTCTAATAGCAATGAGGGGGCTATTGGCATGCCTGCATTATGATTGGGGAGGTACCATGGCGGCTGGAAGCTAAATAATGGCCTCTGTTCTGCCCTGTAAGGAAGCCTGTTAAGCCTTGCTGTTGATGGGGGTCTAATAAACGGACTGTCCTGTCACAATTATAAAATATAGCAATACTGTAATGTATTAGAAATGTGATCAAGCGCTGCGTAGTCTACTCCCATAATGGGCCAAAAAGTACAGAAAAAGTAGAAAAGCAATAAAAAAAGTTGAATTTAAAAAAATAAGATTTAAAATAAATTGCACATGATTTGTGGTGTTACATCTGTAACAATCCAGTTTTTCAATCTGTACAATGGACACTGTAAAACAAACGACACCAGTGTTTTTTGGTTCATTCTGCCTCACAAAAATGGAATAAAAATGAATTAAAAGTGTAATGTACACAAAATGGTACCAAATGAAACATAAGCCCTACACTGCTCTACTGACAGTAAAATAAAGTTATGCCTCTTAGAATATTGTGTGGTTTTCAGCTACTATTTGTTCTGTTAAACGTGTTGGCATAACTTTTGGTTTTTTTTCTTACATCTAAGACTTACCTGCATCTTGTGGCCTGAAAACTACAGTAATAATATGTACTGTTATCTTACTTTCTCCTTTGCCCCAAAAAGGAAAGCCGGCACATGGCCTGTTATATATTTCTGGTTAGTGCTTGTGTGCAGATTTGTATCTGTTACTGATGCAGCCATCGGTCTCCATAAGAACAGCCCTGTAACCTTGAAGACAGGCTGGTATTGTGGTAGATTTTGTATCCTGTCTTTGGGAACATGCAGTAACATGTCAGTGACTGGCGATGTGAGAAGACTGCTTCTGCACCAACTCTTGTGTTTCACCTGCTCTTTATACAAATGTAAATGTCATCTGGTGGGGTGGCCGTTCTCCTGTGCACCTGGCAAGTAACCTCATTAAGTATAGATTCATCCACAACATATTCCACTTGGCTCTGGCTTTTTTTTTTTTTTAAAAACGAATTTTTTTTTTAACCCCCCAAATTTCCCCAAAAATAAAAAATTTTGAAAACCAACAGATAATCCCAAATGGGTTTTGAAAAAAAACAGTAAAATAAGAATAAAATTGGGAGGGGTCATGTAAAAAAAAATGAAGTAAAAATTTAATTTAAAAAATTAACAAATTAAAACCCTTTTGGGAAAGGGCCCTTGGTGCCTGCCCCTTCCCCCGCTCCTCTATTTCCTTTGGTTTCCCCCACCCTCCCCCTGGGGGAAAAAAGGGGAATCTGTCCCCCCTTTTTTTTTTTTTTTTTTTTAAAATACATTATTAAATAAAGCTCCAAAATCCAAAATTTCCTTTTTTTTTTTTTTTTCCTGATTGAAAGTTTTCTAAATTCCAAAGTCGTCTATATATATTGTGGGGAAGACTTTCCCTTGTTTTCACTTTTTAAAAATAGAAAGTCGGGAGAGTTATTTTAAACAGCAGCTTCAATTTACATTGGATTCTTAAAAAATTTTTCCTGTCCCAAAACTTGAAATAGGAAGTTTTCACGGGTGAAGGGGGGGGAAGGGGGTGGGACTGTAAAAACCCTCTTTAAACGGGTTTGATTGGTTAACTTACACAAATGGTGCCCCCTTTTCAGTGTGACCCGGCTTTTACTGAAAAATTAGCAACTGCAAAAAGCTCCCCCCAACCGAACGGGAAGTTTTAAAGGCCCATTTTTTTAGGCTTAGTCCCAAATTGAAAACTCCCGGGCTTAAGAATTTTTAAAAAAAATCCCGGGAAAGGGTGATCGGGAAAAATTTTAAAAAAAAAAAAAAACCCAAACCAAAAATTCCAAAAAAAAAAAAGGGGGGGGGTTTTTTTAAAAGGGGGTTGCCCTCACAAAAGGGAAATTTTTTTCTTTATTTTAAAGATCTTGAAAAAACAATTTAAATTTGAAAATATTTTTTCCCATTAACATGTTTTACTATTCTGAATATCCCCTCTTGTTGGGTCGCATCCTCCTCAGGTCCCCTATAGCTAACAGACCTTTTTGAATCAATCCGAAAAGGCTGTTTACCACGGGGTTTGCAATAGTTTACAGACCTGGCTTTACGCAGTTTAAAGGGAACCAGAAACACCCCCCCCTAAATTTCAAAATAAACCCAAAGAAAACGGACTGAGGTAAGATAATAAAGGTATTGAGAAAACCCTTTAACTTTAAACATGGGGTTAAAACAAAAAAGGTCATTTTTTGAGGGACCCATTCTTTTTAAACCCTTTTTTTTTTTTTTTTTTTTTAATTTTATGTTTTTTTTTTTTGGGGGGGGGGGTCAAACCTGTGTCAGTTTATTACTGTAACCTTTTTTTTTACATTTAAATTTAAAAGTTTTGCCAAAATTTCAAAAAAGAGGGGTATGGAGCGGGCTCAGGGGCTTAAATGGCGGGTGCTGACTGTTTGTTTACAACGCTAGTCATTTTTTAAACCCCCAAACCCTGATTAACTACAAAAAAATTGCTGAAAACAGTATGACCACACCATCTAAACTCATGTATAGGAGGGGGGCCCCCCCTTGAAACCCCCCGTTTTGGCCCCCCTTTAAAAGCACAATCCCACAAACGGGCCCAGATCTAGTTTCCAAGAGTTTGGGCCTGCCTTATTACTGCACCTACTACACCCTGACTTTCTAAGGGATAAATTAAGTTTAAATTGTACACTACCTGCAATATTTTTGGGTATTGCATTATATTTGGAAAAAAGGACCCTGACCCCTTGACTCCCGGGTTTAAAGGGTGTTCCCCCCCAAAGATTTTTTGGTGAAAAAATTGATGGGAATTCCATCAAATCTAAGGCAATTTTTCAAAAGGGCTGTTTTTTGGGAAGGATTTAAATCCGTTTACGCCCCAAAAACCACATTTTTCATAGAAAACTAAGGTTTCAGTCTCCTCCCCCGCTCCCCTTTTTGGCGGGAAAAACCTCCCGGGGAATAATAAAGTCTTTTGGGGCCGGCAAATGCCGGCCGCCTTCCCCCCCCCCGGGCCTTTACGCCATAATTGCGGGCGACATCCGTCCCGGAATTACGGCCTGAGTAAGCCGCTGAAAATAGGGGGGCCGGGTTCCCACAGCCTTTGGGGCTATTTTCTAGAATGGGCCCCTCCCCCCCTTTTTGGCTCAGAATGGGGAGGTGGTCACACTTGTACATGACTTTATATTCTGTTCAACGGGTGTTCCCAGCACAGCTGAACACACCGCTCTCCTATACTCGGAACTCCCATAGAACAGAATAGAGAGTCATGCGCACGCAAGCTCTAGTGGATTTCCGTTCTGAGCCAACCCTTTTGTGGGCATGTTCCCATTAAAGGTGCTCTCTATATGCCATCACAGTTTATGGTGGGAACACACTTTTCAGTACCTTTGGGAGACTAAAAGATAAGGTGACAAAAATGAAAAGTTTTAAAAATAAAATAAAGAACCCTGAACAGCCTAATTAGTATATAAAAGATTAACATAATTGGTATTACTGCATCTGTAAACTTCTAAGCAATTACAATAGAACTGTATTTGCCTAAGGGCCAGCAGTTTAAAACAAAAAACAGCATCCCCCATAGAACTGGAATGATCAAAAAGTCCTATGCAAGGGTGGTCCACTTACAAAACAGGGGTTCTAGATAGATTTTGTAATGTGGTAAAACATAATGTATATAAATTCAGTATTGTTGGAATCCTCTCATGAGGACATCAGATATTATTTATACAACATGGTTAACTCTGTAAAAACAGTGGCGCAATAGTACTTGTTTTTCTAATGCATTCTACAAAGAGTACCATTAAAAAACACAACTTGTCCCGCAAAGAATAAGCCCTCATACGTGTTTATTGACGAAAGCATAAAAAAGTTATGGCTCTTGGAAAGTAGTCCTCCTCATCTGTCACTCTTGGTTTGAAGGCTCTGGACACCTTCTGGAGGTTCGGTTTTTTTCTTTTGTCAGTGGATTTCATTAAAAAAATTGTGACTGGCTTTTTTTTTTTTTTCTTTTGCATTTGTTTGCAGAAACATGAGTGTTTGCCACTTGATCCAGCTGGTTTGGTTTCTAGGATATGATTACAGTATGAAGAATCTGCTGCAGACATTGCAGTCAACTACACAGTAACTCCACCCAAACCCATAAAGTGTCTATTGGCCTTCATTTATATGTTTTTTTCCAGTCTGGAATATTATAAAATAACAAAAGGAGTATTAGTACATGTTCACACAACGTTTTTGGACGAGGTTTTCGGAGAGTTTCCTCGCCCAAAACCTCGTCCAAAATGCTTCCAAAACGCACCCAGTTCATTTAATTGATTCTTATGTAAAACCTCGTTGTAGTTCACACACGATGAGGTTTTTACACGCTTCTTTGGAAGCAATGAAAAAGTGTCATGTAAATTCTTGAAGCGCATTGCAGGCGCAATTTTCGGCACGGTTTGTGGCGCGGTTTTTGTCCTGGCTATTCATTTGTATGGGTGAAAGCCTGATCAAAGCCTCGTCAAAAACCTTGTCTGAAGAAGCGTGTTTTTCAGGCGAGGTTTTGATGTGGTTTGTACGAGGTTTTGGGTGAGGAAACGCTCCGAAAACCTCGTCCCAAAAACGCTGTGTGAACATGCCCTTACTCCCCTTACCAGACCTTGTGCTGACACCTCCATGTTCCCCTACCAGTCTCTTTACCTGGTCCTAGCAATGTCATGTCATCTAAACATGTCAACCCTGCTACCATTGTCCAGTTTCAGGTAAAGTAGCGTATCATGGGTACACAAAACCAGGCAGGGGACTGAGGAAGCACTAGAGGGTAGGTTGGGGAGTACTCTGTTTTATACCATCATCAGCTGTTTGTACAAGAACTTATGGGGCTGATTCAAAAGGGTTGTCCGGCTCATATACAAATGTAATGTAAACTGTGTGTGCCCAACCAAAAAACCTGTCATCGCCTTCCTCCTTGTTTCCCTTCCAGTACTGGGTGTCCCCGTCCAGCTGCGTCATAGGAGTCGCGTCACTAAAGGTTATGGTGGTTATACACAAACAGAAGATCACAGGCAATCTAAACTAGGAGTCATTGTGTCAAAGGACATGTGTTGTGTTTTCTGTGGTCTTGTTCAGAGTAAGCTGAATGTTATGGCTGGGATGAGTTGTACGTGGGCGTCTAGGAGGCCGTTGAGGCTTCCAGCTGAGGATCATCATTTATTAATATGTTCACATAGGCATTGGGGCTTGTCTGTATGGAGCCAGAAGGCTGGTAGCAGCTGATAATTCTACAGGTGGTGGGGTCCACTGAGGACCTTCACTAAACTCCATCCCCTAAAATGAACCATATTCTGCTGTGCCCCCTGAAGTGAATTATAATGCACTTTAATCCTATTACACTCTGTTCCTTGAGATTAAGTATAGTATCCACTGTAATCCCTGAAATAAGTCTGTTGCACCGTGTATCCTCTGAAATGAATTCTAGTATACACTGTATCCCCAGAAACTAGTTCTATTACACATAGGGGGACATGTATGAACGGGGCTGCGCCAGAAGTCAGGCATATTTTCAGCCCGAACACCACTATCATGTGCATTACAGAGCGCAAGCAGCACTTTGTAATGTGGCTGATTTCAGGGGCATGTGGGAGGTGGGACGCAGTAGAACCGTACGAAGCTATAGATTTATAGCTTCACTATGGCAGTTCTAGGCGCATTACTGCTGGAACAGGTAAATCACTTTCAAAGTGGAATGCCTGAGCCAGAAGTGTTGTACCAGCGCTAGAAGAATGTGCCTGATTTATGACCCACTGTTGAGCGGGTTCATAAATCAGGTGCATTCTATAATCATATTATACACATGAAATTTGGCACTTAAACGCCAAATTTCATACATGTGGCTCATAGTGTCTACATAAACTACAATGCACACTACTTAAAATCTAAACTATGCTGTTATATTACACATTGTGCTCCTTATTGGCCGGTTAGGGAGCTAAGGACTCGTGAGCATCTGAAGGTGTCTGATTATCAGTTGAATGTTCCTCCTAAGGCCTGGTTCACATCTGCGTTGGGTCATCCATTGTAAACAGAGGCAATGGACACCCCCCTGAAAACGGAAATGAACTGATGCAAATAGAAATCAAAGAATCTGTTAATTTGCAGCACCGTTCCTCATTCATTTAGAGCCGCAGCTGCATCTCTATGACTTCTGACAGGTTAAAAAGCCAGGATGGTATCGGTCTCTGAGTCTGCTTGTAATAATCAGCTGTTACCTTCCGTGCATGGCGTGGGCTCAGTGTGTATGCCCTCTCCATACTCTTAGTGACATTATGATGTACAGGTTTGTCAAATGTTGGTAAAGCTTAGATAAGACATTAGTAGCAATACCTTATGAAGGGTTATCTGGCTTTTGACATGGATTTTTATGACCTCTCCTGTATACAGTATCCATGTTTGATCTGTAGTTTCCTGACGGCTGGTTTTTACCTGTGGGTTGTTCCTTTTAATACTATTCTGCAACAAAACCACAAGCTATAACAATGCAGTATCTGGTGGCAGCTGATAATTACTAGAGAAACCAGACTGAGGCAAGACTGTAAAAAGTCATTTGTGGTTATATTGTGTATTGGACTAGCGAGTTTCTATTATTCTTTATATGGTCCAGCGCAGCTATTCACTGCAGATTCTTACAAGGCGCTCCATTAGGAACTTGCTGGCCCATGTGGACCTGGACTGGCTGTATTGTGCTTACAGTGTTGGACAGCACGCACATGAACAAGCATTATATAAGGTTATGATATAGTACATCTACAGAGAAACGAACATAAACCACCATTGACAAAGTTGCTTTTAGGAAGCTTCATGTCCTGATCTCTGCAGTTTATTTTATGAAAAAACTATTTTACGTGCTGTTGGTTGGTCAAACACACAAAATGAAATGGCACTGATTTCTCTTGCACATTTTCATATTTACAATTTGGATAATTAGTTAAAGTGACTTTTACGATCAGGCTGTTTTATAGAGTCTGCTCTTCACAGCCAGTTTCAGGCTCATGCTTCCTGTTCAGGCTGTGGGTAGTTCTACAGTAGTGAATGACATTTCAGTCTTTTCCACGTGGTTCCCAGTGCTGTTTCCTTTTTTTTTTTTTTTTTTTACGTTATTTTTATTAGTGTTTTCAAAATTTTTAAGTACAGACAAGCAATACCCTCAACATGGGGGAATAACAAAGATAAATCAGGGAAAGGAGGAAAAAAAAAAAAAGGGGGTGGGGTGCAGGGGGGAGAGTGGATGTGAGGGAGGTGAAATGCGTATATATATATATATATATATATATGTATTATATATAGTATATATATATATATAATATATATACGTCCGTACATACAAACGGAGGAAAGGAGAAACTGCAATCATCTGGCATAAAATAACATGTCATGTCAGGCAGATTATAAGACAAAATAGCATAGTTCAAAAATGTTCAGAACATAATAAGGCGGCAATGCCAGAATCAGATTGAGAGGCAAACGATGCTAGGAATAATGCCGTTCCTATTCATAAAATCTCATTTACACAAATATGGTGTCTAATACATCCTAGGAGGACAAGAGAGAGAAAGAGAGAACAAAAAAAAAAAATAGGAAGTGGAGGAAATAACCAGGGGCGCGCGGGATCCCACACCAAAGAAGGCAAGGGAAATGGTGATCACAAATACTCAGTGCTGTTTTCTTTTTGAAAACACCCATAGGAATCAATTGAGAGCTTCAAAAGCGCCACTTTTGTGGACGAGGTTTTGAAGCTCTCCATTGCTTCCTTTGGGCATTTTACACATGCAAAACGCCTCAAGAATTGACATGTCACTTATTTTCAGCTCAAGAAACAGTGCTAAAGCGGCTCCGGAAAAAGGTGTGTAAATTCCTCATTGTGTGTGAACTACGGATGCGGTTTTCCATTGGAATAAAATAAACAGGGTGTTTTGGGCGCATAAGTTATCCAAAAAACGGCATCAAAATCAACAATGTGAACATACCCTTAGAGGGACACTGGTGATGGAGGGGTTTTATCAGCAGGGAAGAAGGCTGCAGACCAGTAATGGAATAAATTTTTGTAATTGAAAAAGGTAGGTAACCAAGTAAATCATGTTTAAATAAGCAGTAGATAAGGAATGTTGTAACTCTGAAACTAAGCAAAATCAGAATATCAGAATTCAGTATCTTTGGGAATAGTCTTTATTTTCATGTGACTGCATGTTAAATGCCTATCTATGAGATGGGAATACCCCCTTAGATTGTTCAATGTAGAAAGAAGGCAGGACATCTGTGAAGGAAATCTATCATAAAATTACCTATTTCTTACATTAACTTCTTATGTTAAACATAAGGTTTTAACATGTTCTTTCATTATTAGGATTACAATGTCTCCTATTCGGGATCTCCTCTACTAGTGTGCGTAGAGGGGCCTCTCTAGAGCGAACCCAAAATAAAACCTAGTAATGAAAGTCTAGCAGCATCCTTAAAAATGTAGAAAAAATGTGCATCATTTACCGGGTCATAGCTTGCATTCTAATGCCCTAGTGTAAAAAGGGAGGTTGGTGGAGGCAATGTGATGACCGGTGATATGTACTACCTGCCTAAAGATTGTTTCAAACCAAGCTCACCTGTAATGGCAGGGGCCTCTTTTGGCAGGATGATGCACCCTGCCATACAACAAAAACAGAAATGGTTTAAGGAAAATGATAAATAATTCAGGGTGTTGACTTAGGCCTCGTTCACGCGGCTTATTTGTCCATGGATTGGCGCCGTACTCCGCGCCGGATTTGCGCTGCAGTACGGCGCCAATCCGTCGGAGTAATTACGGTAATCCACTGCTCTCATAGAGAACAGTGGATTCCGTCGCTCCTCCCCGCTCGGCGAATCCGCCGCGGGGGGGAGAAAGTGACATGCACATTATTTACGGCGCGTACCCCTTTAAATACAGAGAGGAGAGCACAAGACGCATTTTCACAGGTTTGGAGCCGAACGTCTTGCACAATCCCTGGGATAAATCTTGTAGCACAGACAGTGCCAGTAAAGTCCATTATCAGTCAAAATTATTTACAACATGGTGGACATCATAAAAGTTTTAATAAATAACTCACATCACAATTCTAAAATAGAATCTATGGTCAGCTCACAGGACACCTTTATTTAGGTGGCTGAATCCCCCCTTTTAAATACAGAGGGAGACCCAAAAGTGAAGCATTTTAGGTTTTAGCCCCACAGTCTTGCACAGCCCGGGATAAATCTTGTACCCACGAAGTCCCAGAAAAGTCCATTATCAGTCAAAATTATTTAAAAACGGTTTGGACATCATAAAATTTTAAAATAAATCTAATAAAAATAAAAAAAAATTCCAAAAAATAGAATTATTCAACCAGGACAATTCCTGTTGGTAAAGTGTATAGCAATACAAATCATCACAACTAGAAAAGGGAAGAGGTGGGGTCTCGCCCTAGTAAAACCACGGGGAACGCTATGCTGCCTGTAGCCGCAGTGTAGTCGCCCTGATAAGGGCGTCCCTGTCAGTTACCTTGCCCTCTCTAATCACCCTAGAACTCCCTCAGATATTGTTTTAGCATGTAGGGGATATAAAAAAAGAGACAAGTAAGTTACATAAAAAGAATAAAGGCGTAAAGACTACACTGTGGTGTGTAAGATATGTTGTCATGTTTCAACAAATATACCTCAAGAAGACCACACGCGACCCTTGTGGTGATAGGGAATCAAGGCACATAATACTGCATCAAAGGAGGTGTAAGTACACAATATAGTAACCTAATGAGTATGACCCAGAAGAGAAAATGTCTGATATGTACCTGCAATGATGATGGTGGATATAAATGGATATAGTGACGACATAATCCTAAGAGTGGAACAAATGCAGCTACCCTCACCTTGGATGTTGCTCTATCAACTTTTGGTGAAAGTCAAAGTAGAAGCCTGCAAGGATAGGAGAGAAAGTATAGTAAGACCCTATTATCTCATCCAATATACCCTATATTGCAGCCACTAACACAAATAGCAGAGACAACATAGCAAAGTACGTGGATACCTAAACATTACCTCTACTGCTGGTGCCTGGTCCCTTCACAAGCCATAGAATGCAGTGCATGACGGTGGGATTCCGACAGGTGATATGCCGGCAAGAGACGCCAGAGTACTTGCATGCCTGCACCACCTCGTTCCGGTCCTGACGTCATCGTTGTGAGACTTGCTGCCATGAGCCTGACAACCTGGAGCCTCGCTTTGTGCTGCGATCCAGAGAGGGACACTGAACAGCAATAGCCTGGTATAAGATCTCTCTAGTGAACAGAGCAAAGAATTCCCACTATTACTGAACGGTATTTAATGGCAGAAGGAGACCACAAAACTGTCCAATTCCCTCTCAAAAGAAACCAGACTGACAGAGCTACAAAGGGCTGATAATGGACATATATATGAGCATATGTACATATATATATATCCTGCAATCACATAGATGCAGGGCAAAAGCACCTAGGCTGGAATAAAGGAAAAAAGAATAGAAGCACTGGGCGGTCTGCTGACTGGCGCTCATGCCCAGAAGCTGGCGCTTCTGTATGCCCACCTCCCTTCCCGAACCAAACATCACACAATACAAAGTATTGTGACACTGCACTTGGAGGGTGGAGAAGGGATACTCTATAGAAGTGCTGGCCTCCTGAAGATGGCCACTATATAATTAACTAATGGGCATTGGTGCTAGTCAGGAGGCCAGTGCTTCTATAGTGTATGTAGCAGTACCCTCATTACTTATGTTCATAAACATTATGCAGTCAATGTTAAAACACATACTATAAAACACCTAGCAATTCAATAAAGTGAAATTCATTTTTTTCCACAATGACGTTACTTACATTTTCAAAAAAATGACCTGGACATCCTCCTTAACAGCAGAACACACCACTGTAGACAGTGGGTGCATCACCACCTTATGTTCCCCTCTCTGAAGGCACCATAAGGAACATAAAAGGGTCAGTAAACCCTCAAAACAGTCTTATCGAGACACTGAATGGCAATCAGAATGACATTCCTGGAGGAAACTGTGCTGTTGTCTACCTTATTTGTTCTATTTAACTGTCCAGCAATTAAAGGGGTTCTCATTACATCGATTCATATTATCTTAGTCCTGTTTTCTCAGTTTCACTTTTGAATTCGGGGGCATGTTTACTGACTTTACTAGCTACTACAGTGGTTAGCCTGCAGTGACGAGCTGCCAAGGACACCAGGTCTGTAGCTTTAGCGACCAGCTGTGGCAGCCTATCAGGAGAGATCGAACAGGTCTGTAGCTATAACGACCTGAGGAGCTGCTGCGTTCCATACAAGAGTGGATGTCTAGGAATAGGTAGGACACTATTAATGGACATATATTGATAAGTGACTTGTTTTGACAAGATCTTTAACATAAAAAGCAATCCTTGTAGTGAGACAACCCCTTTAATGATATACCTTTTAACTGTGGGACTCTCATTGGTGAAACAAAATGTATTGGTCCGTCTCAAGATATGGTATTAGATGCCTAGATTATTCCTTAGAGGGTGTTGCAGAACAGAGTTTGAAACATATTGCAGTACAGCTTTGTCAGATGTAGAGAAGATGAAGTCATGGTAAGAAACAGCCTTATGATGAAGCCCATTTCCTAAAGTTGACAAATCTGAAATTTCTTTTTATGATGCACACGATGAGCTAGTTCCTGATCATCTGTTTGCAATTACAGAAATCGGACGTTTCCTGTAGTTCTTAACTAAGTTTGTACACACTGCAGCTGGGATTTTAGCCCACTACTCCAAACAGATCTTCTCGAGATCTTTTAAGTTTCGTGGCAGTCACTGGGCTACATTGAGTTTTGGCTCTCTCCAAATATTTTCGATTGAGTTCAGGTCTGGAAACTGGCTAGGCCACTCCAAGACCTTGAAATGCTACTTACGGAGCCACTCTTTAGTTGCCCTGGCTGTGTGTTTCAGGTCATTGTCATGCTGGAAGACCAAACCACGACCCATCTTCAATGCTCTTACTGAGGGAAGGAGATTGTTGGCCCAAATCTTTTGATACATGGTCCCATCCATCCTCCCTTCAATACAATGTAGTCATCCTGTCCCCTTTGCAAAAATCACCAGCAAAGTATGATGTTTCCATCCCCTTGCTTCAGGGTTGGGACAGTGTTCTTGTGGTTGTACTTATCCTTCTTTTTTTCTCCAAACACGCCAAGTGGAGTTGATACCAAAAAGTTCTATTTTGGTCTTATCTGACCACATGACCTTTTTCCAAGCCTCCTCTGGATTATCCAGATGGTCATTGGCGAACTACAAACGGATCTGCAAATGTGCTGGTATGAATAGGGGCACCTTGTGTGCCCTGCAGGATTTTAATGTCATGTAGTCCATCCCAGTCTTGTGCAGGTCTACGGTTTTGTCGCTGGTGTCCTTATACAGCTCTTTGGTATTGGCCAGGGTGGAGAGGTTGGAGTGTGACTGATTGTGTGGACAGGTTTCCTTTATACAGGTAACGAATTTACACAGGTGCACTTAATACAGCTACTGAGAGCCGAGTAGGAGGGCTTCTTAAAGGAAAGCGAACAGGTCTGTGAAAGCCAGAATTCTCGCTGGTTGGAAGGTGTTCAAATACTTATTTCATGCAATAAAATGCAAGTGTCAGGGCTAGGTGGCGCTCAGCCTGCAGGGAGCAACAGTCTTCAGCAGCTGAATTGCGACCCCACCCTGCAACACATGCTGCTGGAAGCTGTGTGAGTGACAGAGGCCCAGCTACTCCGACAGGGGGCGTGTCGCAGCGGCCAATGGGAGGACCCGGAGGCCGCTCCAATCAGCTACAGGGGCGGTGTCCGGGAATCACATTTAAACTCCCTGCAGGCTGAGTGCTGCGCCTGTGATATTCTCCTGGCTGCCTTAATTACCTTGCTTTGTTAGTTTGTTTGCTTATCCGTGTACCAGACCTCTGCTTGTTTCCTGACCCTGTCTTGCGCTCTGATTCTGTACCTCACTCCCGTCTGTGTTTTTTACCCCTGACTCGTTGTCTGACTTCTCTCTTGATTTCTTGGCTTGACGTTACTGACCTGTTATCGACCCGGACTGTCTGACACTTCCTCCTGATGGCCCCAGCACTCTAGCAGCGCAGGGGACTGTCGCCCAGTTGTTGGCTGCCACCTAGAGCAGCACGTCAAGTAGGCAGGGACAGTGGGCTGGGTTCCAGTTAGGACTCACTGTATCTCCCTTGACGTGACAGCAAGTATAATCATTTAAAAATCGTACAATGTGGTTTTTCTGGATTTTTTTTTTTTTTTTTACATAGTCTCACAGTTGAAGTGTACCTATGATACAAATTACAGACCTCTCCAGTCTTTGTAGGTGTTTCAATTACTTATTTTTCCCCACTGTACATGGATAATTCTTATTTTTCTATGTGTATTAAAGTGATGTTGGGTGATTGGAACATTGTTGTCCTTAGGTTAATACACTGTTGTGTTGTAATCTGTGTACACTTCCTCTTCTTGTTGATTTATCCTTGCTAGTGTACACACACTTGGGGAAACAGTAAGCAATTCACCTCAGTTAGGCATCATGTCATCGGTCACAAACTGACAGATTTCATGGCGAACAGCCAATGTAATCCGGTAAATGGTTGTGTTACTTGCTTTCAGTGTGGGTGGCTAAATATTTACATTGGGCTTTCTTTGCTGGCAGATCTTCTAGTCATTTTCACAATGCTCTTCTTTTTCTTTATAAAGTGGAGGTCATTTTTCCAATAAAAAGTCTGTGACTAATTACTAAAGTCTGATAACTAATTAAAAGGCCCTTGCATAGAAAGCAGACTTCATAATTCATAGTCCTTTAAATTAGAACGCAATCTGACCACCACAGAGGTGATCTCTCCTGATGAGTCTGTTTTATTTAAAACCTGTAATGCCAATTCTGGGACACCGTCTCTTATAACTCTGTGTTGTGCTGTTTCTCTGTTCTTCCTTCTAGAAATTCATTACTGAATCTGTCAGCTGGGTGTTACCAACTTGTACACGCTTACTCTAAAGCCTGGTTCACACGGCTTATTGCCAGCGTAATTGCGGGGACGGATTTTGCCCCGCAATTACGCCGGCAGCCATGCAGCGGGGGCAGGGCGGGGGGTCCGCAGCTCGCCGGCACCATACTGTCATTATCTACGGCGCGTACGCGCCGTAAATAATTCACATGTCACTTTCTCTATGAGATCCGCGCCCAAATAAGCCGTGTGAACAAGGCCTTACCGTAAAGACCATGTAGAACACAAACCCCAATTAGTAACACCCATTTGACTGATTCAAGAACTACACAGAGTTAAAAAGAGGAGGTGCTCCAGAATTATTATTTCCCAGGAAACACAAGTACTAGTAGTTACTAGAACAAACCTGTTTAACCCCTTAACCACAGAGGACATATGAGTATGTCCTGATGTTGGTACGTTCCTATGTAGCAGACTTAGGGTATGTTCACACGGGCAAATTTTGGCGCGCATTTTGCGTCGTGTTTGCGCTCCAATACGAGAGAGATGCGCGCCGAAATTACGGTAACTATATTTACTATTTTGCCATAGGCAAACTTAAGCTCTATCAGTTCTCAATCTATAAAACACTAAAACATAACTTTTATTATGTATAACTCTTAACCTCTATACACACTATTTAAAAACCTGATTTCTAACCTCTCAATTTATCCCTTTCTACTTCTGAAGGAATAACTCCTTTTCTATTATCAAGTCTGGTGGAACACCACCACTTATTAACAGGAAAACCTTATATATACAGTGATTTACTAACTCCAGTAAGGGATCCCAATCATCCTATTTGGGCAGTCATCCCTAATCTGATGGACATAAAACATATAAGGTTTCCTTGTGATACCCTCTGCAGTGGGTGACACTGGAGACAGAGGTGAGAAATCACAATTTAAAATGTCATGCCTGACCTCTCATAGAGAACTATGGATTATGCCTCCTCTCCCCGCTCATACGATCGTATTGTACAAGCGGGGAGATAAATGACATGTATTGAATTTCTATGGGGCCAGCAGGCTGCCGCCCCCCCCCCCCCCCCCCGCGTCACGGAAGTACACGCGTATCCGTGTGACTCCCAAACACCCGGCATAATTGCGGGGTGTGCTGTACGCCCCGCAATTACGCCGGGTGAACATAGCCTTAGTCTGTAATTCTGCTACATAGGAGGCTGGTGTCAGCTGCTAGTTGCATCTAACACCTGACGCTAACAGCAGGGAACGGAGCCGGCTCCATTTTCTTCTGGTTAACCTTTCAGCCATGGCATCTAAATGAATGAGAGATGGTGCTGAACAGCATTCCTCACTTCGATTGGCACAGCTGATGCGAGCTCACAGAGTGATTCCGTAGCAGCTGGAAGCTGAGCAAAGGCTTCCATAGCCACCATGTTTTACTTTCTATTACTTTCTGCCCCATATGATACACCCTTCTGCATTGTTGATAAAAGGCAGAAGGGTGTTCAAACAATTGAGCCCTCTGTGGGTCAAGTACTCTAAGGCAATGTTCACACGGCTTATTGCCGACGTAACTTCGCCCCGCAATTACGCTGGCTGCCGTGCAGCGGGGGCGGGGGGCTGGCAGCTCGCCGGCCCCATAGGCACTCATTATTCACAGTGCGTACACGCCGTAAATAATGTGCATGTCATTTTCTCCCCGCCCGGCGTATTCGCCGAGGGGGGAGAAGAGACTGAATCTACAGTTCTCTATGAGAACTGTGGATTACCGTAATGACTGGGACGGATTCAAGCCGTACTGCAGCGCAAATCCGGCACGCAGTACGGCTGGAATCAGTTAGAATAAGCTGAGTGAACGGCCCCTAAGGGTATGCTCACACAGTGCTTTGAATACGTTTTTCGGACCTGAAAAATTGTATTTAAAAGTGCTGTGTAAAACGCATCCAACACGCACCCAAAGTGTGCTGCGTGTTTGGATGCATTTTTGCTGCAGCAGAAACGCACCCTATAATTTTTAAATAGGGTGTCTGTTGCATCACTCATCTGAACACTGATGTGTGTTTTGCATTGAAAGCAATGTAAATCACACTGCACGTTGTTAGATGCGTTTTTGGGTCTGAAACACGGATCCAAACGCCTGTCTAAAAGACGCTGTGTGACCATTCCTTAAGGGGACTTGATGTGTAAAAATAAATTTAATGTTTTAAAAGTTTAAAACAAAATATATATTGAAGGGCAGATTAGTATTATCCGGTCTCTTCTCGAAGCAATTCAACCAAAGATATGCAGTGCTAGCTGGAACATGTCATTTAAAAATACTAAAATTAAAATCACCTTTTAGCTTTTTACAAATGAAATAAAAAAGTTACACATAATTGGTGTTGCCACATCCAAAAAAGTCTAATCTATTAAAATATAACATTATTTATCCTATACATTGAACACCATGGAAAAAAAAAATCCAAATGCCAAAATTGCATTTTATTTTTTCACTCATTTCACGTCCCCCAAAGATTGGAATAAAAAGTGATCAAAGGGTATGTTCACATGGCGTAATGGTGGGGCGTATTTTGGTGCGTAATTGCGCTGCGATTAATTACGGTAATTAATAGCTCTCGTAGAGCTATGAGCGTCTTTCCCAGTGTACAATACACGCATATTGTATGCCGGGAGAAAGAAGGAACATGTCACTTTTTCCTGGCGTTTACGCGCCATGGATAATAAATGTAAATGGGGCCGCCCCCCGTGCTTTAGAAGTACGCGCTGGCCAGTATGTACTTCTAGAAAACACCAGGCATATTGCGGCGCGTACAGTACACCCCACAATACGCCGTGTGAACATTTCCAAAAAGTCACATCTTTCATTATTATTATGACCGGCTATCAGGAAGGGGTTGAAAGGGGTATCCCATCTAAACGCTAGTGAATGTCTCCTGCTGTTAGTCAGGCCCAAGTGACATGTAAGTTTGCATTGGCTGGCCGCCTAACACACAAGTGGATATTTGGCTAGTCATTGCCACATTTAAGAAATCTTCCATATCAAATAAGAGATCATTGAAAACATCCATACATGACTAGTGTCTTATGAATAATCATTTGTTCGGCGTATTCACAGTTGTATGCAGAAATTGATAACTGTCATACATATTGGCGGAGTCATCATATTAAAAGGGTTGTCTCACTACATCGATTCATCCTACCTCAGTTCTGTTTTCTTGGTTTCACTTTGAATTCAGGGGCGTTCTTACTGGCTTCTACAAGGCTGCAGTAGAAGCCAGGTCTGTAGCTATAGTGACCAGTGCTGGCAGCCTATCAGGAGAGATCAAACAGTTCTGTAGCTATAGCGACCTGAGGAGCTGATGCAGCCCATACAAGAGGGGATATCTCACAATAGGTAGGATACTGTTAATGGACATATATTGTAAAGTGACTTGTTTTTGCAAGTTCTTTATTATAAAAAGCAATCCTTGTAGTGAGACAACCCCTTTAACAAGTGTCTTTGCAGTCAATATCCTAATGCATGTCATGCTTCAAAATTGAGCAGCAATGACAATCTAATCATGTCTCTAGGAAAAAATCATGTGTTCACTCCTTTTCTAATCAGCTAGTTTAACACTAATTTGTATGCACACTATATGACAAAGTGCGTGGCCACCTATACATTGGTACCTCAACATGCAAAAAAATTCTGGGACAACCATTGTTGAAACTGTAGTAATTTGAAACCCTGAGTCTATGGAAAGCTGGTTATTGGTTCCTAGGCCCCAAAATGTCATCCAACATAAGGCAAAATGAAGTTTAAAGAAAAATGAAGCAGATAACTAATACAGGTAAAGCAAGTCCTTTACATATAACGGTCGGAAGGAGCTGCTGGAAGCCCGAAATGACTTTCTATGTCGAGTACAAGAGCTTTTTTGGGTCATGTACTTTATATACAATGTAGCAGACAAAAAGAAATTGGGCCCCTCTTTGCCCCGGAATTTCTCAAAGCCCACATTACTGTCATTCCTAAAGAGGGAAAAGACCCGGCCTTATGCCAGAGTTACCGCCCGATCTCTTTAATCAATACTGACGCTAACATTTTAGCCAAAATGATTGCCTTACGGCTGAACCCTCTTTTAGGTGACCTCATCCACTTAGACCAAGTGGGTTTTGTTCCTATGAGAGAAGCAAGGGACAACACTCTTAAAACTTTCACCCTCATAAATTTTGTTCGCAAATCCAAAATCCCTTGCATGTTACTCTCTTTAGACGCGGAGAAGGCCTTTGACCGGGTTGACTGGTCCTTCCTCTCAGGGGTCCTCTCCGTCATTGGCATAGGCCCGATCCTTCTTGATAAAATTCAGGCTCTCTATCACTCCCCACAGGCCCAGATACGGGTCAATGGGTCGCTATCCTCCCCCTTCTCCATACGCAATGGTACCAGGCAGGGCTGCCCCCTCTCTCCTCTCCTATACGCTCTTGTTGTGGAACACTTGCTCCAGGATATTCGTACAAATGCCTCTATTAGCGGAATTAAATGTGGAAATCTTGAAGTGAAGTGCTCGGCGTTTGCAGATGATTTACTACTATATGTCACAAAACCTTTCATTTCTCTCCCCTCCATCCTTAAGGTTCTTGGTGATTTTAGATCATTCAGTAACCATAAGGTTAATATGACTAAAAGTGTGGCTCTGAATATTTCCCTTTCCCCAGGGGATGTGACTAGGCTTAGGGAGTCTTACTCCTTCTCTTGGGCGTGCTCCTCGGTTAAATATTTGGGAATCAATATCCCCGCAGATCCTGGTAAGTTATTCGACCTCAACTTCTTTCCGCTCTTTAACTTAATCCGGTCCGACCTCTCCAGGTGGGACAAAAAGGACTTCTCCTGGTTAGGTCGAATCAACATTGTGAAAATGAACATCCTCCCCGAATATTATATCTGTTTCAGACAATTCCGATTCTCCTTTCTA
This sequence comes from Phyllomedusa bahiana, assembly GCA_025379985.1. Lineage (NCBI taxonomy): Eukaryota > Metazoa > Chordata > Amphibia > Anura > Hylidae > Phyllomedusa > Phyllomedusa bahiana. Next base: position 108,882 of record JAODAL010001060.1, on the reverse strand, counting down.
AACCCTTTTTCCGCTCGTTACATGGCCTAATAATGCGCTTTGTATGGGCACAAAAACACCCTAGGGTCGCCAGAGCGGTACTGATGAGGTCCAGAGCTGAGGGTGGCCTTTCTGTTCCAAATTTTCAAGCTTACTATCTGGCGGCATCTGCGGTCAGAATTTTGGACAGCTTTCATAATGCTAAAAACAAGTTGTGGGTTCAAATTGAGGCTGAACTCTATGGATCCCCAACTGCGGCGATCCCCTGGCTCCCTCCGCGCTGGCTTCCCAAAAAACGGCTGTCGACTATCCCCCTCATTGTGCAGACTGTGGTTTTGGAAAATTAGATCCTACCCTTCCTCTATGCACATCTTGAAATTTGGTGGGCCACTCACCCCTATTACTGGGAAACCCCGGGGTTTTCCCAAAACGCTAAGGCCCCCGGACTGGTAATAGGGGTGATAGAGGATACAGTATCATGTCAGATGTGTGCAGTGCTGGGACCATTAAAACATATTCAGCTCTGAAAGCGGAATTCCAATGTCCTAAGTTCTTGAGACTGCATTACTACCAATTGCGTAGCACCTATACAGCCTTTAATGTGCCTTTCTCCCTGAGTAGAGCCCTCTCCGTGTTTGAGGGCTGGTGTCTTAAATTGCCATTCTCAACGCACCTGCTATCTAGAATCTATGGCCTGCTTATGCAGACTGAGGCCTCCCCTAAACTAGCTTACCAGAAAGCGTGGGAAAAAGAGCTCTCTAGGGTATTCTCTGAGGAAGAATGGAGTCAAATATTTACATTGGCTCGTAGAACCTCGGTCTCCATAAGAACACAGGAACTTAACTACAAGATTATTTCCCGGTGGTACAGGGTCCCCTCGCTTTTACATGTTCTGTATCCTACAGTCACCAATTTATGCTGGAGATGTCAGAGAGAAGAGGGAACTATGTCTCACATCTGGTGGAAATGCCCGGTTCTGCAACCCTTTTGGCTCAGTCATTCATGTTGTCCACTTGATTTCGGGTGAACAATTGGATAATGACCCGAGCACTCTGCTCTTTATGATGGTTCGGGGTTCCTTCCACACTTTCAAAAATAGGTTAATTACCATGTTGTTGAACGCTGCCAAAACTGTTATCCCCAGATTGTGGCGTTCCACAATATGCCCCTCTATCTCGGACTGGTTCGAGGAGGTTCATAGAATCTGCAGCTGGGAGGAAATACGGGGAGAACCATCAGGTGACTACACAGTCTTCTACAAAGTCTGGGATGACTGGTTCAAATTTTGTGACTCTGCCAATTATGCGATGTCTTGATCGCCTGAGCTTTTTGTTACAAGCCATCGACTGCATCACAGTCTTGGTGAGTAGTGATGGATTCCCGACCCCGACTGGCTGTTCCCCCTCCTTCCCTTCTTACCTTTGTTCAGTTCAAGTTTTTTCTTTGGCCGGTGGTTGCTCCTACTGCTGTGTGGGGGCTGGGGCCTCTCGGGGTGGCGGGGAGCAGAGGAGGGTGCATATCGGAAGCTAACCCTCTTAGTTGTGGTCTGCCTGATGGGCGCACTACTTCTGGGCCGCATCAGATAGCTGCATTGCTTTCTCCCTCTCCTCCCTTTCTTCCTCGGCAGGCGATGAGTCTGGGGACTCCTTGGGCTTACCGCCTTCCTCCTTAGAATACATGCTTTCTGCAGCTCCAATCTTGTGCTGTAGACTTCTACGTAGTAGCTACACATTGTTGTATAGTTTATTCATGATAATGCATTCGTTTCTATACAAATTGTGACAGCTGCTCAAATAAACCGTGGACTTATTGATTGTCTCTGGACCACCATGTAATTCAAGATTTCATCTTATCTTTGTCTGTACTGCATGTTGGATTATGCCATACGTTGGCCTTTTTCTTCCAAATAAAGTTCTTTGAATTTCAAAAAAAAAAAAAAGAAATTGGGCCCCTCACCTGGTGCCCAAAGCAGACGCTCTGGAAAGAGCAGTACCGGACATGTAGTACTGTAGAGAGGCGCTATTAGACTGCCAATCACTGTATGTACATCACTAATATCGAGGTTTCACAAAATGTTCATAATTGGTTGGATCAGTGTCTGGGACATTGTATGTTGAAACCATGTTGAATACGATGTCCCAGTATGCTGAAAATATTGTATTCAGAGGCCATTGTAACTTGAGGGACCACTGTATACAAATGTTGGACATCCCTTTCCAAGACCTGGAGCTGGGCACCTTTTGCAAGCTTACAAAATAAACCAGAATCCATTTACAGCTAACATGGACAGTGGGCACTAAAGACATTGAACTAAGGGAACATTTAAAATGCATTTCTGCTACCCCCTATACATGTGTAAAATAGGTTTTTAGTGCGTATTCTGATCAAATTGCGTATGCTCACCGATAATCATGGTCAGCTCTTTAGGTAGGTCATTAACTCTAATACTGCTCCTTGGGGCCAAGTTTGTTTGCAGCTTAAACAACCTTCACTGGACTTGGAAGTGTTTTCACAAGATTAAATCCAATGAAAACTATTTGCCATCATCCAGTTCTTTATAGTTTCCTAGCACAGATATGTAGTAATACATATTGATCCCAGTATGAAAAATACCCCTCTGTGGGCTGATAGGTGGTGTCCTTATTTGTTAGTGCCAATAAAAGAAATTCCATGGAATTAGATACTGGATTCCTCTTAGTCCAGAAGTAACACTAAGGCCATGTTCACATGGCTTCAAATGGGCCGTACTTCGGTCCATAATTACACGCCGAAGTGCGCCAATTACGGGCCGAAAACGGCCCATTCATTACGGTAATTCACAGTTCTCATAGAGAACTATGGATTACGTCTCCTCTCCCCGCCCGGCGAAGCCGCCGGGCGGGGAGATAATTGACCTGTCGCTTTCTAGCGGCGTATATGCGCCGCTAGCAGTGATTGTCTATGGGCCGGCGAAGTGCCGGACCCCCGCTCACTCCCCCGCTCCCGCCCCGCCCCCGTCCACACGGCGTAATTGCGGGGCGTAATTACGCCCTGCAAATACACCGTGTGAACATGGCCTAAGGGCGCGTTCACCGGACGGAAGATAGTGCATGTTCAATGTTTTGCCGGCGACAAAACCGCCGGGCGGAAAACCCGTGCAGTGGGGACTGCTGCACGGGTTTTCCATAGAGCACAATTGTGCTAATTTTCGGCCCGTTTTTAAGGCTTTCTGAAAAAACGGCCGAAAACCAGTGCCGTGGGAACATGGCCTAAGGGCGCATCCCCACAGCATAGGACAAATACCGGACGGTTTTGCGCCAGTCCCCACGGCCGGGGAGGGGGGGGGGCGGCTTTTCTCCGCGATGAGTGGAGAAGACCCCTCCCCCACCCCTTCTCCCATTGAGAAGCACAGATTCCGTCCGAAAACCGGAGGGAAGATGGTGCTTGCTCGATGTTTTACCGCCAGACGGAAAACCCGTGCAGTGGGGACTGCTGTACGTGTTTTCCATAGAGCACAATTGTGCTCATTTTCGGCCGGTTTTTCATGCGGTCTGAAAAACCGCAATCCGGCAGAAAAAAACCGGCGAAAACCCGTGCCGTGGGGACATGCCCTAAACAGTTTGGCCACTGCATACCTTTGTGGTCTTCTCACATGTATGCTAGTCTTACATTTATTCCACAACAGTATGTCTGGGGGAATGTGTGCCTATTCAGCTTAAAGAGCATTCGTCAGCTCAGTGATATGCCATTTGTGTTTCAATGTATCCTAAAGGTGGTTAGCTATTTGAATACTGAATCTACCTCAGAGTCCTCATTCAATCTGTTGGTAAAGTGATTTACTTTTATACCGGGGTGTGGAGTCGGCAAGCCGAAGCCCCGACTCAGACTCCTCAATTTCCCAAACCGCCGACTCTGACTCCTGACTCCCTCATACATGGCGCATGTTTAAAGTGATAACTTTACTGTAGTAAAATGGTAACATCAGGCTGTTTATCACCTTATGATACAATATTCAAGCTATTTAGGTAGAACAGACATTTACAAGCTAAAGGGTAACAATGTTTTGATCTTTTGAACACTTGTGAGTAGAGTTGAAGAAAAAGCTTTATTTGTATCCAAGTCTGCACCAACATTGAGAATGTGTAGAAGAGACCTGGGATCAGATTTTGGTCAAGATGTGCTTGAATCTGATCCAGAGCCCAGAAGGATTCAGGCAGTATTGAAAACTAAAGGTGGCTTTCCCAAATACTAACAAAATAATAAAAATTAACACTTTGATTTTTAGGAGCAAAACTATAACTAGGCAGATGCTAAATACTTGCAAGTCACATTTATGTATAATATGGGTCAGATGACTGTATACAAAATTACAGTAGCCTTATGTACAAAGCTGTAGTGATTGGTGAGATATGGAGCCTGAAAGTCACAAGTTCAAAGCATTGTTACCATTTTGCTTGTCAGTGTAAAATATATTTATTGGGTATGACTTTAGGACACAAAACAATTGTAAATATGCAAAACACTGCAGGAACATTTGTGGAGTCTCTGAATTTGTTCTGAGAAATAATATTGCCTCCATCAGATCCTGCATACATGACCTCACATCTGATCCCATTATCTCCAGGATAAAGAACGGCCTCTCTACACTAACTTGGGTTGGTGGCAAAGCGGTGACCACAGGGGCAACATCTCTAACAATGTCAGGGTATAAAGGAATTGCCTCAGCCACAGTCAGTTTTGATGAATGGTTGAACTCTTCTACTTCTTTGAAAACAGGTAAAAAATTTTACTGAAATCTGTTTGTTTGCCCTGGGTGCAGAATCTTTTCCCCTGGGTTTCGCCTGCTCCATGTCATCAGTTACACTCCTCATGTGATGAGGCTGAAGATATGGGAGCAGTAGCACTGCCCAATTCCTCTTGCTCTTTGCACCGCATCGAACTAACTGGATCAACTAATTATATATTGTCGGAGTCGGTCCATTTTATGACGACTCCGACTCCTGCAAAATAGCCACCGACTCCGACACTACGAATCCGACTCCACAGCCCTGCTTTATACTAGCAAAGAGGGATATACCTCCAATCTGAGCTGTTTAACTTCTAATCTACCTCAGTGAATAGTGACGTTTGCATCTAAGGGTATGTTCACACATCGTAATTGCGGGGTGTATTTCAGAACATAATTGCGCTGCTATACACCCGCAATTACAGTAATTAACAGCTCTCATTGAGAGCTATGAATACCCGACGTTTTTCCCCGGTGTATTATACACAGCGGGGAAGACAATTGACATGTCACTTGTAAATATGAGCCGGCTGTCAGTGTTTTAGAAGAACGTGCTGGGCAGTGCATACTTCTAAACCACCCGGTGTTTTGCGGTGTGTACAGTACGTACCACAAACCGCAGTGTACACATACCCTACGGGTTTTTAGAGGGAGGTGGTTCCCTTTTCTTACCCTACTGCATCCCGTACAATGTGTGCCCAAGGAGCTGATGGTTATACATGGTAACTAGGGACCTAATGAAGGCTTCCACGTCTGACTTCTGTGTTTTGCTTTTTAGGCCCTGCCAGAGATAGGATGCAGTAGGATGTTTGGCAATGTTACTCTGACTGGTGTAATATAATGCACTTCATAGGTAACGCTGTGTATTTTATGACCAATCAAATAATTGCATGTTTTAAGTCCGATAGAGGGACAAAAAATAATAATAAAAAAAAAAAAGTTTAAGAAAGACATGAAAAAAATCCCAAGTAAGATTTAAAAAATAAAAAGAATAAACCAAAACCTATTCATAATTATCGCTACAACCGTGATAACCAAACTTCAAAATTATCACATTATTTATCATACATGGTAAAAAGTGTAAAAAAATAAATTAAAAAAATGCCAAAATCACACTTTTTGTAAATTTTCTTCAAAATTAACATAAAAGAAAGTGATCACAAAGTCTTATGTACCGGAAAATGGCACCAATAAGAACTAAGTCATCCTGCTAAACACAAGCCGTCATTCAGAAAATTAAGTGTTACAGGTCTTAGAATATGGAGTCACACAAATATTTTTCTTTTAAAAAAAATTTTGTTGTGCAAAAAGTGAAATTTTCCCCCCAAGAAAACTATATAATTATGGCATTTCCATAATTGTACTGACCCATAAAGTTATCACAGTATGTTTATCATATGGTGAATGGCGTAAATTTAAAATGCCAAACACCTGTGGTAGAATTTTTTTTTTTTTTTATCTGAAAGAGTTAATAAAAGATAATAAATGAGTTATATGTACCCAAAGTTGAGCTATTAAAAAAAAATAGAACCAGACTCAAACCCCATCCCTCGTATGGCTATTTCAACAGAAAAATAAGTTGCGGCTCTTGTTATGCGATAATTAACAAAATAAAAAACATCACTTGGTCGTCTCACTCCAGACATTGATGGCATGTCACTAGGATAACACCATCCGTGTCTGATGGGGACCTGAACCTATCTCCTCAACAAGCCTCCAAACCTCCATTCTGAATGAGGTTAACCAAGCGGTGATGCTCAACTGTAATCAGAACTCATGTTCATTTCTATGGGCGAGTCCCAGCCACCTTTCTGTTCAGAACGGAGAGGTTTTGGGGCCCATTTAGGAGATAGATGGGACCAACACTGATCAGATATTGATGGCATTTCCTAGCTATATGACATCAATGTCTCTAGTGTGACAACTCCTTTAAGGGATTAAAAAGTATGTGTTTTTACTGCATACGTATTTGATGCATCTTTTTTATTTTTTTTTATAATACATTAATTTTCTACATGTTTGTCTTTGAAAACCTTGTCAAAAGCAAAGCTAGCATTGTGTTTTCTCAGAGACTGGCCTTGGGCAGGTGCCAGTGAAGGACACGTTTAGACTACCAAGAGTTTCTGTGCCGATAAGAAACAGCAGTTGGATAAGTCAATTAAATTCTATTTTCAAACCATTTCCAGTAATGGACTAAAAGCCGTTCTGCTTCACTTTGGCTGGCCTCTCTTCTCTTGCTGAGGCTCCAGACACCCGGCTGATTACAGGGAGAAAGTATGGAACTGACAGTCACCCAGTGTAATGATTGAAAGGGTAAATTTACAATTAGGCTATGTTCACATGGCTTATTTTGGGACGGATTTCAGTCTGTAATTTGCACCGTACTGCACGAATTACGGCTGAAATCCGTCCCAGTCATTACAGTAATCCACAGTCCTCATAGAGAACTATGGATTCCGTCTCCTCTCCCTGCTCGCACAATCCGGCGAGCGGGGAGAGAAGTGACATGCTACTTATTCATGGCGTATACGCGCCGTGTATAATACATGTCTATGGGGCCGGCGAGCTGCCGGCCCCCCCGCTCCCGCCCCGTCCCCGTACAAACGGCGTAATTGCGGGGCGAAATACGTCCCACAATTAAGCTGTGTGAACATAGCCTTAGTGCAGATGATTAAAGGGGTATTCCCACAAGCGCAGTTTAGTACTGCAGGTCGGCTCCCAGCCAACTCCTAATTAACTTGGAGCATGCACAATCTTCCGCCCTGTTTTTGGACGGAAGGTGTGCATATTCAATGGTTATGGGGGATGGGAGAATCTGCAAACCACGGACAGAACTGTCCTCCAAAACTATGGAAAAGACGCTCAAATACCTGCTTGATTCTTAAACATAATCTGACCGGCATTTTACATATGCCGTGTGGACGTATCCTGAGTGTGTACAGCTATATTGGGAACTCCCATAGAAATAAATTGGAAAGACTGCTGTATCAGCTGCCCACCACCAGTCCTATCTCTTGACTGATGAGATGTGTCAGGTCTCGAGTAGCTAGTCTCTGGTCTGATATCGGGCCTCTTTTACACGGAGACCGAAAGCTGTCCCCCCACCCCCACCCCCCCCGCGGCTGTGGGGACTACCGCAAAACAGAACAAATACCGGCCGGTATTTGTCCTGTGCAGTGGGAACGCACCCTAAGGCTGTGGATTTTGCTACAGCAGAATCTGCCATTCTACTGAAGTGTTGTGTTTTTTTTTTTTTTTATTTTTTTTTTTATGTTTTTCAAACTCCGCAGAACAATTCAGAGATGCAGATCTGCATTACTTCCATGTGGATCGTTTGCAGATGTGCAGCCAATCCTGAGTGTGTGGACTTCTAAGTCCGGTTTCCCATGGCGTATAGCGGTGCATACTGTGCGTGCCACTATACGGCTACTGTTTTAGAAGTATATGCTGACCAGTGCATACTTCTAAAGCGCTTCGGCCTGACCCCCATTCACCCTGCCTTTCCAAGTCTAGTGCTTTGATTTTGCCAAATTGGTGGGGTGTACTTTAGGCGTTTTGTAGTGCAATTACGCCCCACAAATGCGCTGTGTGAACACGGCATAAAATGAACTGCAGCATGACATTGGATAAAGGTTAACCATTTCCTTGTACCAAACTGCTGAGTGAGAAGATTCCCCGCTCTCCATAGCACTTCCTGTGTGTTGTAACTTATTGGCTGTCTCCAGAGAATTCATGCAGAAGTTTATGATGTGCTCATTTCCCATTAAATACTAAGAAAGGTGCTTGATGCGGGAGGTAGTGAAAATGAAAACTTTTTCAGTCTTTGAACATTGCAAGATGTACAATGTTGAGGTTTTGCTTTTTAGAGTCGTAATTTTGTAATGATACATTTCGGAAGTTCTCTTTTCTAAGAGTCTAAGAAGTACTTTTCTGATCTCCATCACACATCCGTAGCTGTTGAAAAGGAACACAGTCATGGCCAAAAGTTTTGAGAATGACACAAATATTATATTTTCACATGATCTGTTGCCCTCTGGTTTTTATGTGTGTTTGTCAGATGTTTTTATCACATACAGAAATACAAGTGCAATCAGATTATGATTAACAAAAGCTTTTACTGACAGTTAGAATGAGTTAATGCAGCAAGTCAATATTTGCAGTGTTGACCCTTCTTCTTCAGGACCTCTGCAATTCTCCCTGGCATGCTCTCAATCAACTTCTGGACCAAATCCTGACTGATAGCAGTCCATTCTTGCACAATCAATGCTTGCATTTTGTCACAATCTGTTGGTTTTTGTTTGTCCACCCGTCTCTTGATGATTGACCACAAGTTCTCAATGGGATTAAGATCTGGGGAATTTCCAGGCCATGGACCCAAAATCTCTTTTTTTGTTCCCTGAGCCATTTAGTTATCACCTTTGCTTTATGGGAAGGTGTCCATCATGCTGGAAAAGGCATTGTTGATCACCAAACTGCTCTTGGACGGTTGGGAGAAGTTGCTTCTTGGAGGACATTCTGGTACCATTCTTTATTCATGGATGTGTTTTTAGGCAAGACTGTTAGAGAGCCGATTCCCTTGGCTGAGAAGCAACCCCACACATGAATGGTTTCTGGATGCTTTACAGTTGGCATGAGACAAGACTGGTGGTAATCGCTCACCTTGTCTTCTCCGAACAAGCTGTTTTCCAGATGTTCCAAACATTCGGAAAGGGGATTCATCTGAGAAAATGACTTTACCCCAGTCCTCAGCAGTCCACTCCCTGTACCTTTGGCAGAATATCAGTCTGTCCCTGATGTTTTTTCTGGAGAGAAGTGGCTTCTTTGCTGCCCTCCTTGACACTAGACCTTGCTCCATGAGTCTCCGCCTCACAGTGCGCGCAGATGCACTCACACTTGCCTGCTGCCATTCCTGAGCAAGCTCTGCACTGCTGGTAGCCGGATTCCGAAGCTGAAACACTTAAGAGACGGTCCTGGCGCTTGCTGGTCTTTCTTGGGCGCCCTGGAGCCTTTTTGGCAACAATGGAACCTCTCTCCTTGAATTCCTTGTGATAGCATAGATTGTTGACTGAGGTGCAATCTTTCTAGCTGCGATACTCTTCCCTGTTAGGCCAGTTTTGTGCAGTGCAATGATGACTGCACGTGTTTCTTTAGAGATAACCATGGTTAACAGAAGAGAAACAATGATGCCAAGCACCAGCCTCCTTTTAAAGTGTCCAGTGGTGTGATTCTTACTTAATCATGACAGATTGATCTCCAGCCCTGTCCTCATCAACACCCACACCTGTGTTAATGGAGCAATCACTGAAACGACGTTAGCTGGTCCTTTTAAGGCAGGCCTGCAATGAAGTTGAAATGTGTTTTGGAGGAAAAAGTTCATTTTCTAGGCAACTATGGACTTTGCAATTAATTGCTGTTAAGCTGATCACTCTTTATAACATTCTGGAGTATATGCAAATTGCCATTATAAAACCTGATGCAGTAGACTTTGTAAAAATAAACATTTGTATCATTCTCAAAACTTTTGGCCATGACTGTAGGTTATGTTCACACCGCTTGTTGGATCCAAAAAAAGCTGCGTAAATCTCATCCAATATGCAGGTGTGTGTTTGGATGCATTTTAGCTGCAGCAGAAACGCACCCTATAGTTTTTAAATAGGGCTCCTGCTGACATGACAATTCTTTGAACGGATCCGAAAGACTCCTCAGAAAGACGCATGTAAAGCGAGCATCGGCGATCCCTTGTCTGAACGCTGTTGCGTGTTTTATATTGAAAGCAACGTAAATCGCACTGCACATTGTTAGATGCGTGCTTGGGTCCGCTAAGGGTCCCAAACACGGATCCAAACACGCGTCTGAAAACATATGCAAACACTCATGCTGTGTGAACATCACCTTACAGGGAAGTGCAGACTGGTTTGTGAAGTAGACATGCTGGGAGTTTCACCTTCCCAGTGACGTCATCCACTGCCCTCCTATGAAGGAGACGGGCCCAGTAAGCCATGATTTGATAGAGAGATACTGTTCTCCCTAAAGTCTAATTTTTCCAGTAACCAAGTAATTAAGAGGTCAGATCTGGGCTAAGCCATTCACACGCCTGAAATCTGATCCTCCAAAATATGTTTAGACATTTTTTCATCACAGTTTTGCTTAGTTTCTGCAATACAGTCTGGGAATAATTCTGTGATACCAACATAGATGTTATTTATTGAATACAAGGTAAAGTGGCTGTCCAGCTTATTTTCTTTCTTGTTTTTGGTTTTAATCACAAATTGAGATAGGAATGCGGTAGTAAAATAATAATAAAAAAAAAAAAAAAAAAAAAAAAAAACATCCTCGCCTCCACACTAGGCTTCATTCCAGTAATGACGCCTTCTGCCTGGTTATTGTGTTTACTTTTGATTGGCTGAGAGCTCACTTCTGAACGGTAATGCACTCACGCCTGAGCTGAAGGTAAACTGAACAGGCAACCTGCGGCGTCCTCTCTAGAATAGACCTGAGTTGGGAGGTAAATATTTTTATTTTGTTTTTAACTTGCAGCTTCGTCGGTTCAGTTTAATAAAAATAAAAGCTGGACGAACCCTTTAAAAAAGACACTTCAGGCAAATTTGATACTGTTCGGCTATGTTCACCCGGTGTAATTGCGGCGTGTACAGTATGGCTGCAACTACGCCGGGGGAAGGGGGGACGGCGGGCCGCCAGCCATATTGACATTCATTACTCGGGACGCATATTCGCTGCAAGTAATTGACATGTCACTTATCTCCCCATGTGTACAATACGATTGTATTGTACAAACGGGGAGAGGAGGCGTAAGCCATAGTTCTGAGAGCTATGGATTACCATAATTTTGGCGCGTATCTCGCCCATTTTAGAGAGGAAATACGCTGCGAAATGCGTACCGCAGTTACCCCTTATATCTAGTACATGGCATAAACATGGAGAAACTAGCCCCTCAGGCCTTTCTCTTGGCGTAACAGTGTATCACTTTACTTACTTTTCCTTTTAAAGGGAACATGTCACATAGGTTATGCTAGCCTTGCTGTGGACAGCACAAGCTGGTTTCCAGCGCTGTCTTCCTTAGGGTATGTTCACACATGTATTTGCACTGCATACACCTCAAATACGGTAAAATCATGCTATGATTTTCAGACGTATTCCCCGGCATGTACTGTGCACTCAGAGAGAGAAGTGACATGCCGGTGAAATGGGAAGCACTGTTGAAAGTATGCACTGGTCAGTGCTTACTTTCAAATAGCCGACGTATAGCGGCACACACAGGTATTTGACACTATACGCCGTGTGAACAAACCCATATTCTGTAAGATGTAGCTGGTTCGGAGCATTTATTGCTCAAATCCGGCAGTTTGCAGCCTGTTTTCCAGAGAAGGATCCACTTAATTCATGAACCGGTGTAAGACCCGCCCACGCACAGCTAGACCCGCCCACTCACTGAGTCAACCTATTAATTTGAATAGGTAGAAACTTATGAATAATCAGTAGGGGGGGGGTGTTTCTAATATGCTGAACTCATCTCTGGCAGAACAGGCTGCAAACTGCCAGATTTGAGCACTAAGGGCCATTTGTATGAAAACTGTCTGTCTAAAACTCCCTTTGCTGCCCATAGCAACCAATCAGAGCGCCCCTCTTATTTTACCAGAGCACTCTATGAAATGAAAGGGGCACTCGGATTGGTTACTATGGGCAACAAAGAAGGTTTTAGACCTGGATAGTTTTTATACACTCAGCCAGAGAGCGCCTCCATCGACTGTCCCAGCCAGAGAGCGCCTCCATATACAGTACCTACAGGGACAAACCACCCACAGGGATCAGCTGTGATCTAACACTATGCTTTTCTTTTCCCTCATTATCGCTATCTCCACTCTTCTCACACTTACTGCTTATCCCCAAACTCCCTCGCTGGACAATGAACTCTACATCTCCCCCTGCATTCTACCCTCACACCTGTCTGCTGCCACCATCCTCTTCCCCACTATTAATGCCCTCCGTACCAAACAAACCCTGCCAAACTACAGTCTATCCTACTCCCACCTGCTCACCCTCTCACTGCTCCTTCTGGCTTCTGGGGACATTCCCACCATAGTCTCTGCCTCCTCGAACAGATTCACCACTACAAATTCCGCCAATCCCTTCAACCTGATACACATTCCTCTGACCCCTGCTCCCCCTACCCCTCTCCTTGGAGCTCTCTGGAATGCATGGTCTGTATGTAATACACTCTCATACATACATGACTTGTTCATCTCGTGCAACTTACTCTTCCTTGGTCTGATTGAAACCTGGCTGACCCCCTCTGACACTGTCTCCCCTGCCGCACTCTTTGAGCGGCCTCCAACTTAACTATATCAGATAGGGAGAAAAAACTAAAAAATAACTTTGATTAAATATATGATTAAAATGTAAACACCAGTCCGAAAACAGACAAGGAGTGCACTCAATAGAAAATCCCTACAAAGTCTAATTGAAAACCTAACCTGTCAAAAAAACGGATGATCGTCCCAACAAGGACGCTCCCGTCCGGAACCTAACCCTTACACTAATCTGACCCTATGCACCCCATGTCCCAACATGTTTCAACCCTCCCAAGATGTCAAAAAATGGTTTCCTCAGGGACAATTTGTAAAGGGAGAAGAATATATACAGGGGTCTATATAATCATAAAACAAGGGTATTACAGAGTATATAGTCACTAATAAAACAAGGGTATAAGACAGGAGGATGTGGAAAGTGCACCAAAAATACCAGTACCACACACCTCAAATCAACACCCAAATTGTGCACCTAAACATAAAAATAAAATATGCAGCCACAACAAGAATGATAATACCTAAGGGGTGTGGTATCAATAGTCCAGAAAAGATAATTGGACTCAAGAGTAAACTTATGTCACAGGGAGACTTACATACCGCACAAGGGGGAAGTGTCCACCGATAGTGATTTGTCTCAATAACAAGACACTCACTGATGCCAAATACAGTGTCACGACATCTTACCAAAACATGGCAATATCGCCTAGATTGGACTCTCAGCAGCTGCTTCCTGGAGTGTGGGACGCGCGGGGCCGTATTGGCTTTCACGGGACAGTGTTGGTAACGTGCGCAGGCAACCGTGGCGCCGTGTGTTCCGCGCCGGACGCCCCACATATGAGGGCATTGATTGCCGTTACCGGGAATCTGGGGAAGGACTTGCGGGTATTTTTACCACCTTTTGAGATAAACTTGTCCTTTCTAGGCGAATTTTGCCTGTTTTTGGTAAGATGCCCGGACATCTTTTCTGGACAATTGTACCACATCCTTGGGTATTATCATTCTTTTTGTGGCGCTATTTTCTTTTATGTTTAGGTGCAAATTTGGGTGTTCATTTTGGGGTTTTGTGGTGCTTTTATTTTGGTGACTTTCCACACCCTCCTGCCCTTTATACCCTTGTTTTATTAGTGACTATAACTCTGTAATCCCCTTGTTTTATGATTATAAAACCCCCTGTTATTTTTCTTCCCCTTTAAAAATTGTCCCTGAGGAAACCATTTTTTGACATCTTGGGAGGGTTGAACTGTTGGGACATGGGGGGCATAGGGTCAGTTTTAGTGTAGGGTTTGGTTCCGGCCCGGGAGCGTCTTTTGGACGATCACCCTTTTTTTTGACATTAGGTTTTCATTTAGACTTTGTGGGGATTTTATTGAGTCATCCTTGTCGTTTTCGGACCGGTTTACTTTTTAATCATATATTTTAAAAGTTTTTTTTTAGTTTTTTCCCCTATCTGATATATTTTAAACGGTTATTGGGGAACGGTACTTATCCTGCATTGTGGGATTGTTTTCTTGTTTTTTGCGCCTCCAATTACCCACATTCCTCCCCTGGTAACAAGCTTGGGGAGGTGTCGCCTTCCCCTGTCTGACACCTGCCCCCTTTTTCCCCCCACCCTTTCCCTCACACTCTTTCCTTTGAGGTGCACTTGCCCGCTTCCCCCCCCTAACCTCTAAGGGGCTTTTTGTCTACCAAACCCCACCCCTCCACCCCTTTCTTGCCCCCCTTGTTCCCTGGCTTCTCCATTTTTTTCCACCACATCCCCATATTTCATGGGAGACTTCAACCCCCCAATCGACCCCCCACTCTGCTTCAACAAACTCCTTTCACTTTGCTCCTCCTTTACCTCTCCCATGGACCTCGGGACCCCTCACAAAGAGGACACACACGGCCTTTCCTTCACCCCCCTCGCCCCCTATCTGACTTCTAAAACTCCCTCCACCCCATATCTGACCACAACCTGCTCACCCCTCCCCCCTTCCCCTTTTTATCCGTACCCCCCCGCGGGAACCTAAAAGCCTCAACCTCTCACCTCTCGACTCTTTTGAACCTCTTTCCACATTCCTCATTTAATGACCCAACGCAGCCACCACTTCTCCAACCCAAAAAATCACCACCTTGACTCATGGGCCCCTCTCACACACAACAAAACCCCGAAAAATCAACGACAACCTGGCAAACAGCCCACAAACAATGGAGGCGAGCTTCCAAATGCAACGCGCGGAAGAAAACTACTCCACTAATGACTTTGCCTTAACAAACAATCACTGCATACTTTAAATCTCATCACCAACCCAAAACGGATATTTCCCCTCTCATTTTTCCCCCCCTTCCCAAAACCCCAAATCATTCAAAACCTTCAATCTCTTCTCCTCCACAAGAACCCCCTCCCCCATCCCTCCTTCAGCAGACAACTTTGCCTTTCATTCCCTTTCAGAAGATCAACCACATAGAGAAACTTCAGCCCGCACCCCTCACACCCTCCCCTACCCTTTTTCAAACTGTTTTCTCCCTTAACTTGTTTCCCCCAGGGTCCTCATTTAAACCCCCCTTTTACTGTCCAAATCCAACCTCAAACTGTAGTCTTGATCCACTGCCTCCCACCTCATCCCGACCTCAGGTCTATCATCCCACCCTCATCCATCTCTTCAACAATCCTAACCTCTGGATCTTCCCTTTGCCTTTAAACATGCTATCACTCCAATCCCTTAAAAAAAAAAAAAAACCCTTTACCCCTCCTCTATGCAAAAATCGCCCCATCCACTGCTCCCTTTTTCTTCCAAACTCCCCGACGCTGTCTATCTTAACTGTCCTCCCAATCTCTTTTTGACCCACACAATCTGGGTTTTCCCACCGCCCTAACCAAGGTCACCAATGAAAAATAAATGTAAAGCCCCCGCCACTACTCTGTGCTCTTTCCCCTTGACCTGTCTCTGCCTTTGACACTGTCGACCATTCCCCCCTGCTACAAAACCTCTCCCCCTCGGCTCACGGGCTTTCCCCTTTCCTGGATCTCCTCGTACCCCACTGATGGACTTCAGTGTCTCCCAAATTTTCGCTCCACCTCCCCCCCCCCTCTTTCTGTTTTGGGGTCCCCAGGGGTCGCCTATCCTTTATCTTCTCTCTTTACATCCCCTTGGCCCGGTCACCATAGCATCAAACGGGTTTCATTACCACCTTATGCTGACATACCCAACTCTCATTGCGGCCCGATGTCACTTTTTACCTCCGGGTTTCCCCGCGTCTGTCCCCACTCCTCCTTCTTTAAACACTCCCTAAAATAAATGTGGAGAAAACAAACTCACATCTTTCCCCCGTCCAACTCTACCCCCCGCCCCTATCTCTATCTCAGTCAACGGCTCTACACCTCACCTTTCCGCAATCCCTGCCTTGGGGTAATCCAGCTCCGTCTATCTTTCAAACCCACTCCAAACCCTCACCTCTGCCTCCACTGAAAAAACCCTCCTCGCATCCGCTCAAATTTTTAATAGACACTCAAAAATGGGTCCAAGCCCTTTTTATCTCCCCGCCTAGACTACTGCAACATCCTTCCTTGGCCCCCCTAGCTAAAAAAAGCCCTCCCCCTCCAATCCATCCTTTCTCTGTGGTTTTATCCAAAATTCTCCTCCACTCCTCGCCTCTCCCCTCGCCCAAACCCTTCACTGGGTCCCCTTGCCCGGAAAACATTATGCTACTAACCCCGACCTACAAGGCTCTCCTGACCTCCCCCCCATACATCTCTGCCCTAATTTTAATATCTCCCCTAGCAATTCCCTCCTCTCAGGGGCCTTCTCCCCTGCTCCCCCCCCCTTTTCAGCCCCCCTAAATTTCCCAAACCGTCTTTCCCCCCCAAGGGGTTCCCCCCTCTTCCCCCAAAAAAACACTCCTTGGGGGTCCCAAAAAAAAAGGGGCCCCCCAAAAACCAACCATTTTTGGACTCCCTTTCCTCCCCCCCTTTCACCGTTCAAAAGCAACCAAAAAACCCTTTTTTCAGGGTTGCCCATAACCTACACTAACCTTGCTGTCACACTTCCTCCCAAAATGTCTGCCCCTCACCTCCTTTTCTTTCCCCCCCCCTTGTGATTTTAAGCCTCGGGAGGGTCCTTTTCCCCCCCTGTTCCAATTGTCAAAACACTTACATTGTACTCTTTTTACTTATGTTTTTTGTAACCCCCCAAAAGTACACCCCCCGGAATCAATGGCGCTTTAAAATACTTTAAAAATAATAATAAAATTTTGGCCCTTAATGCTCTGAAAGTGCATCTTTCCCGAATATCACCGTGCGGGGAAAAGCAGGCCCTCACTTTCAAACTTGTGCTGCCCTTTCCGAAAGGGGGGGCTTTTAACCCGGGACAGGTTTCCCTTTTTAATGGATAACATTTTTTTTTTTAATTTCCCCTTGTTTTTTTAATTTTTAACCCCAGGAGCAATTTTGGGATGGGGGAAAATTTTCCCTTCTGCTGCATTTTAAAAGCATATAAAAATGTTTTCATCTAGTACAAACCCATACTTGTTTAAAATTTGAAATTTTTGGGAAAGTAAGAGTACAAACTACTTGACTGATTTTCGTTTTTCCCATTTGGGCTAAAGGGAATTCCCCAGGGAACCCCTAGAAAAATTATTTCCCCGCTTGTTTCCCTTTTTTGGGGGAAATTTATTCCCTCGCCCCAAATGGGAAACAGATGGGGTTTCCCTTGCTGTTAAAGCACCCCAAGGGTTTTTAGAAAAAAGTCTTTGCTTGATATGAACAACATTAGGGGGAAGGGACCCCTATCTTTTGTTTGTAATCCTGTCTTTCTGAACTTTTTTTGGGAATTTTTCCCTTTTTAAACTCTTTGTTTCGTTTAAAGAATAAAAATTTGGGGGATTAAGTTTCCAAAAACTGTTTTTTTCGGGGCGTTGTTTGCTTTTTTGATCGCTTTTTCTGGTCCCGGTGGGGCATTTGCCCCTTTGGTCCCCCAACCATTTTTGGGCATAAAAACCTTTACCCCCCCAAAATTTTGTTTGGAAAACCCCTCAATCTAAATTCAGATCTCGGTACCCAAAATTTTTAACCCCAATTTTTATCCCCCCAAAGCAGAAAAAAAAAATAAAAATTTAAATGCTCATTCTTTGCAGATTTATAAACTTTTTTCCACGGGCGACTCCCTTGGTCCTTTTTAAGCAGGGCTGAAATCTGCAGTGGAAAGTTGTCCACTGTTTTTTAAAAACATGATCTTACTCAGTTTAAAGCGATTCAAATGATTTGGGAAAGGCCCGTGTCCCCCGGCAAAAGAAAAATCCCAAATTTGTTTACCAAAGGGTATTTCACTTTTTTGGGGCCGTGCACCGGCCCCCCGGGGGAGGGTTTTCCCTCCACGATTACCCGGGAAAAAAGCCCTCACCCTTAAAATAGACTTTCTTCACCTTCGGGTCCAAAAAACCGGACGGAAAAAGAACTTTTTCTATTTTTTGGGGGCTGAAAAACCGCGGGGGCGGAAAAACTTTTCCAGGGGGGACTGTGTGTAGTTTTTTCCAAAGAAGTCCATTTTAAATTTTGGGCCCAAACCATCTTTTAACCGTTTCCCAACCGAAAATCATCTGAAAAACGGTCTGCAAAGCCGTGCCGTGGGAAAAGCCCTAACAGAGCCAGATCGAGAGGTTTTTTAACCCGGGCAACCAAAAAAGGGGAGAACTTCTTTAAAAAAAACCAAAACAAACCCAGGCTTCTTGTTGATAAGAAGGACACAATAGTATAACAGGCATATTGGGGTTAAACAGGAAGTTTAAAATGAGACCTTATAGTGTTGACAATAGGGGGACCCTGTATAAGGTTTCCCGGTCCCAAAATTTCTTTTTTTCCCCCCCAAACAACCAGTTGGGCCTCCTTCCCCTTTATTTAAAAAAACTCTAAAGAAATTAAAGGGGGGGTGGGATTTGGGGTTTTCTAAAGGGAAAAAAAGAAATCCCGGGGGGCTTAACAGTTTTCAACCCATGGCCCAAAAGGGGGTGGTTAAAAAAAAATTTTTTTTAATGTATCTTTAAAAATTTTAAAACCTAAAAACATTATAAGAAGAAAGTTGTGCCAAAGGGAAAGGGGGGTCCCCTCTGCTTATCAGGGGGTTTATTTCTAAAAAACCCCGTTTTAATTAAATTTATGTTCAAGGGAACATCGTCCCCAACCTTTCTAAAATTCCCCCATACAAAGGGTGTTAAAGGGGGTTGGGCCCCACACAATTTATTGGGTTTTTTTTGTTTTAAAAATCTCCAAAAACAAGGGCACTTTGCAATTTTATACCTTTTAAAATGTCCAAACCTTTTTTCCTAATTTTCCCCCCTTTCATGGGCTGCATCACTCCCCAGATTGCATAGCTTCACAACCCCTGATCCATCCTGAAAGGTGCTAGTAATGGTTTATTAGCTACAGACCTTTGGTTTTCCTCAGCAGCTTTTTCACTAGAGGCCCGTAAAAACGCCCCTGAATTCAAAAATGAAACTGAAAAATAGGGTGACGGAGATGAATCGTTTGTGAGGGCAACCCCTTTAAACAATCGAAAATGCTGTGTTTTGAAGGGCATCCCTGTTAAAGGGTATGTTCACCCCCGGGTTAAAATGGGACGTAATTACTTTTCGTTTATTTCGTCCCAAAAAATACGTCCAAAATACGTTCGGGTGCTGCTCCCGGGGAAATTTCGGGCCCAAAAAAAAGCTTCGGGGATGTAATTATTGCACGCCGGGATTTCCCCGCGTATTTCCTCCGTTTTCAGTCGCGTTTTCTGCTAGGCCCAAACCCAAAAAACACAGTTTATTTTTTAAAGGAACCATCAGCACCCCTAAATTTTTCTTTGAAAAAATTAAGAATTGAAGGTATTGAAGATCCTGCCCAAATCCCGGGTGTTGCTGTCTTTCCCCCCAAGGGGGTTTTTGGGTTTTGCCCCACACAGATCCTGGGCCCAAAAACCCGGGGTTGCTGTCTTATCCCCCACCAAATTTTTAAAAAAAATTCAATATACTGATTTAAATTTTTTTAAAATTTAAAAATTTAAAAAAAATTTTTTTAAAAAATCGTTTTTTTTAAAAACTTTCTTAGCAAAATTTAAAGACAATTTTTCTAAAATTTGAAATTGTGCTGGTTTATGTTTCCCCGGCGTCTTTGGGCCGTGAGAATAAATGTTGTCTGTTTTTTTATTGCATATGGAAAATGAAAGTACATAATTTTTTTTTCCCCTATTTTTTTACAGGACCAAAGCGCCGTGGGGGGAAAATACCCACAGCCAATAACCAAGTTTGGAATTTTTGGGGAAAACAAATATGTTAAATTTAATTTTTTCAATTTTAATAACCTGAAAAAAACATAAATCAATTTACAATTTAAAAAAATGCGCAGTTATTTGTTTTTACTTTTTTTTCTACATTTTTTTAAACCAAATTTTCATTACCGCAGCATCAAGCAAAATTAAAGCCAAATTTTTAAATGCAGGGAATGCAAAATATTTTTATGTTTTGGGGACTAAAATTTAAAAGCATTTCCCCTATAGAAAAAAATTAAAATCCATAAAAAAATAGAGGGGCCAATAATTTCTTGTTTTTTACAAAAAAGTATTGGGCAAAGCAAAAAAACAAGCATTTGGCCGAATGCACAGTTAAAAAAAGACATCCCATTTCCCAAAAAATTTTAAAGTAAAAGGGGCATGTCAAAATCCTTTTAACAAGCACATTCATACAGTTCATATTTTAATTTCATTAAATTTAAAAACCCCTTTCTAACACTTTTTGTAATCACAAATAGAACTTTTCAAATTACTAAAATTTAAACATTAAAATTTTTTGAAATTTTGCTTTTAATACATTTCTCCAAAACATACAAAAAGCTTTTAAAATTTCCAAACATGCATGAAAATGGGCCTGCTTTCCTGGGTAGCCCCCCCCCCCCCCTCCCGCACAAAAGCTCC
This sequence comes from Phyllomedusa bahiana, assembly GCA_025379985.1. NCBI lineage: Eukaryota > Metazoa > Chordata > Amphibia > Anura > Hylidae > Phyllomedusa > Phyllomedusa bahiana. The sequence continues at coordinate 87,886 of JAODAL010001060.1, read as the reverse complement.
AACACCCGTATAATTTCGGGGGTACTGTCCCCCTGATTTAGCCATGTGAACATAGCCACTTTCTTTTAAAAATTCCACCGATTTTAAGGGGTCCCACTTTTAGCCGCAAGCGTTGGGATGGGGCAATTCCCCCCACATGTGCTGGTCATTCTGCTGCTTTTCCCCTTTTTTCATGACACTGGGTTAAAATTTTGAAAAATTTAAACTAAAAAAGTCCCCTCCCAAAAAAATTGATACAAGACCAAAACAGTCTTTTGGGTGAGACTGTAACTCATTTTTGAGCCTCTGAACTTTTTGCAGCGGAAAAAACGCTCAAATAAGCGTCACAAAAATGTGGCCTGATTTTTCATGACCCTAATACGTTCCCCATTTATTTTCTTTGGGGGTTAAAAGGGGTTAAAAAACTTTGCAAAAAAACGGTCAATAATTTTTACAGGGGAAATTGATTTTGCGATCGTAGTTACGCTGTGAAAAAGGGAGCGTAATTTTGCATGTAAAAAACGCCCCGTGGGGAACCCAAAGGGGACGTATTTTACATTTCAATCAATTGAATATCCCCCGACCATTAAAAATTTGGCGTATTTAGGGGTAATTTCGGAGGGAAATTTTTCCCCCCGCGCGTAAATTTCGTCCCCCCTTTTAAACCGGGGTGAACATTTGCCCCTTTTCCCTGCAGCATAAACCCCTTTCAAATTTTTAACAAGTTAAAATTGGCATATAGCCCATGCCGTGAGCAAAGTATTTCCTTCTACTTAAACTATTAATTACTTGGTTAGGGACTATTTTTGTTTACTACCAAAAGTTAATTAGGCTGTTGACCATCTAAAAATATTATTTTTGAAAAACGTAAAGGCATAGATGTGCTCACTTGAAAAGGCAATAGCCTAAAATCTAAATAACAAATATCAGTGGCACACTACAAATAAGTTGAAAACATCCAAGGTATATAGGGAAATACTAGGAAATGGCTTTCACAGCCTAGGAAATCAATATGGAAAGAAAACCCTCCTAACGGGGACTCTTAAGTTTACAGTTTTTGATCAAAGATTGTTTGTATTCCTGATTTTTAATATGGGTTTGTTTGCAGTTTTACATATATTGGATTCTGACACTTGCCTACCATTGCAATAACTCTACTCCTTCTAATTAGGAGTATAAATATTAGTTTTGAGGTTTGGTGTTTAGAAGTAAAATGGAGGACCATGAGGTGTATGAAGGGCTTCCACATCATGCTCTGTTACTCAGGCTTTTTTGCCTGCACAAGTGTGGTACTTGGTCGAGCATTCACTCTATTTCTGATACAACCATCATGTGGTTTGGGGAGTTTTTCTAGTATTTTTTGTTCCATTTATTCATCAAAGGACTTTTTTTAGGCCTAGATCTCCAGGATGATTGATTGAAACGTTTGCATGGAAGTTAGCTGTCACAAAATGACTTCTATTATTTCATAAGGAAGCAAAAATTACAAGACAAAATTTCCTCTTTATTATTGTTACTAAATTACAAACCAATGTCTAAATTTTAGCAGAAGTCCGTCTTCGCGGCCAAACTTTACATCAGTTAACTGGACAAGATTTATTCATTTTATTTTTTTTTGAATAGCATGATTTTATTTCACTCTTAAAGGGGGTTTTTTGCCCATGATATCATTTATGACCTCCTGTATCCAGCTTCTGTGTGCTCAGGAAGGGGGGGCGTGTGGGCCGGTGTGGTGTTGTGTGTGATTGGTGTTGAATTGCATTTCATTTATAATTCACCAGGATGAAGTAAACACGTAGATTAAGTTTTATTGGTGGATGCAACGCTGTTTGTATATGCCGTTATTGTTGCGGGAGGGTGTGGGAGAGGGAACCTCGTGCGATCTACAAAAAGTGCTTGCATGGGCAAAACAAAAAAGAGGTTAATAGTGCGTGATGGTTTTTTGTTCACCCAAATGCTTCACATGACATTTTATCATGTTGTTTTTTTTAAGAAGATTTCTAGGCACACTTCAGGGGTTTCATCTGACAAAAAGGGATGTGGCCTATTCAGGAAAGGGGTGTAAAATTGGTGGGGCAAAAAGGGGAGCTCATGGTTTGTTGGAAGGCAATCAAAAAAAAATGAGCCAAAAATTTGGTGGCAGTTAGTTCATAAATAAAGTGTAGCCAACCTTTAAAATGGTTGTTTAAAAGTTAGACCTGACGTAACATGCACCAGTTTTCTGAACAATGTGATAGATGTGGCAGATTGTATTGTCTAAGAGTTAGTGTTGATAAACCTAACCTATTGGGGCAGATTTATCAATGCATTTGCCCCAGAATTCTGGCTGAATTTTGTGCCCAAAATTGTCTTCTTCAGCCTTTCGCACATTTCCTAAGTAATTTTTTAGGGGATGTTTCAGGGGGCACTTCTTTGCGCTTGGTCAGTCAGAGGGGGCAAATGGCCTCATAAAAATGGGCGTTGGTTCGGAGGGGAGAAAAAAAGGCATGGGTCTTAAAATGTGCCAAAAAAATTATGCTAAATAACGGGTTAGTGTTTAAAAAAAAATAGTAAGGGCAAACTTTATAGGTGGTAAGGAACTTAGGACTAGTCAGTTTCTAAAACTGCACCAGATTTATCAACATATGATAAAAGTGTGGGGCAGCTATTGTATGGGACTATCTCTAGTCATAAAGTTTAGGTTGTCTAAGAGTTGGAACACTTAATTGTTTAATTAAATCTGGCCCCAATTGTCTTTTTAAAACCCAACAAAAAAACCAGAACAGAATAGAGGATACTGATTTGCAATACTTCACAGACCCCTGGCCCACAGGGTCCTTTAAAGTTTAAAGATGTTTTTCTGACCTCAAAATAGCTTTTTAAACATGAAGGTGGGCAAAAGGTAAATGAAAGACTATTTAATAAATACATGATTTGTTGTGGGATTTTGCTTTTGCCGTTCAGGAGGTTTCAATAGAAGGTTTTATCTTTTCCTTTTTAGAGCACACAAGTTTCTCTGGTTACCGACAAAATCCTGTCCCCCCACCTTCTTCTCTCTTCTCATCTGTTTCTATACCTAAGCTTTGCCGGTACAGGTCAGTCTGTCCATGGTGAGTAAACTCCATACATTTTTATAATTCCTTGTGCCAATCATGTCACCGTTTCAGGGCATTTAGCTATCAAACAGCACATCGGGGCTCCTCTGGTTGTTCTTCTGGGAGTTCTGAGTACAAGGTTAGGTGGGAGCAACTATATTCGTTGTACTCCGCTCCATCCATTCTGTTCTGTTGGTAGTGGACTTTCGCAGACCACGGCTTGGCTAGGTTGTTAGGAGCCGTGTTAAAAATTTGGGGGGGGGACCCATTCTCGAGGCGGACTTTGGCATATCCTAGGTTTATAAAAATCAAACCTCTATGTGGGTGAAAAAATACTCCCTTTAAGCTCAAAAATGGCAATAAATCCAAAGGACAGCCAGCACTTTTTAAAAGTATGATGTTTAATTTAACCCATACGCAAAGGTTTTCGGCTGACTTGAGATGGCTCGAGGGGGGAGAGTGGCTGAATTTAGTGCAAGGTTCCACTTCTTTCTTGTGGTTCATGTTTGGAACTCTGTCGGGATGAGTGGAAAAAGATATAAAAATGGAAGCCACTGGATCCATTTCGGCCGTTTCACGCTTGTGGTGTCCCGTCGTTGAGAATGGAAAAATATTATTAGTGCAGGCAACTCCGGAGGCGGGAAAAATCCAAATGTGAAACCTCGCCTTAAGCCAGCAACATTTTGTCGGCCTATCTAGGACAATGGAGTAGGGTTAGGGGGTTATTCGTTCACACTGTTGTTTCAATTCTGAGAATAAAAAATATTGGATTGACAAACAACTACTATGTTAAAAACGTAATCCCAAACCCACGGGAGTATAAACAAAACTTGGTGCGTCTTTGGATGCATCTCTGCAGCAGAAATGTACAATTTAATTTGAAATAGTGTCTGCTCGGTTTTATTAAATGGATCAAGAATTGACCAATGTCAATGGAATTGATCGGAATCCGTTTAACGCATTTCACAAGACGCATTGTAAAACACGTATTTGTCCCCTGAAAACGGGACTATGCTTGTTTTTGCATTGCTTTCAAATTGTAAAAGCACAATGAAACATTGTTGGTATTAACATATTTGGGAGTTCGGTTGTAAACATGTTCCCCAAAAAATTAATTAAGAATCGCTTGTGTTGAACATACCCTTAAGCTATCAATTAACTTCCACTAAAAACACTGAACCAAAACACACACTTAGGGCATAGCTGAGTTAAAAAAAAAAACACCCTGCTAGGTTAATATAGAGGCCACATTATTTATGCGCCTTTGAAGTGGACATATTTTTTTCTATTCAGTGAAATATCACTAGGGGTTTTTGGGTTTTATACACAGCTTGAGCGTCAAAAATGGCAAACTCTCTGCAATAACTTTTAAAAGTTATGTTAACCTGTTCTCACTTCTGTAAGTCTGGTGTCCTACTAATACAGATGCGAGCCCTGATATACATCTGACACCCACGTGTAGTGCCCAGGATTCAGCGCGAAGAGGGAAAAGTGGAAAAATTTAGCGGGGGGACATATATGACCACTCTCTAGGTCATAAGATTTTCTTTTGTTGTCCAATTCCAAGCTCTTCCATTACATTTTTTTTGGAGGCACTATATGAATGAAGGGGGGAGCTCTTGATTTGGTTGCTACTGGGCAACAACTAATAGTTCTTAGACCCTAGAGAGTTTTCAGTAACATGAGGCCCATTAGGGTGCAGCCATTTAACCATTAGATACTGCGTGTATATTATAAGAGTTCGACAGAGCGCTGTTGGACCCTCACAAATGTAATCACTAATATTCTGTATATCTTTTGCGCGTTTTATGTAGGAAAAAAAAATGCCTGATTATAAAGTCGAATCGTATTAAAAATTATTGACTTTATGCTTTAAAAAGTGATTTGATCCCGGGAAATTTACAATGTGGGTTTTGTGAAGATTTAGAGCTGGAACACGCATACATGTATTCAACATTTGATAGGGAAATTCTAGAGTACAGCCAAGCAAGGCTATTCCGCTGTGCTCAGAACACCAATAGAAATGAACAGAGCGAGGCATGCGTGTGCGGCCACCTCTCAGTTCTCCCTGATCTCAACAGAAATCTCATATTCATGAATAGGAATACACATTTAGATATTCACCACGCAGGTTAAATATAACTTTGATTTTGGCACATTAAAAAATCAAAAAAAAACCAAAACGGGCCAATTCTGGAAAGTTTTTTAATTTTTTTTATATTCTTTCCACCACGCAACATTTTTTTGTTTTAAAAAAAAAATTGATTTTTTCCACAAAAAAATCAGTATATATTGTAAACCAGCTCATCTCGGAAGGGGCAGAACAAAGAAGAAAGGCCGTTCACAAAAACTATGACTGTAGAAAACATAACGCAGAATAAAAAACTTAATTGTAAGTGCAATATGAGCAATGGTAAATTGTTGGCAGAATTGCTGTTTTTATTCCTTTTTCCATAGGTAAGAGTTCATAAAAGTTTTACCTCTGCTTTGAGGTAAAAATTACTCTGGGAACACTCCTTTTGTTTCCTTAAAAAGTTGGGAAACAGTTTTGTTTTGGTGTATGTGATAGGGGCCACTGATTTCTGAAATATGCACCATTTTTCCCCTATTAGGCTCTAATTTTGGAAAAAATCCGGCATAAAACACCTTGCCAAGTATATTGCTTACTGAATAAGTAGGTGTAGTCAATCAACTTATTGTCTAAAGAATGTTGAAATTCACATTTAAAAACGGGGGGAAAAATAACATTTAAAGAACACATTGAAATACAAAAATGTGAAATGTGCCTGAGCTAATTACACAATTTCTATTCATTCTGGCACTACATTATTTTAATAACCAAATTAAATCAACAAAAAAGAAAAAAACAATGTTAGAACTCATGTAACATCTCATAATAACTAGAGCTGGCTAGAAACAACAATGGATGGGACTTTTTTTTTTTTTTTTTTTTGTGTTGGTTGGTAGGATTTGGCAAAGTAGAGAGCGTTGGTTTAAACGGGGGTTGTCTCAACCATTGCTGGTTTCTCAGGGGAGCTAAAGCAGGCTTTTCATTCAAGGCATTCCTGTCTCTTTTTGGGTCAGGGGGATGTGGGTGACATTAGCAATCAGCTCATATTTCACAGGTTTCTGATAAATTACTCCTGAGAGCAGGAGATGTTTATCCTAAAAGTCCAGAGAAGCTAAGAGCTAAAAGTAAACAAACAGAAAATTTTAGTACCGTATTTTTTTCGGACTATAAGGCGACATTAAATGCCTAGATTCTTCTTCAGGAAGAAATCGAAGTTGCTCCTTAGGCCCCGGTTTTCACACGGCTTATTCACGGCGGATTTGTGCGGGCCGTATTGGGAAGCGCACCAAAATTCCGCCGTGAATACGGCGGGGACGGGGGCGGCGGGGCGGGAGGCGGAAGGGGGGCGCCCGGCTTCCCGGACCACAATAGACAATGCCATTGTTTACGGCGAGTCCCGCGCCCGTAAATAATGTGCATGTCACTTGTCTTCCCCCCGCGGGCGGATATTGCCGAGCGGGGGGAGGAGCAGACGGAATCCACTGGTTCTCTATGAGACAGCAGTGGAAATTACCGTAATGACTCCGACGGATTGGCGCCGTATTGAAGCGCAAAAATCCCAGCGCGGGGGATATACAGCAGCACCAATACGTCGGCAAATATAAGCCGTAGCGGGTGAACGGGGGCCTTATAGTCCGGGTGCATAACATTATATATGAATCAATTCTTCACTTTCAGTTTTTCAGTTCTTTGTTCAAGAACGTATTAAAAAATTTTACAGTTAATTTAGTGGGACAATGATTTTGTGTATTGTATTTGCAAGCGCTGATTTACAAATAGTAAATACGTTCCGAAATCCAGTTTGACCTATATCAGGTTTGCAAAAAATAAAGTTGCCACTGGCACGGTATTTACGCGCCGGAATTAGTTTACAATCCATTCTTTTTACAGAGGGTTGGGATTTCCGTCGTGAAAATAAGGCACAATAAGTGGCAGGGGCCATTTGTTAAATCTGGCAGTATTGCCGGCCTGCAACTCCGCAAGGGCGGGCAATTCCGGCATGGGGATGGAAAAAAAATGAAGAATGGCCTATAACGGCTAAACCATAGTCAGAAAACGCTGTTCCCTACGTGCAGTGATACGTACAGCTCTGTTTGTGCAGCCAATAATCTGTGGTTTTTTTTTCAACTTTGTTCTGTGCAATTCAATACAGTAATGTTAAAACTTTTTTATTACACACTACCCGGAAAAATGCCTCCTGGTTATAAGGAGACATGGGCTTATGATGCTTGTGTTTTGAATTTTAAAGTTTTGGGCTTTCGTCTTGAACTTTGTTTCATTTTAATCGCGCGCGCCTTTATTAGTCCGTGTGTGGCGCCTTATAGTCTGAAAAATTACGGTTAGTTAGATTCATATAATTCTCCAAGCCTGTCGACAGTCTCTGTTGTGCTGGAACCCTGCGGTGGGATGGCATTATCCCTGCTATCGATAAGGCCAAACTTTGTGTTTTTAATATTTTGTCTAATGGTATTTTTTAAAACAAGTTAGTAAGAACAGCAACGAAATGGCCATTGAAGAAGGCAGAGGCTTCGAAAACACTACTTCAGGGTGTGCAGCTCGCTCGTGCCTCTGGCGTCTACCGTGCTATCCCATGTGGAAGTTCCTAACTAATTGGAATAAACTTCAAGTATTTTGGGACTGTGCAAGTATTACCATAGGTCGTTTCTCTATTCACTCTATTCACTCTATTCAGTCCGTGAAGATTGGGCTTTTTATGTTTATGAAAAAAATAAAATTAAAGAAAGCTTTTTATTAAAAAGAAGTTTCATCGTCGATTTTTGGTTTAAAAACAGCGGAGGGGGAACAGGAGCAGTGGTCCGTAATAAACCTAGAGAAAAGCTGGAGTGCACTCAGAGCTAATCTAAATCCTTTTATCTCCTCGGCACAAAGGGAAAAATAAAAAGCAATATGTTTGGAAAATGTCTCATTTACTGTTTCCTTCATGTTTTGTTGAAAGATTAATATTTGTACCGTGAGACAAACCCCTTTATGGGGTTAATTTGGCATAGCACCATTTTTAGTTATCATTTTGTGCTTGCTGCTGTCGTCGTATTTCAGTTGGATGATGTTCTAGTTAAATTTTTTTTTTTCAATCTTATTTCCAGCTTGGCTCAACTCTTTGTTTTTGTTGGTCACAAAAGAAAAGCTTGAAAGAATAGGGGATGACATGGTACAAAAGGTACTGCCAGAGGATTGCCCTCCGAGGAGGACTTGGGAGAGGAAAATCCAGTGGTAGGACAGTGGCGAAAAAAAAACAAATAAGAGAAAAAAAAAAAACAAACAGACCAAAAAAAACCAAAAAAAACCCTTTTTCATGATACTCGCAGGGATGAATTGATAGTATAATGGAGTGCCAATTACAGTTTATACCTGTCAGGCTGGGTAGTAAACTAACAATTCAAGGAGGCCCCATAGCAATATGAGATGGGAGGCCCTACCACACTAAAGGACCAATAAACAAAAAAAACCGCAGGCATAATGTAACAAAAACGAAAGGTATAAATTAATACTGCCATGTATCAATGAAACCAATTAGTTTTTGTGCTGCGAGAGCAGAACAAGCCACCAGCTATTTGTTTTCCTTACAATAAAGAAAACACATGTTTCTTGCACCCCAGTGGGGCCCTGATCAAGCTCTCTGGGCCCCTATTGGCAGCCGTTTTTATGCCTGCTTGGGTTATTAGTTTACGGCCCATGATTGCTAATGCTCTAAAGTTAGCCTTTTTATATTCTGCGTGTAATTTTTTAGACTGTCCTTTCTATCACAGAGGCTTATGCTGATTAATAAAATTGGTGTTGCAGCTTTAGAACTTATACAACTTTCTTTTCAAGACCCTTTTTTTTTTGGGCTTTACTTTTTCTAACGCCAAGAATTTTTGGTTTCGTTTTTCATTTTACTTCTATGACTGCACCCCACTCTTTTTGGGTAAGCCACCACCCATCTGCCAAAGTTAGTGTGCAGGGGGGGGAAAGTTAAGACACCTAATAAATGGGGGGGGGTAAACATAAATTAACGGGGTTTGGAAAAAAATGGTTCACCAGTTGCGGAAAGAAATGGTGGAGGGTAAAACGCTAAAATTATTAATATTTTTAATGCTCTATGGGCACAGCTGTTTCTCAAACTCACAGTCCTCAGGGGCCCCACAACAGGGCCAAAAAGTTTTCAGGATCTTTTCTCAGTATTGCACAGGTGATATTAATTATTGCCAGTGCAATCTGCCACAGTGTGATATAATTCTTGTCAGTGCCATTCTGTGGGAGATCCTGAAAACATGAGCCGGTTTAGTGGGTCTTGAGCGACTGGGATAGTTGAGAAACACTGCCTCTAGGGCTTGCTCACACACAGTCTTTACACTCAGTGTTAAAGAGATTTTAGGGATCCATATTGGGAGTCCACGCTCTGTCGCGTCCCAAGGACAGATATAAACAAATTAGCAGTGGAGATTCACTGTTGTCTATGACACAGACGGCGCAGCTCGCTACGTCTTGGAAAAAGGATTTGACATGCATTTTCCCTCATCTTGAAGGCGCCGCTGCAGTGTTTCGTCATTGGGGACAAGCAGTGATAATTTCTCACAACTAGGGCGGGGCTAATTGTTATAGTTCCGTTTTTTTGTTTTTTTTCCCTTTGGGACCGACAGGGCAGAGGACCCCCCAAGGACGGCATTCCTAAAAAGCGCTTGTAAACACGGAGTGTACAACTCTGTGTCGTGGAGCAAGGCCCTAAGGGAATAAATAAACGTAAAAAAAATGTAGCTAAGGTATCACCGGTCCCATATCATACTGGACTGCTGAAATTAAGTGTGGGACATGGTCATCTCGTATACACCATTGAACGCCCATAATAAAAAGGGACCTGGCCCGCCCCAAGTCGGACTTTGTGTATTTTTCACCCAAGGGGTTTCGTACCACATGAGGTTTTTTTTTAAAAAATTATTTAATCACTGCTGAATTTTTGATGTCTACCAGTAATTTTAAAAGAAAAAAAAAAAAAAGGGTTTTTTTTTTTTTTACTCCACGTTTAACACGCACAGAGAAAAACAAGACGAAGTTAAATTTCCTTATGTGGTTTTTTCTAGACCGCGGATTCCATCCTTACAAATAACACAACTATTAAAAATGTTAGTGGCTGCAGTTTACAACTTTTTTGTAATTTTTACATTTTTTAGGCCATTCAACCCCACAGCTGACATCCCATTGTAAATTTCCATGTGCTCTTTCCGTGGTGGAATTATAAACCAAAAGGAATGAAAATACCACGTTCATAGGAATTTTTTTTTTGTCTTTTATTTTACATTGAAAAAACTAGGAGGCTGAATATAGGCGAATGTAGGAATATACAACGCGTGTATTTATTTTTTTTTATTGAGGTTAATGGCTAATAGTTTTCTTTCGGTTTGGACGGAGTATTTCCAAGTCGGCGTAGGTTCAGGACTTGAAATACTAGTATTCCAAGGGTTCACACGGGGCCATTATTTTGGGTGTAATAGGCGTGTTTGCCCGGAACTAGTAAAAGTATCGGAGGCACAGATGTGTTGCTTTGGACTTTTTCATGGTGTGGATCTTTGAGCTGCTTTGAAATTACGCAAAACTTGCATAGCACCATAGTTTACAACAGCGGCAATATGAACGCGTATTGTTCTGTTGCGGCACGGCACTGTACTCGCCGCCCAATACACTGTGTGAACCCTGGGGCAAAATGTTTTTGCCCTGCTCCAAAATGGAGCGCTGTCGCTGGCTTCTGGTTAGTCTCCATCTGGACAATAGTCAGGTTGGGAACCGTGCTGGCTGACATCGAATCCCTCTAGAACAAACTACAGGACCTGGTTGTGACATTCCCATAATAAAAAGGCTTTTATAACTAGGAGGGAGTCACAAGACATTAAGTAATGGAGGCAGGAAAGGACTGATAGATAGCAGGTAAGCCAGCTAACTTTTACTATGAGGAACTGTTGGAGCTGGCTTTTACAACATTTATTCAACATGACCCATGAAGCTATTTACATGCTGCAAGCGGTTCTCATTGCTAAATATATCGCTGTGCAGGCTGGCGGGCCTGTTGAATTTGGCTGTTAGGACTCCTATATTAAAATTATAAAACAAGTTATGGACGGTGATGTGTCAGTTTGGCGAGGATCCTACTTGGGGCTGGCTGCTGCGCTGGGAATAAGTGGGGTATTAGCATGGAGAGTTTTTTCTTCTTAGATTTTCAACCTCAAACCTGCTTACCGAAGGGGTAATATTTCACACCAGTATGTAGGTTTTGTTGGCGTGGTGAGTTGGAACACGAAATAAAACTGTTTTTTAAAGCCCGCACCCAAAACTGCACTATATTTAACCGTATTGTGCTGCCTGTCTTTGCGAATTTTGCAGTTATTGGCTATTGTCGGTTTTTACAGGTGAATAACCCTGTTTTCATGTTTCACCTATAAAAAAAAACAATAAAAAAACTCCATTAGGCCAAAATGCATGCAGTTTTTTTAACAGCAAATAGGGACTGCACCATGTGAATACACCCCTAACCAGTTGGAAATTACAAATTGGATGACCTTCCTGTTTGTGTTGTCTTTATTTGACATAGATTCATCCATTTTAAAAAAATTAAAGCATTGGGATTGTGTAACAATGGTTGTTTTTAAATAAAGTTTCGCAACTGAAACATGAAATGTTATAGTGCGGTTTTGTGGAAAAAAAAAAAAGACATGTGTCCCATCTACGTTTTCAACCAAGGGTTTATTTCAATGTGGTATTGGAAGGAAGTGGGATAAGGGTAAATTTTTTTAAAAACCCATACTGATGAGACTTTGGAAAACCAATTAGATTAAGGCAACAACCAATCTGCCCTAAGGAAAATGTATTTTCCTGTCCCAAAGTGTGGCCATCAGGACTGGCATGCAGATGTTGTGTTATATGGCTTAATTATTGTATTAATATTAAATTTATAGTAAGTGGTTGCTCTTAAGTCTTCTATGGAAAATCACTCAAACTCTTTTCTGCTGTGTCCAGCTCCTCCGGCAGGCTATTCCACAGATTCACAGTTCACTCATGGTTGTAAGATGGCCATGCCTCTCCTATGGTGTGGGGTCATTTTTCGTAACTTTGTATATAAAATTAATCAGTCTCCTATTATCTTTTCTCAAGGTCTTAAAAGTTAAAATTCTTTTCGTAACCTCATAAACAAAAGGATGAGATTTATTCCCCCTTTTAATTTGATAAGCATGTCTTTCCTACTCTCTTTAGCTCCATTCCATCCTTTTAAATTTTAAACTAAGAGCCCCAGAAACTGAACAGGCATATTTCCAAAATGAGGCCGCACCATTGCTACTACAGTACTAATAGCACATATTACATCCCTGTATTGCAAGTCTCATGCCTACATTTTAATACATGTGATTATACATGCTGGCCTTTTACTTTTAAATGTCAAAGGTTTTTTTCTTTTCTGGAATCCCAAAAACTTATCTAATTTCTAAAGCAAAGCAATTGGTGTTCTTGATTCAATTTTCCTATTGTTTTGTGTTTACAGCTCTTGCACCAACCTATGTGTCTCTATGGTAACAGACTACTTAGTACATCTGTGTAGTCTGATCTCATAGCTATATTTGCCCATTCACTAACCTTCCTTTAACCTATAGAAATCGTAGCGTTGGGGGAAAGGGAGGTATGTGAATAGCTGTGTAGGAGGGGGGAAAAAGGTTCTACTAAAACTTAAAGGGGATAGTCCCATTATGGGAAATTTTCTTCATTGGCCGATCATTGCTAGGTGCAGTCCGGCCCTGATTTGAATGAGGAGGGCCCAGCAGAGCATTATGAACAAAGACCACAACACAAGTGTGAACAAAGCTTTTGTAAAAACTTTTCATATTCTCCAGATCTGAATACTGAGATCACGCTTTTGTGTCCTGCACAGAAAGTGTGTACCGCCAGCAAATAGAGCTAGTATAGTCCAAATAGGCCTACATTTGTTCTGTTAATGTCTATGGACTGTCTGCGCCTATGTCGCAGTATCCATCGGGGTACCATTTTCCTAGATACCCCAGTGAATAACTGCATAGAAGTGTGAACCCGGCCTTCTACTTTACAGCACATTGCTTGTCGTCTTGAACAACTCGGTTCTGTTCAGGTTATCTTCTCTTAAATAATCTGTTTCTGTTGTTTAGTTGATAAATCCTGTTCTCTCTATTCTTACATAGAAGGAGAAGCTGGTACGTTGCAGGTCACGTGTAGATTTTACATAAAACAATATGTACTATTTGACATTTCCCTATTGATATCTAGAGACTACTATGTAGTTAATTGTGACTTGCAATTCCCTATCTTATTTTGTGAAGGAAATGAGGCGGTTGCCTGGCAGTCCTAATAATGGGCTGCAGCACAAGTGACTTACTGTACATCCTATTGTAGAGTTAACAATCGGGGAGGACCACATATCTGAATGTTTTTTCCTATACGTTTAGGGATTGCGATCACAGCACCATATTTCCTTAATCAGGAAACTTGGGGAAGACTAATTACTATGTACTTGAGTGTTAAGGACCCGGTATATCATGAAGTGGAAACAATGAATGGGTTTGGCTGCTGTTTTAACCTTGTGTGATAAGAAACATATCTGCTGCCAGTAAATGGATGTCTGAACATTGGAACAAATTCTACAGCTTTGCAGACAGTCTTTTATAAAACAGTCTCCACTTTCCCATTCACGGAATGTAATTTAGACTTCAGTTTTTTTAAAAATTATTTTTGATATTCTTGGATGCATCGTCACCATTGTCTAATTGCCGCCACGTTCTTACTTTACAGTTGAAACCAGAAATTTATACACATTATATAAAAAAGGGGGACACATAATTGCAGTCGGGTTTGTTTTTCTCACTATCGGACATGGAAATCAGAATTAAAACCTTTACTGTTTTTTTTTTAGGTTCAATTTTAGGATTACCAAAAACTTCATTTATTATTTGCAAAATGCCAGAATGAGAGGAGGGATTTTTTTTAAGGGCATTTTTATTAACTTTCTGCTAAATCAAAAAGTTTACCATACAATAGATGGATTACCTATGCACGTTTTTTTTTTTAAAACAATTTGAGACAGGCCGTATGGATGATTTATACCTTTGGAGGATTTTTTTTGGATAGGTTTACTGGCTCAGCTGGAGATATTTAATTTAGAGGGACCTTTAACACCCTGTGGGTGTTATTTTTTAGTCGCACACCTGAAGAAACACACTGCTTTCTATGTGTAACATTCATGGGGGGTGAAAGTCTAACAGAATCAGACAAGGATATCAGGAAGGGAGCCATTGTGGACTTAGCTCAAGTCATTGATCAACCTTCGGGTGCCTGCAATTTACAGATACAATGAAAGGTGACTCGTTAATATGTACATACACAATTACATGCACGTATGTAAAAACTTAGATGGGAAATGTCCAGCCCATCATTTACCACTCAGGAAGGGAAGATGAGTTCTTGTGTTTTCTCCGAGACGGAACATGCTTTGATTCCAAAACATGTGGCATATCAACACAAAGAAACAAAAAAAAGACACTTGTGAAGATGCTGGCGGGAAAAGCTGGCAATTATCCACAGTTGTGTGAAACGAGTTACTGTTTCAACACTGTGCCTGAGACGACCACACTTTGCCAGAGAAAGAAAGCCCATTACTCCAAAAACGAAAACATATTAAAGCCAGATTAATGTTTGCAAGTGCACATAGGAACAAAGAACTACTTTTTTGGAGAAATGTCCTGTGGTCTGAACACAAACCTAAAAATTGAACTGTTTGGCCTGAATGATCATCATTACGTTTGGAGGAAAAAGGGAGAAGCTTGGAAGCCTAAGAACAACATCCCAACTGTGAAACACGGGGGTGGCAGCCTCATGTTGTGGGGTTGTTTTTCTGCAGGAGGGACTGGTGCACTTCACAAAATTGATGACATCATGAGGAAGGAAGATTATGTGCAATACTGAAGCAACATCTCAAGACATCAGCCAGGAAGTTAAAGCTTGGGCGGAAATGGGTCTTCCAAATGGACAATGACCTGAAGCATACTGCCAAATTGGTTACAAAGTGGCTTAAGGATAACCAAGTCAGTGTTTTGGAGTGGCCATCACAAATATCTCCATAATGTTGAAAATGTATGGGTAGAGCTGGAAAGACGGGTGTTACACCAGTTCTATCAGGAGAAATGGGCCAAAATTCCTACCAACTATTGTGAGAAGCTTGTGGAAGGATATCCAAAACGTTTGACACAAGTCACACAGTTTAAGGTGAATGCTACCAAGTACTAATGAAATGTATGTAAACTTTTGACTTTGCAGAAAGTAATAAAAATGCCTTAAATAATTCTGTCATTATTCTGGTATTTAGCAAATATAAATAATTTTGGTAATCTTAACTGACCTAAAACAGGTGAAGTTTATTCTGATTTCATGTCAGATAGTGAGAAAAACATGCATATGTGTCTTTATATATACAGTTTCAACTGTATGTGTGGAGCGACACAGAGAAGCTGTTGTACATGTGTTTATATGCCTAGGCCAATATAATGTGTATGCCTTTTTATTATTTATTTTAGAGCACCCTTAATTCCAGGGCGCTGTACATTCGAGGGGGTTACATACATAATATATGTTTAACAAGTACAATGATGATGTTAAATGACTAACATCTGGTACAGAGAGAGGATGTCTTACCTTATCATTTAGTTACTATGTCCTGAACGGTCATTAGCAATATAGTATATGTGTATTTTGGGCCCTAGTCCAGCTTGACTTTGACTGTTCCTAGTGTCTAGTTTCAGTAGCTTGTCTTACAATGACCTTAGTTTTGATTTTGTAGTGTTTCTCAAGCTGTCACAAGTAGACAGACATGTAATACTTTTACTTGTCACCATGCCCAGTACCCTGCTTGGCGTGTATAACATTTTGGCACACAGCAGTTTTTTGCTTTAGCTGGCCAAATGTTTTTAAAGGGTTTAACCTTAAAGGGAACCTGTCACATTGAAAATGCTATCTTATCTGCTGGTATCTTGTTTTTCACCTTTTTTTTTTTTTAAACCGCAAAAGTGGTAGTAAAATAAGTTTTATAATTGTGTCACTTTGCCATTATAGACATTTATATATCGGGGATCTAAAGTTTTAGGGTAGTTGGAGGCGGGGCGAAAAGTTTCCATTTGGGCTGAGTATTTATTTTACTGATATTATATGTAGTGTGTTTTTTATTACTTTGTTTCACATATTGTGCCCCTATAAGGTCCGGAAAAGACACACACATTTTCAGATGTAAGTTGGGGTGTGTGATGGTGCTTTCACCTATAATTAAGGTTGGTATATTAGTCACTGCATCCCCTGCAATTACTGTAGCGCTGGATAAGACACAGCAGCTCAGGCAGTAGCCGAGCCCCAGTTGTCACGTGACCTCCAGCACTGAGAGCAGGAAGCCGACACAGGCTTCCTGCCTCACTGTGTATACAGCACGGTGTACACCGTGAACGACAAGCCAGCGATAGCAATAAACTATTCTTGCATTTTTAGAAGAGACCCCACGTTTCCACCTACGCAGCTGTTCACTTAGGGTATGTTCACACAACGTATTTTAGCGCTTATTTCTCGATGAAATATTTAACAAAATATGTGCAAGACAATGCTCTGATCGGTTACAATGGACAACAAAGAAAGTCTTAGACCTAGACAGTTGTCATACATGAGGCTGCACTCTGCCGAATGTCCATGCTGGGATTAAACTCCACGGCCCAGATGTTTATAGTCAACTAGTGGTCGGCAAGTAGTTAATGAAAATGTGCCTGGTCAGGAAAGAGGGTAAACAACCAGATCGGGAGCGGGTTAAGAAATCCCATAATGTATGCACATATCGCTAGTAAGATAACCGAAATACATAACTGTGGACGTGTTCATTTCAGACAAGGTTCCTACTCTAATGATGTTAAACAGATAGTAAAGCATACACACATAGATGGGCAGTTTGTGACGTATTTATAGTCCACATGTTTCTTTTTTCTAGGTACTGGGAAACAGAATTACAAGAAGCTCAAAAAGAGGGTCGTGTTCCGCACCTGACGAAAGCCATTATTCGTTGCCACTGGAAATCCTACTCGGTCCTGGGATTCTTTACTTTTATTGAGGTAAATGTGCATTATGGCATCTCGGTGGCAGCAGCTGCCGTTGTAAATGTTGCAATAATTTTCCATTTTCTAAAGATTTCTAGAAACCTCCGATTTTATATTAGTCAGAAACATAAAATTTGGCAGCATGGACTCCATTTACTAGCATGCTTTAAAGGGAATTATTAAAGAACTTTGGCACAGGCTGTGGAGCTGTCATCTTGCCACAATGGACTTTCCGCATTTATGAAAGTGAAGTTGGCAACATTTTATTACAAAACCCATACACAGGCCATTGCCTTTTTTTAGTCCCAGACGCCCCTAAATAAAGCAGAACTATATAAAGTCCTTACTAGATCACTGAGCAGTTACCCTGAATGGGTGACATGGAGTTTTTGTCCTGAGTGGTGTTGTACTGGATCACTACACTGGTAGAGGTGAAAACAGGTTGTTATTCTTTACTACCTACTAAATTGCAGTACTCTGTACTTTTTATGCTTGCTCTTTACATAATAGAATTGGGGTATAAGGATTTGTCATTTACATCAGGAGATACATGTCCATCACTTGGAAGCTGTCTCAGGTTTTTTCAATGTGAATTCTTACATGGGATTGATAGAAGGGCAATATGACATTTGAATATCTCTTTTTATATACTCTGCTTTTGCAGCTGCTGCTTGGCATTATTATTATTGTTATTATTCTAATATTACTTTTCTAACATAAACCAATAACCCAAGTCTTGTTCTGTTACTTCCAGTTGTGTCCCAGTTAATGTATATGCACTATGACCGCTGGTGCATTCAATTTATAAATGTTATTGTTGAACAAGAAGTTGATTAATATCAAAGGGGTTGCCCATTAGCATAAAAGCAGGCTAAGTTGATGGAGGGAAGGCTTAAAAGCAGAAAAAAACCTTAAAGGGGTTGTCTCACTACATTGATTCATCAGACCTCAGTCCTGTTTTCTTGGTTTCATTTTGAATTCAGGGGTGTGTTTACTGGCTTCTACTAGGCTGCAGTAGAAGCCAGGTCTGTAGCTATAGCGACCAGTGCTGGCAGCCTATCAGGAGAGAGTAAACAGGTCTGTACCTATAGTGACCTGAGGAGCTGATGCAGTCCATGCAAGGGGGGATATCTAGGAATAGGTAGGACAATGTTAATGGACATATATTGCAAAGTGACTTATTTTTGCAAGATCTTTAACATAAAAAGCAGCAATCCTTGTAGTGAGACAACCCCTTTAACTCCTCTGTAACCTCAGTGGTCTCTTCCAGTATGAACAGTACATGGCTGCTTCCTCTAGTGTCTGTCCGAAGCATCATGTTACCAGTGACCAACTCCCCTCCATTCAAGCACTACTTCTGCTGATGCCCTTGTTGGGTCTTTTGTTCACTTCTGGTCAGATCGCCAGTGATTAACTGCAGTGGTCACATATCATTGCCTGATATTACTGTTTTGGAGTAAATAGCTCCAAGTGGTGATGCCAACAATGACATTTAGGCCGTGTTCACACGGCTTATTCCCGACGGATTTGTGCGCCGTATTGAGTGCACAAATCCGCCGTGAATAAGGGGGCCCGGCCCCATAGACAATGCATTGTTTACGGCGCGTCCGCGCCGGAAATAATGTGCATGTCACTTTCTCCCCCCGCGGCGGATTCGCCTCAATGAAGAGGGTTTCGACAATTGCTGTCCACTGGATCAGTGGCCCGTAATGATGCGCGCAACTCCGGCGCGTACTACGTGCGCCATACGCGGCCAGTAGGCTGAGAACCGAGGCCTTAACCGTCCATCCCACGGTCTCTGTTTACTACTTCTGCAGGTGGCACCTGATCATTGCAGCCATTGGCCTGTAACTAATTTTTTTTTTTTCTGAGCCTGTGTAGCCCATTTTATTTTTTAATTTTAAGATAGATTAAAAACCCCTTTAATAACAAATCATCAGTGACTTTATCCGCTGTCTCTAAAATCATGTCCTCACTCTATCTCGAACTAAACCTCGCTAAAACTGAACTTCTTCTCATCCCACCGTCTACTAACTGACTCCACCCTGCTATTTCTGCCTTAACTCCTTGGCAGTAGGCCTGCTGTCTTGGGTCATACTAGATTCTGACCTGTCCTTTACTCCCTTTATTCAATTTCCTTGCCCGCTTCTGTCACCAGAACATCTCCAGAATCCGTCCTTTTCTTACTGTGGAAATAACGCAAACTCTTCTTGTTGCTCTTATTCTTTCTCGTCTTGACTACTGTAACTCCCTGCTTATTGGTCTCCCTCTCTGCAAACTCTACCCTCTCCCAATCTGTCCTGAATGCAGCAGCCAGGCTCATCTTTCTTTCCAGCAGCTATACTGATGCCTCTACCCTGTGTCAGTCACTGCACTGGTTGCCCATTCAGTACAGGATACAACATAAACTCATTACTCTCGCCCACAAAGCTCTTCATACTGCTGCACCCCTCTACATATCCTCCTTCATCTCTGTCTACCACCCTACCTGGTCTCTCTGCTCTACTGATGATCTTAGATTACACACCTCAGTCATCCGAACTTCCCATACCCGTCTCCAAGATTTTGCACGTGCTGCACCAGTTCTCTGGAACATGCTTCCTTGTATGATCAGGCACAATTACAACCCTCATAGTTGTAAGTGTGCCCTGAAAAGACATTTTCTCAGGCAATTCTTAATTGTTAACCCCTCAATATCTGTCACACACATTCATCACTTCCTGCACTTGGGCACTTATAAGCACTTATCTGTATATAGACGTACGGTCTGGGTGGCAGGTTCATCCACTTTTTGTGTACACTACCCCATATTTATAAAACATGCCTGGACCATTGTAAACTGAGCACTTCTCACCCTTTGTCTCACATATACACCCTGATAGATTGTAAGCTCTTGGGAGCAGGGCCCTTAGGCGACATATATGTACGGGGCTGCGCCAACTGGTGCAGCCCTGTTCACTAGATTTTTAATCAGGCGCATTACAATGTTTGGTTTTGTCTGTACTTATACTCAAATTGTAAAGTGCTGTGGAATATGTTGGTGCTATGTAAATAGATTATGAAGGGGTGCCTTTTAAAAAAACAAAAAAAAAACTTATACTAACCTCTCCTCTCACCTGGGATCCAGCGCTGCGCTGTCCTCGCCCTCTGTCAGTCTTCTGTTATCTTCTGGTCTTCTGTCAAACGGGACATCACGTGCCATTGGCTGATATCACTTCCTGTATGAATTTTACGTGCCATGGCCAGAAATACAGAAGACCTGACGAGAGCATTGGCAGCAGCAGTGCAGGATAGAGGTAGGTGGGGAAGTAAGTATGTTTTTTTCAAATTTTTATTTATTTAGTCACAACCTCCGCAGCATTAATTTATCCTAAAATATACACCCAAACAACCTCTTTGAATTTTTTTTTTCTTTCTACTTTTAAGCACAATGACCAGCACAGCCTGTAACTCATGAACGACCTTTTATATTTACGTGGGAATTTTAGGGCCCCATACGATGGAAGCATTGGGGCCTGTTGCACCTTTTAAGCAGTCGCCTTTTTAAAAACAAAAAAACAAACCCTGACAGGAGTACTGCCGGCACTGCTCTGATAATGGCTTGGTGGAAGCCTATTATGTCTGTTGCTGTTTATAGGGTCCTTGAAGGACTGACCTAGCTGCCCCTGTACCTGTGAGATTTTGATATTCACTGGTGCCTTCAGCATTTCTTCCATTATTCAGGTACTTACTGCAATGATCATGTAAACCACAGCGTACATCTCCGCTTCATATGATCTGATGTGTTTGTGCGGTACTGGCACCTCCGGTTTCAGGTGTGATGTTGAGTTTTTCTTCACAAATGTACCGAGTTCCTGCTTTGATAGTATACGGCTACCTCTTTTTTTTTGGACATGTAGTGTAACAGTAATTGAAGTGCACAAGTCTGATTCCTGCTATTCTTTTCTTCCTGTCAGTAATGTAATTTCCTCCATGCCTAAGATGTTCTGTTCTTCCTTTCAGGAAAGTGTCAAAGTGATCCAGCCTATTTTTCTTGGAAATGTAATCGGTTACTTTGAGATGAATGAACCTAGCGATGCCGCCCTGGCGAATGCCTATATCAATGCTGCTGGCTTGTCTGTCTGTACCCTGCTTTTGGCAGTCCTTCATCATCTTTATTTTTATCATGTGCTTCGAGCTGGCATGAAGCTTCGTGTGGCAATGTGCCACATGATTTTTAAAAAGGTGAGCAGTGGTAATTTATTTGTAGCTTTAAAATAGTAAATGACTGAGTACACTTTTTTGTTCTAGTTATGTCTATTATCAGTGACTCCTAAGTGCTTCCTTACATTTCATACATCTGTCTATCATGTGGTGGAGAACACGGGGAGCTACTGTAGATATAAAGAGAACATAACCATAGGCTTAAATAATATAAGGCAGGTTTTTGTCAGCTCAGATTACCTGGCACCACATTTCTTAATATACACTTAACCCCTGAACGACCGCCCGCTGTTTTTTGAGTGCGGGCATTTCAGGTTATTCGTCTGCATAGACGTCTTTTGGCGTCGCTGCAGAATAGGGGTTTTGCGGCTCGTAGCTCCGCAGCCTGTACTTCACAGCCCTGTTCCTGGAGCAGCCTTTGTGAGCGCTGGGAAGTGGAGGAAACCTCGCTGCTTAACCCTTTGATTGCCGCGTTCAGAGACCACAGCATAATCATAGGGTTTTCCCCTGCCCCATCGGGTGATTGGGACTCCCGGGGACCCGATGGAGCCCAGGGAATATCTCCACACTCAGCCCTGGGGACCTAGAGTAGCCCCAGGGCTGTCTGTGTAACATGCCAGCCATCGCGGCACACTGGGCTGCCCTGACTGCTGCCTGTGTCTAACTGAGACACATTATAATGTATTAGCATATATGAATATGCTAATATATTACTAAGTGTAGAAAAAAGAAAGTGCAATAGTTGTGGAATAAAAAAAGTAAAAAACATAATCTGTAGAAAAAAAATATAAATTAAAAATATTTGATAGTCATTGTGCATATATTACACAAATATAAAAAAAGCTATATGTTTTAGGTATCTACACGACTGTAATAACCTGTAGAACTAATGTAACAGGTTATTTAGTGTGAAATGTGAATGGTGTAAAAAAATGTAAACCCCTCCCCCCAAAAAAAATCAAAAAAAATCTGCAGTACTTTATTTGTAAACGTAAACTACGCCCTCCAAAAGTACAACTTCTCCGACACAAAACAAGACCCCATACAACTGCGTCACTTAAAAGATAAAGTTATGACCGTTGAAACGCAAAGAGGCAAAAATTACAAAATCTAGCTGGTTATGAAGTACTTTTCATTTCTTCAGGGGTTAAAAAGTACCTATCACCTCCACACAAAAATGTATAGTATATGAAATTGTAAGACTGCTATGTCATTAGAAAATCAGTGGGCTTACCTCAGTATTAGGCTATGTCTCCACGGTATAGCAATACCACCAAAAAAACGATCGTTCAGGCAGCCCTATAGACAATAATAGAAAAAAACTACCTGTAGTCTACACCGGTCGTTTTTTTTCCGCTCAGCTTTTGGTGCCGGCGTATTATACAACACGTTGTATAATACGCTGGTCCTTTAAAGGGGTTGTCTCGCTACAAAGAAAAGCTTTCAAATTGTAGGAACACAAAATAGACATTTTCCAAATATATGCTTTGTTCCTCTGTATTCCCTAAGGAGATGCAAGTGAATTTATCACCTCCCTGGCTCTTACAGTTCCCTCCGTAACTGACCTGTAAACAATTCTCCCCCAGCTGTTTGTTCAATGAATAACATTGAGTGATGTCATCACACAGGTCACAGCAGAATCCTGTGCTGCTCAGCAGGAAAAAATTTGATTTATGAAAAAAAAACAGAACTGAAATTTTAGGGTTTTTTGTTTTGGGGATCAGATAAAAAAGTCCTGTTAGATTTTGAAAGCTAATCTATTTTAATTACATCTGAAACACAGTTTGGGCACCGAGCTGTACAAGCATGGGGGGTTTAAATTAAAAATGAGTCAGCCCTGAACCGGGAAAAGGGGTTTTCCCATTCATGCTTTTCTCTAAAGGGGAGAAACCCTTTTTAAAAGGGTTTTTTTTTCATATCTTCCCATACAATCAATTGTAGGGGTGATGACCAAAAAAAAGGAGCCGACTGCGTTTTTTGCGCAAAAAAATTAAAAAAAACCGGGGCCCGTGCATCAAAAAAAAAAAAAACGTTTTTTTTTTTTCCCCAACTGTTTGTAAACATAGCCATAACCTAACAGGGGAAAGATTTTTTTAGTTTCAATTTTGCAAGACACCGATCCTTATCACAGGATTTCTTCTTTCATTTGCCAACTGGGGCACGGGGAGCTGGGGGCTAGTTGCTTGTCCCAGAGCAATCGAGTCCCCCCCAACATACAGTGAGCAGACTTTAGCACCCCTGAAGAACATATTTTGACGGGGGTTTAACCCTGTTGCTTCAGCCTCCTCCTCTGTAACACGCAGGCATCCATATTTTACTGCTAGTAGCGTAAACATGATTTAGACAGGCTTCCCCCAGCTCTGTAGCAGTTAGTTTAACAGAGCTGTCAACATAGATAGCCATTAAGCTGTCAGGTGCCGACTTGCACCTAATTCCGGCCTGTCTTAAAGGGCCCGCGCTTTATTTAAAAAAAAAAAACAAAAAACTGAGTTACAGGTGAGATGCTTTGATTTTCCTAAAGAAGCATATTTCAGAAAGTGTTTATATTTTAGTCTGCTGTTCCCTCATGAGGTTTGCCCAGAGGGGATAGGTCCAACACAACACACTGACACCCTTTGCTCTCCTGTGTCAGGAGAAAACTACATACTGGGAAAATATCAAACATGAGGTATTCGCATACGTGCCAACTTTTGAAAGTGAGCATAAGGGAGGTAGGCAGGCGCAGTGCGGGTAGGGTGCCGCCCAACACCCTTTTGTTGAGCCACACCCCCTTCACAAAAGGTCACGCCCATTCTACCTAACTGTGTAACGGCTCTGGAAGAAAGCTAAATTAGGGTTTTTCCCAATTCCTTAGTTTTCCCATGGAGGTTAAATACCTATTCACCTCCGGGAAAATGGGAGATATCGCAAAACTTTTGCCTAAAACCAAAACAAAAAAAAAATTTTGAGACTCTCTTTTTCCCCATTTTTTTTGATCAAAAGATTTTTAAAAGCTTCCCCCGACTTTCAATGATCTCAAAATCGGGCATTTCCTACCCTATCTTTCCCTTTCTCAATCGAGCCAATCAGCCCTCTCGCGGGGTCAACCAAACCTCCATTTTTTCAGAAAAAAAAATAAAAAAAAAACCCAACCGGGCAAGCTGCCCTTCTTATGACACCCGGGTGAAGGGGCGGGGACAAAAACCCAAAAAATTGGAAGCCCCCCTTTCCCTTCCTATTTTGGTTTTAAAATAAAAGTACCCCAAGTAAAAACGAATTTTTTCTGCAACAAAAACATTTCGAAAAAAGTATGAAAACCCCTGGGTCCCCAACTGGCAGGGCTGCGGCCACAATTATAATCAACACTGGACGCTGTCGGCTGTAACTCGGGGAAAGGAAAAAGTGGGTATTTTCTATTATGCCAATTAATCATGATAAAAACACTATTTTTAGTTTTGAATTGAGGGTTTTAAAGTATTAAATAAATGTATGATAGGGTTTTTATGGCTGGTTTGAATTTTTTGTTAGGAGGGACTAAGGGGTCCCCAAAAATGGGGGGGAGCTCCCGCATCTGGGTCTTTTCATGTGTAAAAAGCTCCCCCGATGAACCTGAAAAAGGGGGGAAAGCGTCGGGGGGTTTGGGAGGGTTATTTTATAATTTTTTTTTCCCCTCTTTGTGGGATACCCTTGCCTTTTTACAGGGGGATGTTAGGGTTACCCCGGGGCCTTTAAAGGTTTTTTTGGGGGGTTTACTCCATTAAGGAAAACCCTTTGGGGTCAATAGGGTTTTGTAGGGGGGGTGTATTGCTAAATTGCTGGGGCCTGGGTGAATAAGGGGGGATTGTGACTACATCAACGCAAGATTGGTATCCCCCTGGCACCTAAGTATACTTTGCCCTTTTTTTTTCATATCTTTTTTGTTATTTTATCTAAATTAAGTAAAAAAAGGGATTTTTTTTTTTAGATTGTGATTTTAATAGGATTAATAAAGTTTTCCCAAAAGGTTTTAAAATTTGGGGTTATTCTTTGCTTTTTTTTGGGATTTTATTACTAACAAATACATGTATTTTAGAGACACTGTCAAGTCACATTATTATGACCACTTCCTTCATAAGCTACAAGTTACCAACATTGAAATTAGGAAGTCATGTGTCGCTAACTGGCTTGGTGGATACATAAGGTGTCTGAAAGGCTGTCTGCATACATATCCCTCATTGCAGTCATTGAGTAAAATGGGCGATTTTATGGAGTTGCAAAATTAGATGATTTTTAACTTACTGAATTATTGGCCATGGATGGCAGCATTTCTGAAACTGCACAGTTTGTGAGCCTTTCGTGGGCACCATTGCAATCAGGGCGGTGGAGTCTGTAAGCCAAAGCTCCAACTCTGACTCCTCAATTTCCCATAGCGCCGACTCCTGACTCCCTCATACATGGCACATGTTTAAGTGATAACTATACTGTAGTAAAATGGTAATATCAGGCTTTTTATCACCTTATGATACAATAATCAAGCTATTTAGGTGGACCATACACTGACAAGCAAAATGGTAACAATGTGTTGAACTTTAGACTTTCAGGCTCCATATCTCAACATCCACTACAGCTTTGAATGTAAGGCTTGAATCATCTTTGCTATCTTATATATAAATTTGACTTGCAGCTATTTATCATCTGCTTAGTTATGTCATGTTACTGTTTTGCTCCTAAAAATTAAAGTGTTAATTTGTATTTTAGCATTTTGTACCAATCGTTGGCTTTCAACACTGCCTGAATCCTTCTGGGCTTTTTATCAGATTCAAGCAGGTCTCAACCGAAATCTGATCCAGCTTTTTCTTCAACTCTACCCACAAGTGTTTGATTGGATTGAGGTCTGGGGACTGTGGAGTCTGATCCATCAGCTCTACTTCATTGTCATTGAATAATTTTCTTCACCAAACTCAAAGTATTCTTCGGGTCGTTGTCCTGCTGGAAAACTGTGGTCCATTTCAGACCCATAGTTCTGGAGTATACGAAGTAACTCATCTTGTAAGATACTAACATATAGCTCAGTATTCAGATCACAATCAATCCAGGTCAAGTATCCAACATCTTTGGCTGTGAAACACCCCCATATCACCAGGCTTCCTCCCCCAAACTTGACAGTTCCTTCAATTTCTCAAACAATTAGCTTCCATTTTCCCTTGATTCTTCCAAACCCATTTGCCCCATCAGAGCCCGGTCTATTGACTTTCATCTCATTGCTCCAAATCACCAGTTTCCAATCTTCTACTTTTTCTCACTTTTTTTGCAAACTCGAGTCGAGGCTGCTTGTGACGAGAGTTAAGTCTAGACTTATTAATCTACTAACTGTTTCGGACCTCCATTCAAGACCTGTATAGTTTGTGTCACATGGTACTTGCTTGGACATCTGTGATTTCACTATTATGAAGCATACGAGCCTCCTTCACTGCCGTATCTGTCACGTCAGAACTGATGGGGCATGTCCCCACGGCACGGGTTTGAGGCCGGTTTCTCAGACGGTTTGCGGTTTTGCAGACCGTCTGAAAAACCGGCCGCAAACGAACACACAGGGCTTCTATAGAAATCCCGTGCAGCAGTCCCCACCGCACGGGGTTTCCGCCCGGCGGTTCACACAAACCGGACAAATACCGGTCGGGTAAACTGACCGGTATTTTGTCTTCTGCCGTGTAAACAGGCCCATAGACTGTGATGAGCCAACTTGTTCACTCTAATATTTTGCCTGGACATCCACCTCTTGACTTTTGAATGGATGGACTTCATTTTGTATTATTACACCTATTATGGCACTCCAGTTTGTCAACTTTCTTGGACAAGAAACCGCTATTGATGAGCTGAATGATTATGCGGTTCCTTTTTTCTTGGGAAATCTGTGAGAACCGGTTGTAATTTGTAGCATCCAAAAGATTGTTCCACCATTAGGAGCAAAGCAGTAACAATGTAGTTACATGACAAGAATCTGCAGAACTAAGCATATGCTAAATAGTTGCAAGTCATATTTAGCTATGAGAAAGCCACGATGATGGTCTATAAAAAGATGGCAGCCTCATGTTCAAAACTAGTGGATGGTGAGATATGACGCTTGAAAGTCACCAGGTCAAAAACTTTAATAAATTGTAAATATGCAAAACTCCGCATTAAGTGAGAAAAACAGTTTTCAACAAAAACTTTCTGAATAACATTTGCTGAGTGCGTCTATGAATTTGTTCTGAGAAATAGTATCGCCTCCATCAGATCCTTCTTTATGGATGACCTCACATCTGAACTCATTATTTCCAGTCTAGAGAATGACCTCTCTATACTAATTTGGGCTGGTGACAAAGCGGTGACCATATGTGTAACATCTCTAACAATTTCAGGGTAGAAAGGAATTGCCTCATGCACAGTTTTGACAAACGGTTGAAATCTTCTACTTCTGTAAGAGCAAGTGAAAAAATTTGCTGAAATCTGGTCAATCTGTTTGCTATGGGAGCAGAATCTTTTCCCCTGCGGCAACACTTTTCCTGCTCCATGTCATCAGTTTAAACTCCTCTGATAAGGCTGAAGATATGGGAGCAGTAGCACTGGCAAGACCCAATTCGTTTGCTCTTTGCACTACATTGACCTACCTACCAATTTATTATATATTTTGGAAGTCGGGTTTGGTCCGTTTTACAACGACTCCAACTCCACCAAAATGGACACCGACTCCACAGCCATGATTGCAGTAAGCAATATGAAAACTGCAGAGCACCATTTGAAATTGATGTGAGAAGTTAATATCGGTTACAAAGGGGCATGAGGGCAGATGGACACACTAGAGTAGAGCAGTTTACTGTCAAAATTATCCAGGGGGCTACCAGATGTGTGTAAAATAGTTAATCAAACCTTACTGTGTATGAGGCTCTGAAGCAGATGGCTGGTCAGTGCATCTCTGTTAATGAAGTTGCATCGGCAGAAAGTTTTCAATTTTCTCTGTATCAGAATTAGACTTCTGCTTTTTGGTAAAGGGTTGGCGTCTCCAATTAGTCAAGTTTTGGACTTCATTACATGGATGGATACTAGTGTGTTAGATGAGAGATAGTAGACAACAAACAACACTGTAACTATTGCGGGAAGAGCACAAGCTAGTGGTGGCAGTGACATGCAATTCTTTTCAAGATGGAGCTGCGCTTTTGAAACGCGCAGCGGCGATACCTCATCTGAATGCCGCTGCATGTTCATCATAGCGAGCAGTGATAATCTCACTGCTAATTGTTTAGACAGAGCGGACACCAAGACGGATCCTAAAAGCACTTGTAACACAGAGTGTAATATCCGTGTGAACAAGCCCTTATGGTCTGGGGAATGGTTGCGTGGTGGTCTCTGGGCCCACTCATCCATCCATGTCTCATCTGTTTTAGGCATGAATCCATCCTGCAGATCACGTACACCCATACATGCTGATTCTCTTCCCTGGGGTGGATGAGATCTTCCAGTAAGACAAGTAGCACAGCTAGAAATGTCCAACATTAGTTGGTAGAGTTTGACCTAGAATTCCAAGTACTACCTTGGTGTGCTCTATGGATCCTCACCACACACCCTTCAGCAGCTGTGGGATGCACTGACAATTTATTGGCAAAGCAGAAAAGGCAGGTGTAAGCATGGTGACCTACTAACATGGCTCAGTTACACCAGTTCTGTCAGGAGGTGAGAAGCTTGGAGAAGGATATCCAAAACATTTGACCCCAGTCATACAGTTTAAGGGCAATGCTACCAAATACTAATGAAGTGTATGTAAACTTTTGACTTTGCAGAATGCAATAAAAATGCCTTAAAAATTCTCACTCATTATTCTGGCATTTGACAAATAGAAATAATTTTGGTTCCTAATAGACTTAAAACGTGTAAGGTTTATTCTGATTTCATGTCAGATAGTGAGAAAAACATGAATATGTGTCTTTTTATATAGTGTATGTAAACTTCTGGCTTCAACTGTCCTTGTGACTACCTACTGGGATCTTAAATCACTCCCAGCCCATCTAGCTGCTGTCCCTTCTGCACATGGAGGTTACTCTGGATATTAGCTGCTGGTCATAATAATGTTGATGATAATGTTAATTAATGGGTACTTTTAGCGACGTGTAAGTACCAATTCCATTTAATGTTAAATGGGAAGAATTGTGTTTTTTTTTTTACACATTTTATTTTTATATTTTTTTTAAATTGTATTTAACCCTTTTCTTTTGTGTTAGTGCCCCTAATGTATTGCAATGTACTATCCTCTTACCAATCTTCTGCTACACCCTGCAAGAGGGTAAGATAGGCTTCTGTCAAGATGTAATAGAAAGACCTATGAGATTAATGTAAAGAGTTTGTGTCTGACCCCAGCACTTGAAAACTGCATCTGAAAGCCCTCTCCGGCAGGGTGTAAGAAGGAGTGCTAAGTGGCAGACCTGGGGGCCTTTAGAAGGCCTTTAGCTAGCATAACAACTTCTCTACGCTCAGTCACTGATCTGAGGTTAACATCGAAGTTATCCCCGATCCTATCCAGACAGATATCCCCTGTATCCCACAGCCATCTCGCACACCTTATTTTTTATATTTTGACTTACATTTTTATCAAATATCAGAATGCGGTGATCTTTAACCCCTTAACGACCTTAGACGTATGCATACGTCCAGGTAGTTTGGGTGTTCACGCACCTGGACGTATGCATACGTCCTGAGGATCGCGTGAACTCTAAAGCAGAGTTCGCGCAATCTGCGCAGTATGTCGGCTGTAGATTACAGCTGACATCCCGCAGCGTCGGCCCCGACCCGAGATCGCTTGGGGGAGGGGGTGTGTGTGTGCCGGTTAACCCCTTAATTATCGCGACCATCGGGTCGCAATAACTAAGGGAGACGCAGGAGGAGATCGCTCCTCCTGCGTCTGTCGGCGACAGCAGCGCACGATGCCCAGCCGTGACCTGTGGGCATGGCCCGGCATCGTGACTGACAGTTGTCATAGGAACCAGTACACAGCAACAAGCTGTGTAATGATTCCTATTGAATGAGAGATCTAAAGATCACTCATTCAAATTCCCAAATGTGAAAAAGTAAAAAATGTGAAAAATAAGTAAAACACGAAAAATAAAATAAACACGTACAATCACAGAATTAAGATTTTTGTTCATCCCGCAGCACATAAAACGGAATAAAAAGCGATGAAAAAAACTCCTATAAATTCCAGCGTTGTACCAATTAAAATGTCAGTTCATCCCACAAAAAAAAGTCCTTACACAGCTCTGTATACGGAAAAATAATCGTATCGACCCACAGAGTAAAGCTAACTTATTACAGATACTGCACGGTGAGCGCTGTTAAAAATAAAAATAAGAGACACTACTAGGATTGCAGTATTTTCTTCACTCTGCCTTCCAAAAAACGGATTTAAAACCGATCAAAAAGTCTTGTCCCCCCAAAAATACCACGTCAAAAAACATCAACTCATCCTGCAAAAAACAAGCCTGTACACAGCTCCGTACACAGAAAAATAAAAAAGTTATGGCTCTGACTATGGTGATGAAAAAATGGTTTTCTTTTTGAATAAGAGTTTTTATTGTATAAAAGCAAAAAAAATAAAAAAAAATATATAAAAATTTGGGGTTAATGTAATGTATCGACCTTCGATAAAGCTAGCATGTATATCGAACCAAGTGCCCGCTATAAAAATAAAAAAAACACTCCAGGATTGCTGTCTTTTTCAAAACCCTCAAAAAAACCCTTTAAATAAAAAGTGAAAAAATGTATTCCCCCCCATAATGGTCCCAAAAAAAACAGAAAATTCACCCGCAAAAAAAAAGGGCCCCTACAAGCTCTGCCCAGAAAAAATAAAAAATTTATGACGCCGAATGGGAAACAAAAAAAACAATTTTTTATAACCTTGTGAAAAATTAATAAAACAAAAAAAAACTATATAAAATTTATCCCTTGCAATTGTACCGCCCCCCGTTAAAGTTAACTCTTTTACACGCACGGGAACGCGCAAAATTAAACCCAAAAACAATGGGGGAACTGCGTTTCCCCCCCAATTTTTTATGGCCCCAATCTAAAAACAAAAAATTTTTGTGCGCAAAATGCCAATACACTCCTATAGAGATCCCTGAGGGGGGGGTTGAATTAAAATGGGGCCACTTTTGGGAAAGGGTTTCCCCTGTTCTGGTTCTTGGTGGTTTGCAAAAGCGACATGGCCCCCCCAAAATCTGGCTCCAAAACCCAAAAAGGCGCTCCCCCCCTTGTGGGCCCCTGCCATGCGCCCAAACAGAGTTTACACCCACATTTAGGGTATTGCCAAACTTGGATGAAATTGTGTAACATTTTTAGGTGCTTTTTTTTTCCAGGATTCCTTGTAAATGTGAAACCTTTTAAGCTAAAATTGCAGATTGTTGGGAAAATTTTTTTTTTTTAATTTTCACAGCCTAATGCTAAAAATAATTTGTGAATCAACTGTGAGTTGGATATACTCACTGTACCCCTGGATATATTCCTAAAGGGGTTTAGTTTCCAATATGGGGTCTTTTTAGGAGTGTTTATGAAGTTTTACAAGACAGAAGTAAATACACTAACTTCTGAGAGGGATTGTTAATCCTTTTATAGCACTTACTGATCTGTTCTGTCCTAGTTATAAGCACATTGTAATACTTGTGCAATCAGATCTTGTCCATATCTGTTATGTATTTTGTGTGTTAATAAATTGTCTACCATGATGAAACCGTTTGAAAGGTGTCTATACATGTGAAGGTTTGCTTCACTAAGGGTGTTTTCACACGGAGAGTTTTTTGTATATATATTTTTTTTGTGTGTATTTCTGCAAAAAAGTGTTTTCAAGAAACCCTAATCTCTATGTAAAGAGTAATGTTCAATCAATCTTCCACTTACTCGCTATGTGTTCCCCTATTTAACTTTGAGGGTTTTCACCCCTGAAACACCACCAATCAAGTTTCCCGTATTCTCCATTGCAGACAGTCTAATGTGGTTCAATACAACATTTCTTTTTATTCTTCATTATGGGGATTATACATGTGGTCCCTCTGCTGGGACTGAATCCCAGTTTTAATGTTTTCAAATATTTTCTGCTAACATTATTGTTGTTGGCCTAAAGTCAAGCTTGTGATTACCTGTGAGGACATTTTTAGGTTTGAGTGTCTGCCATTAAAATTCCACAAAGATTACGATTTTGCTGTTTGTTTTATTTTAGGCTCTTCGTCTCAGTAATACAGCAATGGGAAAAACAACTACTGGTCAAATTGTAAATCTCTTGTCGAATGATGTCAATAAGTTTGATCAGGTATTTTCTACTACCTTTTTAAGTTTTTGCTTTTATTATTGGGAACCTACCACATTGGACAATTAGTCTCATCTGCTTGCAGCATGATATGGAGCAGGAGGAGCTGAGAATACGGATATGTAGTATTGTGGGAAAATATTCAGTATAACTTGTAATTTATTCATTTAAACCCTCCAGGAAGGGGCTATTGTCCTTTTCCTCCCAACTTTCAAAGAGCCATAACTTTTTTTTTTTTTTGGTCTACTTAGCTGTTAAAAAAAAAAAAAAATAAAAAAAAGGAATTTTTAATGGGGCCATTGACCAACCATGTAATATACTAGAAAAACCCCCCATAAATTCTGTGGGATGGAATATAAAAAAATTGCAATTGCTGCATTTTTGCAGAGGTTTAGTTTTTGTTTTAAATAACATGTTATCTACATTCCACAGATCATTATGATTTTTTTTATACCAAATTCGTAGAATTTTTGTTATGCTTTAGTACTTTTAAAAACATAAACTTTTTCTATTTTTTTCTGCAACCAATAACTTTCATGTTTCAATCTGTGAACCTGAGATTATTCTTTTTATGGGTGGAAGCGTAGTTTGTATTGGAATCATTTGAGGATTAATGCGACTTTTTATTCCAGTTTTTGGTGAATGCTAAATGATGGAAAAATGCAATTTGGGCATTATGAAATTTTATTTTTCTTCTATGGTATTCACCGTATGGGATACATGATCTATTTTATTAGATTAGACTTTTATAGATGTGGCAATACCAATTATGTTTAACTTTTTTATATATTTTTTTATTTGTAAAATGGCAAAAGGATAATTTTTTTTTTTTTTTTTTACTTTTAGCCCTTGTATGAACCTTGAACATGTGATTGCTTGATTACTTGTCCTGAATACAGCAGTTATGCTATATACAGACTTATACCTATTGCACCCTGCCATTGACATGGCGTAATAGGCTTACTGACCATTCTACTATACTAATAGTTAAAGGGGTTGTCTCACTACAAGGATTGTTTTTTATATTAAAGATCTTGCAAAAACAAGTCACTTTGCAATATATGTCCATTAACAGTGTCCTACCTATTCCAAGATATCCACTCTTGTATTGGCTGCATCAGCTTCTCAGGTCGCTATAGCTACAGACCTGTTTGATCTATCCTGATAGGCTGCCAGCACTGGTTGCTATAGCTACAGACTTGGTTTCTACTGCAGCTTAGTGGAAGCCAGTAAACACACCCCTGAATTCAAAGTGAAACCAAGAAAACAGGACTGAAGTAAGATGAATCAATGTAGTGAGACAACCCCTTTAAACTAAAATGACAGCTACGGACGCCATCATGAGGACTTCGACTGCCATGGCAACCGAACAGCACCCTGTGACAGCTATCTCTGTATGCACACTGACCCAGGGAAGCATGTCAACCAGTGGTTAGGACCACTCATTGGACTCCTTATCATAGAAAAAGCAGGGCTTTCAATCAAAAAGTTACAAGTTATACCACAAACTATAAATCAATCTTCTCCTATTCTACGACACAACACACGAATGAAGTAAAGATTAGTGCTAAGAGTATCCTATTCATGTATAATATCCTGTTTTTACAAATCTATGGGAAAGCCCTAATTGGAAGACTTGTGAATAATTTGAATTGTATATCAAACTGAAGATGTGTACACTTCAAGCCAGAGGTAAAAATCAACCTGCACATTGGCACTTCAAAGCAGAACATAATTACTTTATTATTTTGCCTAAATCTTTTTAGTATATTTATAGACTTTCCCTCGACCTTTGTATAAGGGTATGTTTATACAGGAGGAAATTATCCACATGTAATCCATGCGGATTCTACAAGTCTTTCAAAATGTAGATGAGAGTTGCATTAGGATTTGAACGTGGATTTCACATTCATATTCCTATCGGAAATTGATAGAAATGGCCAGTTCAGGCTATTGGTGCACAGGACATCTTGTGATGACCAGAAGTTCACCCAGTAGTCATTCCCCATGCTCCCAGCTGCCATTTTGTGTGTGTTCAGGCTCGTTTTATTTTCATTTTGTGCTTCAAAGTCCTTTTGGACAGCTACTGACCATACTGTCACCAGCGTGAACACTCACCTTGGAAATCAAATTCTCTTCATCCATATTCATACGTCCGTAGCTTTTTTGGTGGCATGACTCTGAACAACAGTGAGGAGGAGGAAGCATCCCAAAGTGCAGACTGCCATAAACCCACCCATTATAGGTGGGATTAATAGTGCATCATAGATCACCATTGGAGGTTTTTTATACCTGACAATCCACATGCAATACACATGTTTTGGCACTTCTTGCATGAGGATGTTAGACTTCCCATTCTCAATCCAATATCAGCAGCACTCTACTAGCACTAAAAAAACAGTCAAAAGGAACATGGGAATTATTGGAAAAGCATTTCTGGTACTTTAGATACATGAAAATTTGAGGTTCTTAGTGTACATTTTTGATCAAAACTGTAATAAGGCGACCTCAATACAGATGGGGACCTACTCTGTTACCTCTTTGGGTTCCTGTTCAGACCTCCACATTTCAGGGAGAGAAGATTCTAGCTACAAGCTTCTCTGCATTGATTTAAAAGCCTGTGCAGATGGGCGGAGTGCAAAAGCCAAAATGGGGTTAGACTTCCCATTGACTTGAATAGTAAATTTTCACGTGATTTTCTTCGGAATCAACCGAAAAAATTAATGTTTAGTTTTTTTTTTTATTGTTCAAGTGTATTATTTGAAAACCACGCATGGAAAATCCATGTTGTATGAACTGCATCACAGACTTTCTATTGAGGTCAATAGAAAGAGTTTTCTTTCAGTTTTTAATCCACCTAAAAATCCTTGTTGAAAAATGTTGTTTAAACTTACTTAAAGGGATGTTCTGATGCTACAAAATGCTCGTTAGCCCGTTGAGGCATGATGAGAAATAGAAGAAAAGGAGAACACATATGCTCTAGTTCCATTGCTGCGGCTGTCCTGGGGATCCCGATGGTAGCCCTGCCCGTTCATTCTGTTTCTTGTCACCTGAAGGATAAACTGGTAAGGCTACTGCTGGGATTATCATGACTGCCACAGTGAGAGAATCCAGGAGGTAAATATTCTCCTTTTTTCTTTTATTTCTCATCATGCACTGACAAACTAACAAGCATGCTGTAGCATCGAGACACGCTTTTAAAGGGGTTTTGCCACGATCTCATTTCATACCTCCTGCATCCAGCTCTTCAGCTCTTTGTGCTCACAAGGGGGCGTGTGTGATTTGTTTGAATTGCATATCATGTGACCCAGCAGGATGACATCACCAGGCCTTTCCTCTCCGTAGTCAAAGAAAGGTCTATTTATTTAAAGCATTGTGAGTAGCTGAGAGAAAGTTTTTGCCTCAAGGCATAAGGGTCCCTAGGTTCAAATCTCTGCAGGAACCAAACCTCTGGCTTTTTTTTTTCTCTTTATCAATGCACATACCTCATTGAGATTTCTTTTTTTTCTTTATTTGCACTGTTTGACTAATTACTAAGGAGTACAGAGGACGGGAGTAGAGTGACAGCACCTGGGGGTTAAACACTCAGTACCTGCCTGAGAGGAGAGGTGATGTCTGAGCATGTGCGACCAGGACTGAGGAGCTCAAAGCCCTGGTCGTATCCCCTGGAGACGAGCTGTAAATAATGGATCACTAAAGGAGCAGCTAAAACAAAAACGGTGCAGAATTTTTAATAATAATAAATGGTGAAAATGTTTATTTCATTTGCAAGCTTCCCACATCAATTTTACTTCGTGGCAAAACCCCTTTAACTTTCATGTTCTCATATGTACAGATTTCACAGAAGGCTTTTTATTTGCATCTATTCAGACAATGCTTTACCTGTTTTTGACTTGAAAAATAATTGCTCAGGTAATAAATTTAGCTTTATAGATATGTCTGCCAAGAATCCACATTAGGCTTGAATCACTCATTTGGTTTTAGTGGCCGTTTTTGAGCAAGACACAAGACAGTATACGTATTAGAAATTAAGTACTGGTCTTTTCTATATACTTGTATTTTCTGGATCTGATCCTTGCTTTAACTAAAAAAAAACTGCACCAATAACTGTCATGCTTGTCCTTGGTTGTGGAGAGCTTATTGTATGCATGTTATCTCAACAGGTAACTATTTTTTTGCACTTTCTATGGGCTGGACCATTGCAGGCCATTGCAGTAACTGTACTTCTTTGGCTAGAGATTGGACCTTCGTGTCTGGCAGGAATGGCAGTGCTCATTATCCTTATGCCTTTACAAACCGTTCTTGGAAAATTCTTTACATCATTGAGGTAAACATTGATTTGCAATATTAACTAACATATATCTGTGCAAATTTGCTTAGAATGGTATGGCAAATTCTAAGAAAAAGACATTTGTGAATGGAATCAATAGTTTTAAATAAAGTGCAATATATCCAACATCAAGATCTACACAACAATTTCTTTGTTTTCCGTTAATGTAGTTGTCTTTAAAGGGAATGACTCCTCAAAAATGACTTATTGTTTAACTCATGTTTTTATGTTAAACACCTTTTTTTAACAATTTTTGTTTTATTTTTTAATTTTTTTTAATTTTCCATGTCATTTAAATTAAAAAAAAAAATTCTTAAAGGGGTTGTCTCGCTACAATAATTGGGTTTTAATTAAAAGATCTTTAAAAAACAAGCAGCTTTGCAATATATGTTCATTACAAATGTCCTACTGATTTTGAGTTATCCCTGTTAGTAGTAGTGCATCAGCTCCTGAAATTACTATAGCCACTGACCTGTTGATCTTTAGGTCACTGGCTGTCAGGTCTGATGACTCATCACCTTCTGAATACAGGTCAGAGCACAGAGCCCCTCCCGCACAGTATGCTTCTGTAGGGAAGGGAGGGGGAGGGCTCTGGCTTCTGTGTCTGTGTGGATTAACCCTGTGTGTGCCTGCTCCCTCCTGCTCTCTACACAGATTGAGGAGAACAGAGGTGAGGCTGATCTGTAGTCAGTACATGTGACAGCAATGAAGTGTGTTACTATAATCATGATGTGTCTGTGGAGCTCTGACTATACTAATAGAACAGATGAGGGAGGCATGTGAACGGTTCATACCCCTCCCTGATCTGCTGTATTAGTGACACATCGTGATTATAGTAACTCACTTCACAGCTGCCCTGTGTCTGTTCTGACAGGATTTGTTTGTTGTTGCTGGAGATGTGGAGATTTGTATGCTAAGCAGGGGGGTATAGGAACACTTACATCCCCTCTGCTCTGTTA
The DNA here is from genome assembly GCA_025379985.1 of Phyllomedusa bahiana. NCBI lineage: Eukaryota > Metazoa > Chordata > Amphibia > Anura > Hylidae > Phyllomedusa > Phyllomedusa bahiana. The sequence continues at coordinate 49,858 of JAODAL010001060.1, read as the reverse complement.
TTAGCATACACCGCTTCACAGACCTCATAGATGAGCCCTCTCCTGTCTCCGTGGAGCTGACAGTGCAGCTGATCTAGCAGCCTGCAGCAGACCTAGGCAGGCACACACAGGGTCAACTCTGGCAGCCAACCCCCTCACCCTCCCCCTGCTGTATAAAAGTTATGGAGGAGAGCTGTCTGTGTGCTGAAGGGAGAGGGGAAGAGGGAGGAGAAGAGGCAGATAAGAAGCACGCCCCTAAATTAAAAAAATCCTTTGCTGCCAGAAGCATTGAAGTAGGCTGAAAGCCTGTAATGAGACAACTCATTTAAGTCCTGTGGTTTTCACTTTGGCCACTAGGTATAATAATAGTTTGACACTTCCTGTTCTGTAGAAAAAGATTTTCAATAGTCCGTAGTAGGTGACACCAGTGTGTACAGCTAACACAGAATCAACCAGTAACAATAGGAGATGTTCACAGTTCACCCTCTTCCCCCCCCCCCTCCCTGCACACTGACTTCTTCCCAGGTCATAGAGCATGCATAAAAAAACTCTCCTATAAAAGCCAATCCAGTCCACAGGCTCCTATGTGCATGTGATGCTGCTGTAAAGCATCTCTCTAAATGCTGCTAAAAGCAGTGCAGGTAAAAAAGCTTTCCCCACAATCATATATAGACGATTGAATTGCGAAATCTACAATCCAAAAATAAAAACCGCTAAGAAGAAAAGAATATATATCTTGTTTTAATTAGGAAGAAAAAAATGGCAACAGATTCTCTTTACCATGAAGTATAATTAGGTCATCAGGTAGGAAAAGGTTAAACAGGCTTTCCCCATTAATTAGGTCTATTATTTCATAGTGTGGGCATAGGAATTGTCTCCACACTATCACCTCCAGGTAGAGATGGGCGAATAGATTCTAACGAAGTGGAATTCGTTTAGAATTTCAGGAAAACTTCGGTTCGGAACGAAGTCGAACTTTGGGGTACTTCGGGTGAACGAAATGTGCCTTTGATTGATAAAATGGCTGCGAGCACATGGCGTTACATGGGGCAAAGCACTCTGGGAGGAAGAAGGGCATAGCCTGCATGACTTGTGCAGAGATGAAGCCAATCAGAGACCGGCGGGATTCTGTGACGTCACCGCACTATATAAGTCCGGGCGCGACGCCGGGAGCTCACACTCCTCTCACTGTGCTCATCAGGGAAGGTGCTGCCGCGGCTGATAGCTCTTACTGAAGAACTGATTTTTATACAGCGATTTTTGTGGGGTGTCTCAGCTTGTCTCAGAGACTGCTTCTCTTAATGTTCTATTTCTAATTTTTTGGGGTATTGGATCTGAAATCCAGTGTGCGTCCACTGCAGCTGCATATACATTCAATATCCAAGTGGGATCTAAGCCAGTTCCTGTTGTATTCATTTAAATAAACAGCGTTTTTACAATACAAATACCACTTCATTTTTGGCTGCTCAATTCTATTGCGCAATTTACATCCAGGGGTTAATTAAGCGTTGTTTTGCTGGTGTGCTGACCCCAAGAAACCGTCTTTTTCAACGCCAAAATATATAAATTTTTCCTGTAGCCTAATTCACAAGCAAAGGTTAATTACAACTGTATCTCTTGTTGTGTGGCGTAGAAAACACGCAATTGTTACACGCTACAAAGCTACTAGTTTGTGCGGCTCAATTCTTTGGCGCAATTTACATCCAGGGGTTAATTAAGCGTTTGTTTTGTTTGCTGTACCGACAAAAATAAACCGTCTTTTTCAACGCCAAAATATATACATTTTTCCTGTAGCCTAATTCATGTCCGAAGGTTAATTAAGCCTGTTTGTGCTTTTACATTTAGTAAAATACACAGTGTTTTTAAACGACACATACAAGTAAATTTTTCCTGGCCATTTGTGGAGCGCAATTTATATCCAAGGGTTACCCAAGCTTGTTACTGGGTTCATTTGGAGTCAAAAACAGGGTGTATATTTATCATATACAGATATCATCATCAAACAGTGTCTGTACATTTTAGAACAAACAGTATGTCAGACAGAGAGGTGGCAGGCTCTGCACCTGCGAGTGGCAGTGGCACAAACATTCCTGGAACAGGCCCAGGTCGCAGAACAGCAAGGGGACGTCGCAGCAGGGGTCACTCGGGGAGGCCACAACTGCCGCTGTCATCTAGCGGCCGTGTGTTGTTCAGCAACCCAATGGTTCTTGATTGGTTGACTAGGTCATCCTCTTCCTCCCAGATGACATCTGACAACCCCAGCCAAGAGTCGGTGGGAACCTCAGACACAACCATTAGTTGGCATGGCCCGGGAGCGGGTCAGCGGCCCTCACCTGTCCTCAACCCGCCTCTGTCCCATCCGGTTCCCTCAGCCAGAGATCTACTATGTGGTCTGGGCTCAGCGCCACTATATAGCGGCCTAATACTGTTTTGCCGCCTCCAGAATGTCATTGTGCCACTGCCTGATCTCATGCTGCTGCCGCTGTGACCTCCACACTGTGTGATTGTGCCATTCTGTGGCTTCCTCGTGTTTTGCCACCTCCAGAATGTCATTGTGCCACTGTCTGACCTCATGCTGCTGTGGCTGCCGCCATCACCTCCACACTCTGTCACTAATGTTGCTACCTGAGCTCTTAGCTTGTTTTTTTCCAGCTTTCGCTGCCATGACTTTATCAGGCTACATTCCCGCTTGAGTTTTTTGGTCAGTTTTGCCCTCTTAAGTGCCCAGGGAATTTTATAGTGAAGCGATTCTAAGAGCGGCGGCAGTCATCTGCGTGTCATACTAAAACACAACATTGTATGAAGACCAAACCAAGCTCCCTCTGCATATTTAAGCATGGCACAACGTTCTACAGCACCCTGCAGGCTCTGTGCAGCCTGGAAATAGCTGCTTTTTAACGCGATTCGTTCCGAAGTAATTCGGAACGAAACGAATTTTGTCGGAAAATTCGGCGAAGTGACCGAATCGAATTTTTGAGAAATTCGCCCATCTCTACCTCCAGGCACTGGCTGTAACTGGCAGCCAACGTACTGTAATGAAATGACTTAGATCTTGGTTGTTTAATCCCTTAGTTGCTGTGGTATGTAAAAACTCACTTGCACCGTGTCAACGTGGGACTTGATGCCTATGAGTTTTCATGGCAGCTTGGAGTCTAGCAAAGGTCCCTGTGTCTGCCAAGTGATATGTTATATCTACACAGCAATTTGAAAATGCTGTCCAAATTCCAACGGCAAATTGCTGGACCGTGCCGCACCTCCGTTATTTTGTGCGATCTTTCTGCAAAAAATGGCAGTCGAATTTCAGCAGCCCAGTGCATTGTGGCTGCGGGAATCAGACGTTGTTTCTACAGAATATAGAACATGTTCTATTTTCCACTTTTGTTTTTGGTTTCCCTCCGTAAAAAATCTGTGGTGTGTAGATTATCAAAAGTCACTCTTTGTTCTCTTGCGAGATTCCCAATTTTTTGGAGACACAGCGCTGCTTACAGTTGTTTGTTCAGCCGACTCAAAATTCTGAATCCACTGCAAAACTGACCAGAATCCTGTGCTGTGTAGACCTAGTCTAAGTGTCTGTTCTGTGAGTGGTTTGCCTGTTAATGAAACATTGACAGACGACAATTCAGATATGAAAAAAATGCTTTTATTGTACAAAAGTAGAAACCCATATAAATAGAAACAGTGTGGGGAAAAAAAGTTAATGGATAATACCCCAAAATGGGTTGCTGTTTCAAAGATGATAGTCTGTTTGCTGATGGCCAAAATAGGCCACATACTTATGGGATGAAGGTGTTTTACTGGACCTGACACATGTAAATTCTAAGAGGTGTGTACATTTTGGGATCACTATATTCTGGGTTTGTTAGTCTATGGTATATTAAAATACATCACTTCAATGCAGCAGGTCAGGTTTAAAAATGACCTCAGCGGGTTTAGTTTTCATTCATCACACAGTAAAAGGTCAGTGTATACAATATACAGTACACAACATAATAGAGTCTAGAGAGCCTAGGGTTGATCATAGTCCCTCGCTGACCATAGTAGTCTTCCTTTCACCACAAGCAACTATGTTCTCTGGTCCTGGATGCCACAGGTCAGCAACACCTGTTTCTCCTGGCTGGGGTCCCTTTCTGAAGAACTTTCACATTTCCTAAAGAGCTGCTCTTGGTGGTTCCCAATGAACTTAACTGGCTGAAAGTGAAGTGAAATTAAACTTCCCTCTGCCCCTAACCAGGTACTTCTCCATGTCTTTAACTCAAAATACAGCAGAGAAAGCCTTTTTCCCTGCAGCACAGATACAAGGTATGTGGAACAGAGGAAGTCATGAGAATATAGTAATTAAGTTGTAACAAAAAAGGGTCGGAAATAAATCAGTTATTTTCTTTATTGCTTTGAGGATATAATTAGGGCCACAACACTGTTCATTTAGGTTATCAAGGTCAGAAGCAATTGCCACCAAGGTAAGGTTGTAATACATACTGGAGATACATGCAGTGGGATACATCTATGCCCTGTGTGACTGTACAGCAGATCAGGACCACAGCAAGACAGCATGCACCTAAATCCAGCGGATCCGACAGTGATGAATAGGGAAAAGGTCATAACACCATTTTATTAACTGACAAGTATTCTGCTCTGCTCTTTGCTATTAATAAAGCAAAACTGGACCTACACAAGTCAGCCAGGCACTGCTTCATACTTGTATACATGAAAGTGTACAGGAAGCAAGAGTATATCCGTCACTTGTTAACACCGTTCTAATGATGGAATATTACTCCTTCTGTAATAATTAACTTTGTGGACTTCCCACTGGCACATGCGTATCAGAAAAGTAATATATTTTACACCGTGGGAGCCCTAATTGAGATGTGGTAGGGTTATTGGAATTTCTTAAATTTTGGTGCTATATGGGCCATTTTACCTAGGATGCCAACTTGTTATCCTGCTGGCAGCTATTTGAATCTACTGTCACTGCTACAACAGTTTTCCTTTTTGTTGCATATTAATAACATTTATTTTTAAGTCATTACATCATCTGTTGCCACTTTTGTCGCTGCTCTCATGTATAGAATTAATGGCGGTTTACACCTAATGTAATTATAAACATTGGAGTGACCTATCCCTTAACCAAGAAGTGTGCTAAGCACTACCAAAAACTGTACTTTCAGAGTGTATTTAGAAGAGAAAAACTTTAGCTACCCTAGAGATAGCTGCAGCACAAGAGAAAACTTATTGATGTGAGTAGGAGGTTATGGATAACGGGGTTTTCTCACTAGGCTGTTTCACAGAAACAGAAGCCGTTTTACACTCGCTCTGTCTCCTCAGGCTGTGGGTTGTTCTATAGCTGTGATTAGCATACCTAGCGCCTCTCCCTGTTACACTGATGAGTGCAGGAGATGTTATCAGCAAACACAAGGTACATGTGCTGTGAGCACTAAAAACAATGGATTTTCTGTAATCTTGTTAGAGATAATTAGTTTTCTCCAGGGCTCATTCGATCAATGGGATGACTTCACTCCTTCATCTAAACTCTCTGCTCTAATCAGATAACAGAGTTATGATCAGAGAACCAGGTAACCATAGAAACCTGTGTGCACTCTAGTACATAAAATGTCTCCTCTCATGACGAAAATAAAATCTACTGACCAATGTATTTAGAAAAAGTCTTCATTTAACTGATCCTTCATGTTGAAAGCTAATCTTTTGTAGTGAGAAAACCCTCTTTAAGGAAGACAGTAGTCATAGGCCGTTTGCAGGAAATTAATCTTTAGTAGTGACCACTTAAGTGTCTACTTTAAGAGATGGGCTGTTAGTAACAGAACCAAAAGCATTATCTTTGTTTCCTAAAGGAGCTTTTGGTAAGTAAAGGACAAAACTCTTGTGAAGAGAAAAGAGCAACTTAGAAACCTTCTCTGGGGACATTTAGGAGAGCATGAGATATTTCATAAGAAAATGTGTGCAGCTGGGTAGTGTGTATGAAAATACTCTCCTAATAAGGATAATTATGTTAAAGATAAGAAGACAAAATTGCAGATCTGGGAAATAAGTTGAAGATTTTTTAAGATAGTCATTAAATTCCTTTAAGATGGACTATTGTAGACGTGTTCATTAGCCTTTCTTATTTTTATTATTCTTATGTTACTTTTTTAGGGCTCAAACTGCGGCCTTCACTGACATTAGGATCCGAACAATGAATGAAGTCATATCTGGGATGAGAATCATTAAGATGTATGCATGGGAACAGTCATTTACAAAGCTGGTCAATGACATAAGGAAGTAGGTTTTACCCTGCGTCGGTTTGGGTAACATTTGTAATACATAATATGGGCACATACTGTACAGCCATCATTGCAATGGGTTTCTTTAAGAAAATAAATAATAATTAATAATTATTTTGTGTGTGTGTATATATATATTTGCGTATGTGTGTGTGTGTGTGGTGTGTGTATGTGTGTGTGTATATGTATGTATGTGTATGTATATATATATATACACATACATACACACACACTCACCGGCCACTTTATTAGGTACACCTGTCCAACTGCTCGTTAACACTTAATTTCTAATCAGCCAATCACATGGCGGCAACTCTGCATTTAGGCATGTAGACATGGTCAAGACAATCTCCTGCAGTTTAAACCGAGCATCAGTATGGGGAAGAAAGGTGATTTGAGTGCCTTTGAACGTGGCATGGTTGTTGGTGCCAGAAGGGCTGGTCTGAGTATTTCAGATACTGCTGATCTCCTGGGATTTTCACGCACAACCATCTCTAGGGTTTACAGAGAATGGTCCGAAAAAGAAAAAACATCCAGTGAGCGGCAGTCCTGTGGGCGGAAATGCCTTGTTGATGCCAGAGGTCAAAGGAGAATGGGCAGACTGGTTCGAGCTGATAGAAAGGCAACAGTGACTCAAATAGCCACCAGTTACAACCAAGGTAGGCAGAAGAGCATCTCTGAACGCACAGTACGGCGAACTTTGAGGCAGATGGGCTACAGCAGCAGAAGACCACACCGGGTGCCACTCCTTTCAGCTAAGAACAGGAAACTGAGGCTCCAGTTTGCCCAAGCTCATCGAAATTGGACAGTAGAAAGATTGGAAAAACGTTGCCTGGTATGATGAGTCTCGATTTCTGCTGCGACATTCGGATGGTAGGGTCAGAATTTGGCGTCAACAACATGAAAGCATGGATCCATCCTGCCTTGTATCAACGGTTCAGGCTGGTGGTGGTGGTGTCATGGTGTGGGGAATATTTTCTTGGCACTCTTTGGGCCCCTTGGTACCAATTGAGCATCGTTGCAACACCTTGTGGAATCTATGCCACGAAGAATTGAGACAGTTCTGAAGGCAAAAGGGGTCCAACCCGTTACTAGCATGGTGTACCTAATAAAGTGGCCGGTGAGTGTGTGTGTGTGTAGATATATATATATATATATATATATATATATACATACATATATATATAATATATATATTATATATATATATAATATATATATATATATATAATGTTTTTTTTGTTTTTTTTTAGAGGCTGCCTTATACTGTATAGAATTTTTTTTTTAAACTATGTGTAGTAAGTTTTTTTTCTCGCCTTACTAGATTGTCCTTTTTTATTTAAGGCTGTATACATATGGCAAGGACGAAAAAGAGTGTAAAATACTGACTGGATTCTGACCAGTATTTTACAATTGGTTTTCGGGCTGTTTTTTGTGGTGGTTTTTGGATTCAGCCAATTGATTAGTACATTTTCCATCACAAATTTGATGGAAGAATAAACATGTTCCAAGTTTTTTGAAAAACATCTGTTTCGAAATCCATATCTGTGTATAGAGGAAAGTAAACCGTGCCAGGCATTATTTGTTGTGTTACTAATTATGCCACACAATTATTCACACAATAACTATCCAGCTAACTTTATATGTCGTGATATGATGGATCAAGACGAACGCTTAGTTTAAATCGCATGATAAAATCAGAGAAATATACTTTAAAAGAAGCCTGATGATCTAGTCCTTTTAGAAAATAACCACATTGTTATTTTTTTTAATGATTGATCACGGCGTCTTGTATATAATCTTCTTTACCTTAAATCAAAGCATGACATTTACTGTTTCTGCTTTCATCATTGTAGGAAAGAAATAGGCAAAGTCCTTCAGAGTTCTTATCTGCGTGGAATCAACTTATCATCATTCTTTGTTGCGAGCAAAATCATCGTGTTTGTGACCTTCACCACGTATGTTCTGCTTGGCAATGTTATCTCTGCCAGTCGAGTGTTTGTTGCAGTGTCCCTTTATAGTGCAGTGAGACTCACTGTCACTCTCTTCTTCCCCTCAGCTATTGAGAGGGTATCTGAGGCCAAAGTCAGCATAAGGAGGATAAAGGTATGCTTTTCTTAAAAATACACCTTTCAAAGCCTTTTATGTCTAAATTAGGCATTTTGTACAATGTTGCTGGTAAATGACATGTAGCAATAAAAGTAGGAACATTCAATTAAAGTTTTATGTTCAAGTGCACATATTTTTGTACCCGTTGCTCTTTATAAGCAATGTGGGTCATGTCGCGGCTGCTGCCTGCAGATATTACAAAAAGATATAGGGTTCTGCACACCGGGGAGCGTGGGTGCTATACATGGGTTTGACGTTTCGGCTTAATGCCTTTATTAAAATGATATCTAGAGAAAAACAAAATCAATGGTAAGTACAATGGAATGGCAAATTACAGTAGATGGATTGGTAAGGAGGTAATAGAAGTAGAGAAGGAAGCGAAAAAAAGAGGAAGGTGGGGGAGAAAAGGGAGAAGGAGGTAGACTGAATAAGTAGGGGACTGGAGGAAAAAAGTAGATGAAGTAGGGAATGAACTAGAGAAGACTTTATGAAAAACAAGTAATAAAACAGAATATGCAGCATATATGCATAGTTACGAGCTATAAGATAAGTAGTGATATAGGAGATAGTGAGCAGAATACTAAGGACAGGGCAAAAAGAGAAGTGGGGAAGGAGAGGGAGTAAGTTTACCTACAAGTAGCACTGGGATGCAAAGGAGCACAATGCAGTAGGTAATAAATAGAGGAAAAGCCGGCACTAGAGGAAAAATATATAAGGTTAAGGAAGTATGGAGGATGGTCTATGGACAGACAAGGGCTAAAAGGGAGTGGTAAGTTACCATGAGTTGATCTGGATAGGTATTCCAAGTAGGCACGCACAAACTCTTGAACTGAGGAGGCATCAATGGTATGAGACAGACAACAAGAGGGAAAAAAAGGGGAGAAAATACTGCAACTAGGGTAGAAGAGTAAAATACTTGGTGCAGGAGGAGCGGGAGAGTCAGGAGAGATGGGCCGGTGGCTGGGCTACGATGCTGCTGGCCGGAATGAAATAGCTGCGCATGCGCAGACGTAGCAAGAGTCGGGGCAAAGGGACGCATGCGTAGAAGAACGCACGGTGCCAGAATGAAGCGGGGAATACGAAGGCATCAAATAACATCTATATTATTGGTGCCTGCAGATACAGCTCTTTGCCGTAATGTCAGGTGTCTCGATTTCCTTGTCCACTGGCTTTCTTCTTCAGCGTCCTCAGAACACTGGTGCACCCACCCTGATTTAAAGGCCCAGTACACCACTCGGCTTTCCCAGAGACAGTGCTCTGGGATCAGAATCTGATTTTCCCATTTCTAGCCCTTAGTTAGACCATCTGCCTGTGATCTGTTAACAATTAAACTTTCTTCTCTGACTTTCCGTTTGTGTCCTGACCACATCTCTGCCTGTCCCTTCTGTACCATGCCTTAACACCAGTCGTCACCGCGGGTGTAGCAACCTGAGTTTCCTGCAGCGAAGTCTACATGCCTAGTATAAGGCACTAGAGGGTGAAGACCAGGGGACTCTGGGACTTTGTTCTTTGACGTGGTTCTACACCAAAACCCATGGCTGACACAGAGGATCCACCATGGTTGTGACAAACCACGTTAGAATTCTGTTTTAAAAAACACCATTGTATGGCACTTAGACTGAAAAGACTTGTAAAGGATCTGGTATGATTTATCTGTCTGTACTAACTGTGAGACCACTAAAGAAGAAGCTAGAGAGGACATTTGCTGCTTCTAAAGAGTGAAATACCAGCTAGCACCAAAAGGGGTATGTTCCCAACTCCAATATTTTTGGCATTTTCACACTTGCTCGACTGTACTTAGAACTCGTCAGGGAACCCCGGTTTTAAGATAGCTACTGGCCCTACTTCTGTTTCTGCAGTTATTAGTCATCAGTTTATGGCATATTTTTTGGATATGCCATAAATGACTGAGATATTGAATACCACTTTTAAGGATGTAAGATCCTAATCTTTGTTAGGGCAAAATAAAAGGCATATTTCCATACAATTATATTTGCCTTGATATTTATAATCACGATAAAGCTATGCTGTCTTGCACCAACATGATAATAAACATAATGACTAACGAAATGGAGTTAAAAACTGGGACTTCAACCAGCACAAAAAGAGCGCTTGTCAGCATAATTTGCTTACATTTTTTCTGTTTATTACTGCACACAGTCATGTTATAATAACAGCAAATTTTGCATTAACTGGCATTTGGACTGGAATTTTGCCATGTTTGAGAGTTCACTGTATAATATATATGACATGGTATTTGTATTTTGCAGGTCAGTATCATCTGAGCATACTAAATTTTTTATAGTTTCACTACTTTAAAAAAGTAGGCTGGAGTGTAGATTTCATTGGTACTATTTTGGCATTGTGACTTTTAATGTAATTTTTTTTTTTCCTATGGCATTAACGTATAGAACAAATAATCCATACGTTTAATAGATCGGACTGTTGCATACTTGGTGATGCCAGTTATGTTTTACTTTTTTGTTTGTAAAATGTCAAAAGAGGGATTTTTTTTTAAATATTTTTTTAAACCTTATTTTTGTTTTTTAGTATAGTACTAGAAGTCTCCCTCGGGTACTAGACTGCTAGAGCGTGCGGTGGACAACCACAGACTGAAACTGTGAGACGCAACGTTTTTCGATCCCTGTAGATGCCGTGGTCACATTTACTGAAGCATTGAAGGGTTTTAAAGGCCGCTAGCTGTAACTTTGAGCTGCTATCTGTCACATATGAAGTGGGCTCAGCAAGTGAGCCTGCTGCATACTTGTTTTCCGACATTTACGTCATATATCACGCCTGCATTAGGTGGTCATTCAAATAAACCATACATTAGATTTTCTCATAGTAACCACCAGTCTGAATAGTTGAGAGGTTGGGATATTCATGAGAAAATTAAAATACACTATCCTTGAATTCTATATTTTTTTTTATGGATCAGCAAAAATGAAGTACAGTAAAAAACTTACATCCTATGCATCAAAAGGTGCTAGAACTGCCTTTAGCAGTAATAACTTGAAGTCATTGATTTAGTATGACTCTACCATTCTCTCATTCTCTTATATCATTCTAGAAGAATTTTGACCCACTTTTTTTTTTGTTTGATTTTGTTTTTTAACAAAATTGCTTCAGTTCGTTGAGGTTTGTGGGCATTTTATTCAGTTCTTTTAAGATCCTAACACAGCATTTCAGTGGGATTGAGATTTGGACTTTGACTACTCTTAAAATGGTTTACGTGTTAAAGCAGTAATGTGCCTGGATTTGCCATACTAAAGTTATAAATGTGAAGCTTCGTACGGTTGCAGTGTGACACGCCTCCAGCACGCCAACCGATCTTTGGCGCATTACAAAGTGCTGGGGGCGCTTTGTAATGTGCCTGATATAGGAGTGAGTCTGCCCGAGGTGTTTGTTCTGATATGGTGAGACGTGTTTTTGCCAAATGTGATGCTGTGCATTATGTCTAGATATCGTCAATGTGGTCTTGACGGTCCAGAAGACATTGTCCCAAAGATCTTGTTGTTTGTTTAGGGGCAACTTTGCAAACCTAAGCCATGTTGCTGTATTCTTTTGTATGCTGTTTCCTTCCAACCCTAAAGCCATATTTGCTCAGTCTTTTTCTAATTCTGCTGTCAAACTTTGAACATTTAACATGCTGAGGCCTGTCAAGTAGCTTTTGGGTTTTTGGAAATTTCTTTGAGCATTGCAAGGTCTGAATGTACTGGGATATTCACTGTACAGTAGAATGATGGACTTAAGATTGTTTGGAAATGGCCTCATAACCTTTCTCAGATTACTAGGCAGCAACAGTTGTTTCTCCAAGATCATTGCTGATTTCTCTCCTCCTTGGCATTGTGTTTAACACACACACCTGAACATTCCAGACTAGCAAACTACCAAAACTTCTGCTTTTATAGATATGGTCACACTTACTGATGATCAGTTAATCAAGGGCATTTGAATGTAAGCTGGCTGCTACCTATCCTGGTAATTCTTATTAAAACAATACGAGTGTACTTCATTTTATCAAACACTACTGCATTTTGGCCTTCTTTTTGTTAATGACACCCTGAAATTTGTCATGTGTGATTTATCTGAGGTTATTACCAAATGTTAAGACTAGCTAAGGATCCATATTTTTCTTGTTACTTGGGTCCTAATACATGAAACCATAGAATTCAGCTATGGTGTACTTTTTTACTGTACAACAATTCATAATTTTGCCTGGTTCAGCAGCTAATGGGAAATATAAAGCTACATGTACCAGTCACACAGTATCTGTGCCAACACCTATAATGATTAATATAGAAATTAAGCTACCAAGTTTAAGGACATCAGTTTATTGTATAATTAACTGTGACCTGGTTGTATGTGGACTGTAATTACGGAAGTAATTCAGTTATGTGACATATGCTTAAATGGCTACAGGCTGCATACATCAACAGTCCAAGTAAAAAAAAAAAAAAAGAATATTTTATTCACTCTAAAAAAAGACTGTTTAAATATATCTTGTGTATTACAAGACCAAATGTCAACTGATGTGGGAGATAGGTAAATACTGCCCATATAAGTCTTTTGAAAGGAGAAGGGAAATGAAGGAGTGGGACTGAAGAGAGAGAGAGCGAGAGATGTAGAAACACAAACGCACAAACTGCTCTAGTAAGTTTTAAATCTCATTTCAGTGCTTTATTCACAACTTACACCTCTTAGGAGTGCGCTATATGTTCACCATGGGACTGCTACCTCAGAGGGTGTACTTCAGACATTTATAGGAGCAGGATATCATCAGGAGTGTGTATGTGGGTGGGTGGTGTATCATAGCAGCTACTCTTCACCCACTAGTTAAGGGACAACTGAGAAGTATGGATGGAGCCTGCAAGAGGAAGGGGTTTTGCCACAATGTAATGTTGACGTGGGATCCTCCAAAATGGGTATTTAATCACTTTTCTAAGTATATGTAAATTACAAAAAAATGAAGCCTGTGAGAGCTACAGCTTTCTTTCCATGCACTTATTTATTTAAAAAAGCTTGCATTAGACACGCCCCCTTTTCCGGGCTGACAGGAGCTAAATTCTGGTCCCCCGTTTTGGCGTTGTCTGCACTTCTTATCTGATCCCAAAAGGAACATGATGACCCTTTAAGGGGACTGTGAAGAAAGATGTCTTTTTTTATAAGAATTCATTTTTTTTAAAGTTTTATTTGGGTACACATTCCCCCACAACACTCCCTGCTTCCTCAGAGTTGCCGTTCAGGCCCCCTCCCCCTCGTTTGTGAGGTGCTGTGCTTTTTTTATAGTCTCCCCTGATCCGTTTTAAGAAGAAATAAATTTCCCATTTTTTCCTTGCCAAAAAATGCCAGATATGGGTGCTTGTCATGAAAACATATTAAAATTTAGTTTCAAAAACTTTTTAAAAGGAACAGGTACACTTTAAAAGAAGTAGATATTAGGACACACTTTAACCTCTTAAGTAGCACCATCTGTCTTTTGTCGGCGGGGCAAAAGGAGCTGGCATTAGCGCCCTGTGCTGGATGAAGCATGAGCTCCTGTGTCTGAGGACAATCAGGACCTTGCTCTAATGGTGAAGGGGGGAAACATACCCCCGTATCTAAGCGGGTTTAACCCCTTAGATGCCGCATTGACTAGTGGCCATTGCATCTAAGTGGTTTTAGAGGGAGGGGGTTTCCTTTCTCACCCTTTTAGCACCCTCTGTGATGTGTTCATAAGGAGTTGATGGGTTTACATGGTAGCCAGAGACCTAATGAAGGGTTTCAGGTCTGATCTTTGTGTAAGCTTTTTAGACCCTGCCAGACCTAGGGTCCAGTAGGATTATAGTGACGGGCAGGGGCGTTCCCTGGGGGTTCCAAAAGTTTTGGGGGTCGACCCCTTTTGTTTTTTTTCTGGGGTAGCGCGGGGTTTTCACACAAATTTTTTCACGCCTCATTGTAAAACTGTGGATTTTTTTTTTTACAGGAAAAACCTTGTTTTCCCTGTCGCAAAATTTTTCCCCACATCCCCACAGATCCCGTCCTTTCCTCGCAGTCACGACATTTTAAAAAATTTCCCCCAAGAAAAAATTTAATTTTTCCCAGAATTCTCACCTTCATTGACAATACCCCAAAAACAGTCCCCCAAAACATCCCACCGAATACAGGGAAGCAAATCTACCGACAAGTGATTTTACTAAAACCCCCCTACAAAACCAAGCCCAAAAACTATTACATAAGGATCAAATAATACTGCCAGCCCCCACATGTGATATCACCCGGTACACAGGCTCTGATTACATATACCACTGCCCATTTAGTGACCATATAGTGGTAGTTACTAGTTGTATGTGGGACGCTCTCCCAGACATAAAAAGCGTTTACACTGAAAGTTTACATTTAGTGACTCACAGGGACGTTTTTTGATCAGCGTCGTTCACTTTCCCCTTTTTCCCTTCTCCATCCGGTTCACACCTTCATGCGATTGCTCCCGGGCCCAATACTCGTCCCTGGGTTTTGGCCCACAAATATCTTAGAATCCTCACTTTTCCCAAACCCAACCCCTTTAAATTATAGGTATACCCAGTCCCCCAGTTAGGTATATAGGGGCACTGAAGCAGTATATGGGGCCACAGGCAGGTTTAGGGGGGGAACCACAGGCAGTATTTTATGGGGGCACTAAAGGCGTTTTTTGGGGGAACTGAGGCAGTATAGGGGGGCACTGGGGCCCCAGTTTTAATAGGGGGCCAAAAAAAGGGTATATAGGGGCCCCTTGAGGCAGAATATGGGGGCCCCTGGGGGCCAGTATTTGGGGGCCACGGGGCCAGGGTTTTGGGGGGCCACAGGCAGTTTTATGGGGGCCCCGGAAGGCATTTAGGGGAAAGGAAGGGTTTGGGGGCACGGGGGGCATTTTGGGGCCTTGGGGGGGCATATGGGGGGGCCCGGGGCGGGTTTGGGGGGGCCACGGCAGGGGATAGGGGGGCCCCCCCAGGGGGGGGGGGATTTTTTTTAGGGGCCCAACTTTTTGGCAGTTATTTTTTGGGGCACTGAAAAAAAAGGTAAACCTTTAAAGAATAAAAAAAAATTCAAAAATTTTCCCCTTAAAAAACCTCCCCCGGGCCCCCCCCGCCCCCTTTCCTCCCCCCACCCCCCTCCCCCTCCCCCCCCTTACCCCCCCCCCCAACCCCCCCCCCCCCCCCCCCCCCCCCCCCCGCGAGGCCTCGCCTTTAAGCCGGGGGCCCCGGGTCAACCAGACCCCTGGGCCCCGCCGGGGTCTCCGGGCAGGGGCGAAGCATCCTGTGAAAAACCCGGGGCCCCCGCCAGTTTTCCCCCCCCCCCCCCCCCACCCCCCCCTCAACCTCCCCCCCCCAACCCCAAAACCCTTTTGGGGTTTCCAGTCGGTTGCTCCAAGCCCAGGGGCAGCGGCCTGGACCCCGGGGGGGGAACTCGGGGCCCCGGGGGGTTTTTTCGGGCCCGACCCCCCCCCCGAAAAAAAACCGCCTACCCGGACGCCCCTGGTGAGGGGTTTTAAATTATAATGCATTACAAAAAGAAATACTGTGTATTATTTGCTTATTTGAAAAATATATGACAAATGATTGTATTTTTAAAACCCCTTCCCCGGGACATTGGGCGTATCCCATACGCCCTAGCGGGAAGTGACTTCCCGCAAAGGGAAAGAAAGTTTAGCCCTGGCGATCGCCCCGGCTTGCGGGGGGCCGCGCGCGATCCGGAAGGGAAACCCAGCCGGAAAATTTTACCGCTGGCTTCATGCCCCATCCACCCCCGGCCGGAGTGAGCTCCGGCCCGGGTAAAAAAACGCATCATTACCGCAGCCTGTCTTTGGCCCCCCCCCCCCCGGATAAATGCCGCAGGCAGGAGGAGTGAGCTCCTCTGCCTTTTCGATCGGCGAGGCGCGGACAGATGCCGCTCCCCCCCTCTCCCAAACCCGACTCCCCGGATGCCCGTCTGGGAATTTCCCTCCGGGGGTTTGTTGGTGACGTCACCAGCCCCAATGCATTGTGGGCCCCTGGTGTTTATAGTTGCCATGGCCCAAACCCATCACCCGCAGTAACGCTGTGCACAGATCGCCTCTTCAAACAGCCCAAAATATTTATTTTTTTTTTTCCCCGTGGGGATTTGCAGTTTACAAATCCTCACTGGGGAAAATTAAAAAAAAAGTGAAAAAGTAAAAAAAAAAAAAGATTAAAAAACCCCAAACAAAAAAAAAAAAATTTAAAAACATAAAACTGCCCTTTTCCCCTTTACAAACGCAATCCCCCAAAAAAAAATCAAAAAATAAATTTAAAGTACCCATATTTGGTTTCGCCGCGTGCTTTAAAGATCCACCCCATAAATCTTTCATGGGTTTAAATTTAAACCCCTAAGGGGGAACGCCCCTAAAAAAAAAAAACAAAAAAAAGTTTACAGAATTGCGATTTTTTTTGCATCCTGCACCCCCATTTAAAAAAGGGAAAAAAAAGCGATCCAAAAAAATCATTAAAAAAGCCCCCAAAAATTGTACCAAATTTAAAAAGTCAGTTCATCCCCAAAAAAAAAATTCTTACCCCCGTCTCTGTATTTCCCAAAAAAAAAAAAGTTGGGGTCTCAGAAGACAGCATGCATAAAAAATTATTTAACCCCAATTTAAAAACACTATTTTTTTTTTTTAAAAATGCTTCCAAATTTAAAAAAAAATATATAAATAGGGGGATCGCCCTAAAACGTATGACCCTGGAGGGAAAGTTTAATGGTCATGGGAACTGCCGGTGAGTGCTCGTGGAAAAAAAAAAAAATAAAAAAAAACTACTAGGATTTTTTTTCCAGTATTTTCCTTTCCACCCCCGGGCCCCTTTTCCCCAAAAAGGGTTTTAAAAACTGATAAAGTCTGGTCCCCCCCCAAAAAAGATTTCAATAAAAAGCAACTCATCCCCCAAAAAAAAAAGCCCCTACACAGCTCCGTACACAGAAAAAAAAAAAAAAAGTTATGGCCCCTCAGACTATGGGGGATGCCAAAAAAAGTGTTTTCCTTTTTGAAATTTTAAAAATGTTTTTATTGTGTAAAAGCCGTAAAACATTTAAAAAAAAAACAAAAATTTTTGGGATCGCTGTAAAACGTATCGACCTGGTGGTTAAAAACTAGATGTTACTATACTGCCCCCGGTGACCCCTGTTAAAAAAAAAAAAATAAAAAACAATACCAGGAAGTTTTATTTTGTTCAAAAATGCCCCACAAAAACCCCTTTAAAAAATTAAATGATCAAAGCGGCCCTATGGCCCCCCCATAATTTTTTTACTAATTTTTAAAAAGTTTAACCCCATCCACAAACAAACAAGCCCATTTAACAGCTCCCTATACAGAAAAAATGAAAACGTTATGGCTTCAGAAGGGGCAAAAATAAAAACGCAATTTTTTTTATAGACCTATTTCTATTGTGTTTAAAAAAAATAAAAACAAAAAAAAAATATATAAAATTTTATTAAACATTGCAATTTTTAAAAACCCCCCCCACCTCCCCCCCCCCCCCTAGTAAAAAAATTTTCCTATCATTTTTTACTGCACGGCCCAAAAGTTGTTTAAAAATTGGAAAAACCCCAAAAAAACCCCAAAGGCCGGAACTCCCTTTTCCCCCCATTTTCATTTTGCCCCCAAAGCAAAAAAAAAAAAAAAAAAAAAAAAATTTGGGAACAACCCCGGGGCACCCAAAAAGACTTTCACCCCTTTGGGTGAGATCTAGAGGCGGGGGGGGTTGGGAAACCAAAAATTGGGGGGGTTTTACTTTGGAAAAATTTCACCTTTTTTGGGGATTTTGGGGGCTTTGTAAAATGCCCCATTGCCCCCCAAAAAAAAATCTTTCGTTCCCCCCCCCCCAAAATCCAAAGGGAACACTTTCCCCCCCTTATTTCCCCCCCCTGCCATGCGCCCCCCAAAAAGCAGGGTTTTCACCCACAGTAGGGTATTGTGAACTTGGAAAGAAATTTCCGGGAACAAGGTTTTTTGGGGTTTTTTTTTAAACCCCCCCGGATGCCTTGTAAAAAAAAATTATAAAAATTTTTAGTAAAAAATTTCCAAAAATTTTTTGGGAAAAAAAAAAGTTTTTTTAAAAAAATTTTCCCTCGCCTAACGCTAAAAATTTTTGTGACACCCTGGGGGTTTGATTTGCTCCTACACCCCTTTGGGAAAATTTTTCCCTTTTTGGGGGTTTTATGTTTTCCAAATTTTGGGGTTTTTTTAAAGGGGAGTTTATTAATTTTTAGCACCTTAGGGTGTCCGAAAACTGAAATGGCCCCTAAAAAAAAATCGTAATGAAAAAGAGACCCCCAGAGTCCCGTAGGTGCCCCTCCCTATTCTGGGGCTTGTGGTTGAGCCCCAAAAAATTCCCCTGGGCCACATATTTGGGGTATCTCTTTAAAACGGAGGGAAACTTTGGGGTTTAAATTAATTTGCATTTCCCTGATCACATTTACCGGGATTCTTTTGAATAATGGGGAAAAAAAAAAATTTAAAAAACTGCCAAAAAAAAAATACAATTTTGAAAAAATTCAAATTCCACTTTTTACTTTAATTTCCTGTGAAACACCCAAAAGGGTTAATAAACTTTCCCAAATGCAGTTTTTTAATACTTTAAGGGGTGTAGTTTCTTAGAAAGAGGTTTATTTATGGGGGTTTAAATAAAAATACGGTCAATCAAAGTCACGTTGAAAATGGATGGGTTTTCCCCAAAAAAATGTGTCCCTTGCAAAATTTTGGGGGAAAATTTTTTAAAAATTATACAAAATTTCTAAGCCCCCTTAATGGGCCCTAAAAAAAAAAAAAAAAGAATTTAAAAAATTTGGCCAAACTACAGCAGACATATGGTAGATGCCAGTTATTTTAAAAATATTTTGAGTTTGGGAAAAAATATTGGGCTTTCATGCCCCCGAAAATTTTGAAGTTTAAAAAATTTGGGAAAAATTTTTTAAATTTTTTACGGGTTTTTTGTATTTTTCACAAAAAAAACAAGCATTTTTTGGCCAAAATTTTTTTTATTTTTTAAAGCAAAATTGTGTCACGAGAAAACAATCTCTGAATCACATGGATGGGTTTAAAGTGTCAAAAAGTTATTCTCACATAAAGTGACACATGACAGATTTAAAAAATTTTGGGGCCCCTCTGTCGGAGAGGCCCAAAAAACTGGCTCCGGGGGTTTGGGGGTTAAGTCCTTAGGGGGATGAAAAATATTTAAAAAAAATTTATAAGACGGGACTAAAAAAAAAAAAAAAATCACAAGTAAGATTAAAAAAAAGATTCTCATTTTTCCATAACAAAATCCCTGTGTGGAAAAATTAAACAAAATATATGCACAATTAGTATTGCTGCAGCAATAGCAACAAAAAAACTGTAAAAAAAAAAAGCATAAAAAACATGCCAAAATTGCACGTTTTTTTTTTGCTAATTTTCTTGAAAAGAAAACCCATAATAGAAAATGCTCAGTCCCTTTTATAAATTTTTTATCAAATATTACATATACTAAAAAAGCTAAACTACTTATGTACAGTAATCACAAAAAGTCAGGGATATTTGGCTTTCGGGTGAAATTCATGATAAAAGTAACAAATGTCACAATAAAGTTTTATATTTTATCCTGATACTGGGCCATTTAAGTCATAGCATGTACTGTTGATTTTCTCATCTCAAAAAATTTTATGAAACAAAAGCTAACAATAGAGGAGGGTATACACCATCAAAAAATAACATGTCATGTGGCCTTGAGCATCAATTACAACTTGACAACAACGTCTCATGTTGTTAAGCCGAGTTATTTATTGCCAGGACTATGGAGTCCGTGTCCATTTTTGTGGATTCGGAGTTGTTATAAAATTACCCGACTCAGACTCCAAAAATATATAATAAAATTATTCAGTTCAATCAGTCCCCAAGAGAAGGGAATTGGGAAAAATTCCCTCCATAGCAAAAAATTTGCCCATCTTTCGAAATATTTTATTTTGCTGTCAAGGAAGGTAAAGAGTTAAAAAACCATTTCATCAAAAACAACTGTGCATGAGGCAATTTCTTTATACCCAAAATTGTTGGGAATGTTGCCCATGTGGTCACCTCTGTGACACCAACCCAAGTTCGTGTAGAGAGGCCGTCTCTAGCTTGGAAATGAGATCAGATTTGAGGTTTATATTTACTGTTTTGCCATTGGCAAACTTTAAAATCATCAGTTCCCAAAACTATAAAAAACACTAAAATTAACTTTCTTTATATAACACTTAACCCTATACACACTATTTTAAAAACCCGATTTCTAACCTCTCAAATTGTCCCTTCTAATTGTGAAGGGAAAAACTCCTTTTTTTTATCAAGTTGGGGAGCCCCCCATTCAGGGAAACCCTACATATACAGTGATTTACTAGCTCCAAAAAAGGGGTCCCAAACCCTTTTTGGGCAGTCCCCCCTAATCTAATGGGCATGAAATATATAAGTTTCCTTGTGAGACCCTCGCAGCGGGTAAAACAGTAGAGTGAAAGAGGTAAAAATCAAAAAATTAAAATGTCATGCCTGACCCCCCCAAAATGTTTCACCAGCTAATGGCTTATCAGGGAATTTAGGGTCCGGTCCCATGTGGTTCCCCCATTTCCTTTTATATGATCTGGGTACACACCCTTTTTCGGTGCTCGCCAATTTTGGCCACCAGAGATTCCAAAATACCCCCCCCCCCTTTTTTTTTCCCCTGCGCTATGATAGCACTGCTGCTGTGTTTTATAAAAAAATGTTCTCAGGAAAATTAAACCATTCCATACGTGCTTGCGGCCATCTTCCCATGTACCCCGCACACTGTACCAATGGACATTTCTACCCTAACTGTGCAGACTTCCGCCCAACTTCTCTCACTTTTTGCATTGGCATTCTCCTAAACAGACAAAGCAAAAAGGGATTACATTTTACAGCAAAATGCTAACTTTGCCCCTTTCCCCCCCGTATTCCCAATGATATTCAGGGGGAATACGTCCCCATTTACAGTACAATCTTTGTCCCTTCCCATAAACCCTTTCCCCCTCTGTATCTATATGCAAATTTATTTTATTTAAACTTGGGCCTATACCCCCCCCCCCCAATTTCCCCCCACCCCCCCAAATTTTCTTTCTACAGGGTTATTAGTTATAATTTATTCGTTAAAAGAAATGTGCAAAAAAGCTGTAAGTATCATAAAGAGGATTAAGGAGGCAATCTTTTTCGAACAAATTTATGACTTTCTTAAAAAAAGTTCGTCGTTGGGTTTTTTTTGAAAACCAGAGTTTTTAAATTTTTTTCAATTTTTTTAAATGTTTTTTGTTTTTAAAGTTGTCCCAAATTTAAATTTTTTTTAAATGTTCTGCTTAGGGTTTTTCTTTATTTTAAAGGGTTTCCTTCGGGTTTAAGGGGGACGTAAAAACAAGCAATTTTGGAAAATTTTGGATGTCTTTTGCAAAGGGGGTTTTTGGTTATTCACATTTTTTTCCTTATTTTTTGTTTTTTTTTACAACTGATATCCAGTGTGGTTCGTTTTTCCCCCCGGGGACCCCTCCTCCTTGCTTTTTCACTAGCTGAGAGCTCATTTACATTCTGTGCACCCCCGGTCGAATTGAATTCCCGGAGCTGGGGCCCCCTCACTCAGAGAAAGGGACCGTCACATTTCACTTTTATACGGGGCGAAGAAACGGGAAAACATTTAAAAGGGCTCACACAATCGGGAAAATTTAAGCCCCAATTTGCGACCCCCGCCTGCTCAGAGTTAGGGGCCATAGCATTTTCTCTCTCCAAACCCAGCAAAAACCCAAAAGGGAAACAGATTTACAATGAAAAAAAACAAAAAGGGTTTTTCCCCCGGGTGCCTAAATCTCCTTTTTTAAAAGGGGAGATCTGTGCCGTTAAATAGAGCATCTCCCCAGCTGTGAGAGGGAAAGTTCAGTGGGCTAAGTTAGATTGAATGCACCTGTGGTATTTTAATATAGCTTTTACAAAATAAGATTGCATTTAGAACGAACAGTGCATGTGGATTAAAAGGGGCCCGGGGGGAGGGGGGGGGAGTCCCCCGGGGAAGCCAGAAAATGAACAGTGAAGGGGGGGGGGGGGTTATGTACCCCCAAAAGCTGGGGGGGGAAGAAAACGCCCCTGAAATTTTTCCAATTTTGAGAAGCTAAACCCAATTTCTGAATCAGGCCAAACTAAGAAGATACATCCCCTTTTAAAATTAAATTGGGTATTATAAGAGGGATAAAAAACCCTGATTTTACCTTTGTTTGCAACAGAAAAAGTTTTCACTAAAAACATAGCGCCATGTATGAGGGATTTTTGAAGTTGGGGAAAATTTGGGAGAAGTCAGGGGCTTTGGCTTACCGACTCCAAAGCCCTCTTAAAACTGCTAAACATGGCATCCCCACTCGGGGGTAAAAAGGGCCCCCTCAGGCCATTGGGGTTTACAGGGGCGGGGAAATGGGAAAAGTTTGGGTCTAGCACGCTGAACGCGTTTTTAAACTTTTATAAAAGGTTGATGTGCCCACTTTTTTCCTCTCTTCCCCCTTAAAATAGGGCCTTTGGTTTTGGGTGTGGCATTCATCATCGGGTTTTCCGCAGGGTTTGGGTTACAATGATGTGGGTGTAATTGAAACCAAGGGATGTCCATTTCTTTTCCCTTTCTGTGACTTTCCCATTCTCCTTATTTTGCTTTTCAACCCGTTAAACACTCAAAAACTCAGTTGCCTGTCTGCGGGCCCTGCTGCTTGATCAATTTGTTAAGTTGCCCAATTTTGGGGTTTAAGATTTTTCAAAAAAGTGACTTTGTTTAAAAACCACATTCAATTGAACCCCAAATGTATTAAAACTATTCAGGGATCAAACACCTGTTATGAAAATTTTTTTATTAAAAAAAGGGGTTTTCTCACTACCGTCCCCCTGACCCGTATTTTGAGTTTCAAAACAGGGGGGTGCTAAAAACAGCTTTGGGGGGGGGTCTTCAGCCTCCCGGCTTCATTCCCCGCCCACAGGGATAAAACCTTTCTCAAATCCCCTGGTTTGCTGGTCCCGTAAGTATATGTTCTTGCTTAATGGGAAAAAGGAGCCCGTGGTCCGGTGTGTGAAGAGGAGCTGGGAGCTTTAAACCGCTTCTAGACTTTAAATTAAAACCCGCAGCCTTACAAAGTTTACATTTTCTTAACAAGATCTTTCTTCCCCCTGTTGGGGTCCCTTAAAAAAAGGGGGCATGTTGGGGGAAAAACTGGCCCAAATTTAAAAGGTTTTTAATTAAATTCAAAAGGGGACCTCCCCAAAAAAGGGTTTCCCACAGCCCGCTTTTTCCTAAACAATTTTAAACTAAAGGGGGGAGGAAGGCAAGGGAGAAACAGGGGGTCTTTTTGCCCCCGCCGAGATTACGCTTTGGGGGCAGAAATAGAGGGGGGCTGGAGAGCTGACAGCCAAAGGCAGTGAAGGGGGCGGGACCCGACCAGTACAGTAAGAATAATGTAAGATGAAGGCAGAAAGAAGGGAACTTCTGCTAAACTATAACATTTGGAAAATACAGACCTATTAGAAAGTTGTTTATTTTTACGGTCCCCTTTTTTTGGAAATATGATCTTTGTAGTGAGAAAACCCCTTTAAACTCTGTTAGAAATCGGCAAGTTGTGCAAAAAGTACTGAAATGTTTAACTTGTGCATTCTAAAGGTGGTATCATTTTAATTCCTTTAACATTTTTTTAAAGAAATTATATGTTCATCCTGAAATTTCAACCAAAAGACAAATATCCCTAACTTTTTGTTAGTAGTGTATATTATAAGATACTTGTAGCCACGTTTATTTGCTTGGGTACTATGCAAAGACATTTTGTGTGTCCTAATTTACTGAGTGTATACATTAGATTTTTTTTTTCATGTTAAAATAACTTTAATATAAAATTATAAACTTATTGATGAAATAGTCAATCAGCTTAGTAATGGTCAATCAGCCTTAGTAATTCTATGCAAATACAAAGCAGTCATGAGACTGAGACTCATAATGGAATTAGGTAAACGAAATTTTAAACCACAGGACACACCTATTTTCCTTCATTTTAATTGCAGCCTTGCTGGTAAATTCCAGTGTGGATTATCTGTATCACATTTCAGTTAGATGTGCCTTGGTAAACTAGGCCAGGCAAAACACCGTTCCTTCTTAGTGGTTTCAGTATTAATATGCAACACATATGTGTATTTGTACTGAGCACATTTCTGGGAAATTCTTTATCTTGCTTTAGATTTGCAAAGAGGTGGTAGTAAATAAATTATTTATAATCATTGTACACCTTCATGTACCCTCTTTCATGTCTCAATAACGTCAGAAGATACCGAAAGATTCCCACCATAGGAGTTGCTGCACTGTCACCCTAAGTTAGTGGTCTCGTATACATTGCCCCTCAGGCTGCCATTTGAGGCTCGCAGGACACTGGTGCTCCCGAGGCATCCCTGGGTATGCCAGGGTCCTGCTCTAACACCCAAGATGCAAATTTACTTTGATCCTCTACAGGGGCGGTAGTCAATTGTGACCACAGCATGTAAAGCATGTGACAGAGGGAGCTGGTTCCTCTGCCGTGTGAACATGGGGTGCCGATAGTTGCCATTACAGTCAGACCGTCTGGCTGGGACATATGTTTGCCGGTCCCTGACCAGATGCAGGGCTGGACCTGCTGAATGACAGCATAATACATTGCAGTACAGTGATGGTCTCCAGTGTACTATAACAGATTGCTCAGTCCAGTCCCACATTGGGACAAGTAAAAATAATAAAATGACTGAATAAATAAAAAATACCCTACCCATTTTCACGCAAGAAAAAAATAAGTAAAAAGTAGTGCATATATTTGGTGTCTCCGCATATATTACCACCTGGGCAATCATTTTGTTTTGTGTCGAATTTGAAAGGAATGCAGTCCGTTAACTACATATTTTCTTCTATGTGCATCCCATTTCCCCAGCGGAGTCCCCGTGACTCTGTACATTGGAGCTAAAGGAGTACTGTGTATTGTCATATTGCCACAGTATGGCACTGTATTATGGAGGTATATGCCTTTCAGTGAAGCATTTCATGACTTCTTTTCCTATGGATTCCACCAATGCTATTTTCTGTCATTTCTCAATGGTAAAGATAACCATTTACAATTTAATTTCCCGGGTGAGGACAGCATTCATGTATTTTAGAATATGCTACTGGTGCAAAACTAAAAAAAAAAACATTCCAGCTTGCTGTTGGTGCTATGTAATACACAATTAGGGGCCGTTCACACGGCACAGGACAAATACCGGCTGGTTTGCCGGCCGGTATTTGTCCTGTTTTGCGGCCGTCCCCACGGGGGGGGGGGGCGTTTCTCCGCGATGAGCGAAGAACAGCCCTCCCCCCTCCCATTGAGATGCACATCTTCCCTCCGGAACCCGGACGGAAGATTGCGCATGTTCAATGTTTTGTCGCCGGTCCGCCGGCGACAAAACCGCCGAGCGGGAAACCCGTGCAGTGGGGACTGCTGCACGGGTTTTACATAGAGCACAATTGTGCTCATTTTCAGCCGGATTTTCAGGCAGTCTGAAAAACCGCAAACCGGCTGAAAAACCGGCCGAAAACCCGTGCCGTGTGGACATGCCCTTAAAAGGCAGATGCTTTTAATAATGCCTTCTGTTGCAGCCATATATACCCCAGTTCATTAAAAAGCAGCATTTTGGGCTACATGCTGTGGTGTGCCAGCTGCTCTGCTTCCTGGGCATGTAGAGACATATCTGTAAAGTAAATAGCTAAGACCATTTCCTGTGGATGGCTACAAGCCAATGTTCTGGGGACTCTGGGGATGTTGCTGCAATTATTGGTATATTTATTATTGATGTTTTATTTGCAAGAATACATGTTCAATTATTGGCAGCTCTAACTCTATTATACATTATAAAATGTAGTACATAAGGATTAGTTTTGTTGACCCCCAAATAATCGCATCACTTAATTACACGGGTGTAGCTATAAATGTGATAACTTTATAAGGGTGATGACACAAGGAACATTATTTATGTGCCTGCACTGTGCCCAAAGTTCATGTTGCTTCGTGGCTGCTGCAGCTTTTAAATTGACAATAGCTGCACGAAATTACAGTTTTGAAATTAACCATTAAAAGGGTCTTCTCACCTCGTTGATTTAGCTTTAAAAATGTAGACAAAGATTATTGAAGAATATTATCAAATACATTGCTGTTGTGGTTTTGCTTTCCTTCAGAGCTAGAGCAGTTCTTATTTCCTGTTTATATACACAAGCTTCTCTAGGTTACTGACCACCTCTGTGTGCTGTAGCAGTCCTGGCTGGGTTGGTCAGGATTGTGAGGTCACTCCCTGCTGTTATCAGCCGCACAGGAGCCCCGTTTGTTTTTTGCTGACAAACTGTAAGGCTATGTTCACATGTCGTCTTGCAGGCATATAGTAGCGCATACTGTGTGCGCCACTATACGACTGCTTCAGAAGTACGCGCTCCCACTGACTTTGACTTTCACTCAATGAGTGGTATGATTTTACCGTATGTGCAGGATGTACTTGGGGCGTATTGCAGTGCAAATACGCCGTGTGAATATACCCTAACCCTTCAGAGCTCTGTAGCCTTGTATGCTTCTATTTAAAGCCTTCCATCACCAATGTCCCTCTATCAGGCTCAGCTAGGAATAGTAAAGCTGAAATATCAGTCACTGCTGTAGAACCACACACAGCCTGAGCAGGCCCCGTGAAATAGCATGGTGAGAACACCTCTTTTATGGTAATAGTTATGTGATACTTCTTGACCACTTCAAGGCCTTACCTTTTACCATCTACAGTACAATAGTCAAGCCTGCAGTAAGGCAAAATGCTAACAATTGTTTTTTTTTTTTTTTTTTTTTTTTTTTTAAATCATTACACTAGCTTATTATACAAAGTGAACTATAAAGCAAAGTAAATATTAAATATTTCTAAATTGTAAAAAAAATCTTATCTTTTGAACTTATTCCATTACAGAACTTTTTATTACTTGATGAAATTTCAAAACCATCAGTAGAGCAGCCAGAGGCAACTGAGAAAGATCTTCTGGTACAAATACAAGATCTGACCTGTTATTGGGATGAGGTAAGAAAATCAAAAAGTGCGTAACAACGAAAGGAAATGTTCAAAGGAAATGTTGAAACATAGGGAAGGCTTAAATTGGTACAGAGAACATCACAGAGATAAATGAAGAATCAGGCAGGCAACTTGACATTGTTTTATTTTATTTTGGCTCATCTGATAGTCTTTTATGTTAAAGGTGTTATTGAAACAGGTCATTTTCTAACTAAACAGTTTTTAATTTCTTACACCAAAGCAATTATTCTGTCTGCTAAAAAGTTCAAAGAGTAACCCGCAAATAGAGTGCATCACTTTATATTGATATAGTGCATTAATTGCATAGATTAAAACCCCCCAAAAGCAGATAAATGATTCATTTCAAATACCCAGAAATACGTACATAACATGTTTTTCTCAACTTGCATTTTGATTGCCTTCATCAGGTGTTGTAATTATTGTTTTTGCATTTTATTGTATAAAGTTTAGGGAACATATAGTATTATATGACAGTCTTTGAAATCAATGAAGTGTATGTGTAATATATGGACAGTGCACCTCTCTATGACATTAAATTGATAGCCCACCTCAAAAAAACAAAACAAAAAACGACTGAAATATCTCCTGGGTCCATAGCAAAATGAAAAAACAATATATACTCCCCTTCCTCTGGTCATCGGCGTCAGTGGTGCTTTTCATCTCTCTTCTTTTGACCGTGCGTCACTTCTGAACGGGGACATCAGCGATGCGGTTGCTGACTGGCTGCAGCGGTCACATGCCAATAATTTACATCACTGTTCAGAAATGAAGAGCTCCCAAAGGTGATGTAAGTAGAGAAACAAGGCCGCTGATTGGCTACAGCCAATCTACTTACATCACTTTTGGGAGCTCTTCATTTCTGAATGGTATATAAATTAATGGCATGTGACCGCTGCAGCCAGTCAGCAACCGCATCCGTGATGTCCAAGTTTGGAAGTGACGCACTGTCAACAAAAGAGTGGGGAGAAGCACTACGGACACTGGGCACCAGTATAGTGAAAGGAAAGTATAGTGTTTTTTTGATACCTTTTGATAGCGCCCTACAACAAATATGGACACAAGTTGTTGTAACGCAACAACCCCTTTAAAGGATTCCTGCTGTAACAACGAATCACAGGAGATCCCTTATACAGGTAAGGGTTATCCAATGCCGGCAGGGCCTTTACTGCCTGCTAAAAGTAGTAAAATTCATATTCAAGTTTAGGGGTATGCGCTTTTTTGACATGGCTGATTTGGGAGATAGAAGAACTTTTCCCCTAAATAATGGTAATGCTAAAGCTTTATTTGCGTTTTTCTCTTGTTTCATTTAATAATAATAATCTTTATTTATATAGCGCCAACATATTCTGCAGCACTTTACAATTTAGAGGGTATAAGTATAGGCAAGGAGAACAAACATTACACAGTAAAAAGCTACTTACAGATCAGACACGAGGTATGAGGGCCCTGCTCCCAAGTGCTTACAATCCATTAGGGTGTGTGAGTGAGAAAAAAGGGTGAGAAGTGCTCAGTTTACAATGGTCCAGCCATGTTACATAAATATAGGGTAGTGTACACAAAAAGTGGATGAACTTGCCACCGCACAACTATATACATGTAAGTGCCTGTGAATGCCCAAGTCCAGGAAGTGATGAATGAGTATGACCGAAATTAGGGGGTTAATGATTACGGATCTTGGTAGGCCTGTCTAAGAAAAGGAGTTTTCAGAGTGCTCTTGAAACTTTGAAGGTTGTGAGTGTGCCTGATCACATGGGGTAACATGTTCCAGAGAACCGGAGCAGCACGTAACTTGCCTAATTTAGAGTGTAATATTTGCAATAGGGGTGTCTGAAAGTGGACAAACTGTTTTTCATAGCATCAGTGGCTTGTTTTGTAGGTGCCTACTGTAAAAAAAAAAAGCTGTTTAGCTGTATTTCCTTGTGTCAATAAGAATTGCTTTCTTTATGTACACTTTAGGCCACAGTCTAGCATTTTGTAATTTTTTTGGTTTAGTTACTGCCACCTACTGGTAACATTTTATATTGGCCAAATAAGTTTAGCTCAATTTACTGTAACACTTTAAGGCAGTGTTTATCAACTCCAGTCCTCAAGACCCACCCATAGGTCAAGTTTTCAGGATTTCCTCAGCATTGCACAGGTGATATAATTATTGTCAGTGCATTCTGTGGGAGATCCTGAAAACATGACCTGTTGGTGGGTCTTGAGGACTGGAGTTGAGAAACACTGCTTTAGGGAATACCAGTTCTCTACTATAAATCCTATACTGGAATTATCTCTCTTATGAACAAAATGAATTAAATCTCCTTATAAATCATCAGCATGCGAAGCACTAAATATCTGTAGAATTTTTTGTTTGACGTGAGAACGCGAGAGATATGGTATCTCACAGAAGTGAGTCCACCCCTCACATTTTTGTAAATATTATAACTTTTCATGGGACAACACTGAAGATGTGATACTTTGATGTAAAGTAGTCAGTGTACAGCTTGTATATCAGTGTAAATTTGGTGTGCCTTCAAAATAATGCAACACACAGTCATCAACCTCTAAATCGCTGGCAATAAAAGTGAGTACACCCCTACGTGAGAATGGACAAATTGTGCCCAAAGTGTCAATATTTTTTGTGTCCATATTTTCCAGCACTACCTGGATTTTGGGCATGGGTTCCTTGAGCTCAAGGTTGCCACTGGATCCCTTCACTCCTCTATTAAACCCGGAGTGGTGGATGTTGGGAACCTTGTGCCCTTGATCTCCTTTTGGACGACCCCCAAGATGCTAAATTTGGGGTTTTCCCATTGGGGGGCATGATTGGCCAGTCTAGCACCTTTACCCTAATTTTATTTAGCAAGGCAGTGGCCTTCTTGGAGGTGTGTTTAGGGTCATTTTCATATTGGAATACTGCCCTGCGATCCAGTTGTGAAAGGGAGGGGATCATGCTATGCTTCAGTATGTCACAATACATGTTGGCATTCACACTTTTCTCAATGAACTGTAGCTCCCCACAACCGGCCGTCTTGCAGACCCAAACCTGACACTCCCACCAAAAAAGCTTTGTAGGCAAGGCAACTTGTCTTTTATCCTCCCAGGTCCGCCACAAATTAACACCATCTGAACCAAAAATTTATTTTTGGTCTCATCAGACCCAACATGGTTCCAGGAACCCCCGTCTTTAGTTGCTTGCTTCGCAAACTGTTGCGGACTTTCTTGGCATCATCTTTAGAAGAGGCTTCCTTCTGGGACGACCCTGCAGACAAATTTGCAGTGTGCAGCATTGGGCTGGCCCTGAAAGGCTGACTCCCACCCTTTTTGCCCCTACAAAAAGCTGGGCCCTTGTTGTCTATTTTTTAAAAAACAAACTTGGATATATACTGGCACGTACAGTGAGAAAATAATTTTTGTCCCTTGCTGATTGTTAAGTTTGCCCACTGACAAAGACAGAAAAGGGCTATAATTTTTAAGGGGGAGGCTAATTTTTTAAAATTGAGAGATAGAATATCCAAAATAAAATCCAGAAAATACTTTTTTTTAAATTTTTTTTAAGTTTATTTGCATTTGCTGAAAAAAGTATTTTACCCCCACCAATACAGACCAGTTACCGCTCCAATTAAACTCGTTACCTTAAAGAAAACTGTTTTTAAATTTGGGAAATTTTATAAAAGACTCCTGTCCACGGGCCTCAACCCAGTCAGATTTAAAAACCTCTAAAACGGGGAAAGGGACTAAAGAGCTTTTTTAAGGATGTCAGGGACAAAGATAAATAGAACCTCCCGGAAAGAGCGGGAAAGGGATTAAAAAAACCATAAGAAAGGGAAAATGGGTGAGAAGGGACAATTTGTTAGTGCAATAGTAAAAAAAATGGAAGAAATAAAAAATTTACTGTCAATAAACTTGATCGGGGGCCCATCAAAATCAAACCCTTTGTGGGGTTCCTTGATCAGGGGGAAAGGTGTTAGATCCCCCCTAAAATTACGGGGGAACTTTTTAAAATAAATTTAAAACCCACCAACAAAAGTCACCAAAAAAACCCCATTGGTAACACATTAACCAAAAGGGTTTTTAAAATTCCCGGATTTTTTTTTTTGGGATATTCTATTTTCTAAAGGGTTTAAAAATTAACCTACCCTTAAAATTAAAAACTGTTCATGTTTTTGGGTCAGTGGGAAAACTTACAAAACCCCAGCAAGGGTTTCCAAATTTTAAATTTTCCCTCTTTTTTTGTAAATTTCCTTTGGTGGGACCTTGGGGGAGGCCTTTTTTGAGGGGAAAAACCTGTCTTTTAAAAACGGCTGTATTTGTTTGCCACCAGCTGCAGCTGGGGGTTGGGTTTTAATGGCAAAAATTTTATAGCGTTAGGTCATCTTTATTTTAGGCAAAAATTTTTTTTTAAATTTTTTTAGACCCCTTAGAAATTTTTTACCATGAGGTGCCATGTTAAATTTTCCAGTGCCAGTGTGGAGGGGAACACCAAATTAAACCCGCCTGCTCCCTTTTTGGGAAACGTAAACCCCTTTGGCAACACGACAAGTCCCTGCACTGTGGAGGGGAAAAGGCAAATTTTAGGCCAATTTGTCCTTTTTAAACCTTGTATTTTTTTTTTTTTTTTTTTTTTTTTTTTTTTTTTTTCCCAAATTTGGTTTAGACATTGATAATGGGGGCCCTGATTTAGGGGCCCCCAAAATTTTTGTTTTTATCAAGCTGTACCCCTGACCCCTTTACTTTGTTCAAAGTGCCATATCTTTAGTGTTTTCCCATGAAGAGATGTACCGTATTTTTCGGACTATAAGACGCACTTTTTTCCCCAAATTTTTTTTGTTGAAAACAGGGGTGCGTCTTATAGTCCAAATATACTCTCGGGCCCGGTTTGGGGCCCCGGGGGCCGTGATGCAAACGGGACGCCGGCAGGGGTTTTAAAGGGGTTAAAATTTTTTCTGTTTGTTTTTTTTTTTCCTTTTGGGCTTTCGAAACAGGGGTTAAAGATGTTATTTTATTGATCAGAAAATTTACGGACAGGGGAAAATCCCAAATTTAAAGTGAAAAAAAAAAAATTGTAAAATGGCACCAGCGGGGGGCATTTGAACTTTTTTTTACAAATTTTTTTCTTTTTTTTTATTCCTTTTTAAAGTTTTTTTTTTTTTTTTACATTTACATGGATTTCCCCCGGGGTATTTTGCCCACAAAGGGGGCTAAATTCGTCTGTAAAAACCCTTCTCATGTTAAACAATCCAAAAGTGTCCCAATATGGGGGTTCCGGGAAAAGGGGGGAAGTAGTAAATTAAAAACCAAGGGGGCTGGGGAAAGTTTAAATTAGGTTTCCAGCGAGCATTTTAAAATGTATGGCACCCCACCCCTTTTTTCGCTGGGGGGGATTGCAAATGGGAGTGGGCATGGGGGCACAGTACGTTTTTTCATTTTAGATGTTTGCGGCTGTGACCACCACAGTGTTTAAACCGGCCCCTTTTCCTGCTTTTTAGTGGCGGGGTCAGCTAAAAAAAAAAGCAGCTGATCCCTTTGGTATCTATGTTAGGGTGACTTACGAATTTAAGAAAGCTACTTTAGGATCTAACGGTTTCAAAATGTACCCCTTTACTTCAGGGGTTAAAACTGGTGCATCTAAAAAGAATTATCCAAGTCGATGTTCCCCATACACCAAATTATCTTTTGTCGCAAGGCCCCCTTTTTTAACTGAACAGATTGGGTTTAAAAACGTCCTTGGGGATCTCACAAAACCCAAAATTATATCCCCATTGGTTTTTTTTTGTAATTTGCCATTTGGAAACCCCCGTGGGGTTTAAAACCCACGCCACTGGGTTCCTAATAGTGGGCTTACATTTGGAAAAATTTTTTCCCCCCGATAATTTCAAAATTTCAACCCGCCCATACCTTTTGTGGGAAAGCCTAAAAATGATGTGAAAAGGAATTGTGGGCCCGTTTTTCTTAACTCTTTACATTTCTTTGTTGCCTTCCTGTTATAAATGTTTTTTTTTTAAGTCCTTTTTTCCAGACATTGAAAGCCAAAAATTTTCCAAAAAAAACTCCTTTTTGTGAGACCAGGAGAATTGCTGGCTGTAATTGGACCAGTTGGGGCAGGAAAAGTGAGTACAATTTTCTTTTTTTTAGCAGTCTAAATACCTTGAAACCATGATTGTGTTGTATAATGAAAATGCTGATACTTTTGTAAGCTCTATCCAGGGTCAGTCTTTGGACTCGTGATGAAAGAGAATGCGTACTGTACATACATTGATTGTCCCAATGCATTCCAATGGGGTGATGACATGTCAGAGAAAACTGCTTGGGGTGGTACTTTTTTGTGAAGATACAATAGTCTGCTTAGTTTACCTTACTGCATTGTGTTTCCTTATTGGGCCCCATTTTTGTGGTTTTTTTTTTTCTGATAAAGGGAAAATAGTGCTGATTTCTGAATTATTCTGTATTATACTATGTATTACAAGGTCGCATTATAGATTGCTTTCACTGGGTATTTTTGAATAGAACATGTTATAATGTTTTATTGACGTCATAATGTTCTTTGTAACTGAATGTCCAGCATAAATAGTATTATTTCTGAGTTAGTAAAGTAATATTGTATAAATCCTTAATTGACCTTCTGTTTTGAGGATGTTATGATAACCAGCATGCCTTCCATAAGAGTTCTTCCACAGTTGTCACTAGATTTCAGTATTGTACTTTGCAGTGATACACCCCCAAATTCTAAGTGACTAGGGCTTGGATTCTCGGATATTAAGAAATGGCTGAGTAGAATTTTGTTTAGCAAAAGAACTGTTCGGCTATGTTCACACGGCTTATTTTGGGACGTATCTCGCCCCGTATTTCGCACCGTACTGCGCAAAATATGGGGCGAGATACATCCCAGTCATTACGGTAATGGATTACATCTCCTCTCACCGCTCACACAATACGCAGAGCAGGGAGAAAAGTGACATGTCAATTATTCACAGCGTATACGCGCCGAGAATAATGAATGTCTATGGGCCGGCGGGCTGCCGCCCCCCCTTCCTGCCCCCGTGCACACGCCGTAATTGCGGGGCAAAATACGTCCCCTCAATTATGCCATGTGAACATAGTCTTCAGGAACATTTATTTATTTATTTTGTTTTATTTTCTTTTGGGTTAATTAAAAACCAAATAGTTGGGCCCTTTGTAAAAGAAAAGGGAAATCCAGAACATTTTGGAAGTTTTTTATGCTAAATTTTTTCACAGAAACCCAGAACACATATCCGAAGTTGAAAGTTGGACATTTTTCGCCATTTCTACAATTGTGTATAAACATCTGGCAAGTGAGGAGACCAAATGTTTGAGTTTTGGGGAGGAATGTTGTCCCATTCTTGTCTGGTATAGGATTTTACATGCTCAGCAGTCCTGGATCTTTGCTGTATTTTTTGCCTCATAATGCACCAAATGTTTCCTATTGGTGAAATTTCTGGACTGCAGGCCAGTTCCACAACCCTGTTGTGGTGGATGTAGTATGTGGTTTAGCATTGTATCACTAAAATATACAAGGACATCCCTGACAGAGACGTCTGGATACTTTTTGGCATTGATGGTGCCTTTCAAGATGTGTAAGTAGCCCATGCCATAGGCACTAATGCAACCCCATACCATGGATGCAGATTTTTGACTTGTATGCTGATAATTTTGGATGCCCCCCTCCCCTCATAATTTGGGGATAAAAATATTCATCGCCACGAACAGTTTTCTGTTTTTTTTTTTTTTCCATTTAAATAAATTTTGGGCCCCAGAAAGACCAGACATTTCGTATTGTTTGTTTTAATGTCTCCTTTACCGATTTATGACTGTTTGCGCACATAGATTTCAGCAGACTTTTTGAATATTTTTACGATCTTATACTAGTCCATCTCATAAAATTAGAATATCATAGAATATTTTTCTGAAATTAGTAAAAATAGAGAAACCCACATATTGTATAGACCTTACACACAGAGGGATGTATTTTAAGTGTTTTAAAGTGGATGATTGTTTTACAGCTAATGAAAGCTTAGAATTCATTATATCGGAAGATTGGAATAGTGTAGAAGACCAATTGAAAAAAATAAATTGTAATACAGAAATGTTGGCCTGTTGCAAGATATATACAGTATATGTACTCAGTACTTTGTCGGGCTCCTTTTTTTTATGATTACTGATCAAGCGGGGTTACATGAAGGGGATCAGCTTGTGGCATTATGGAAGCCCAGGTTGCCTTTTTGGATCTGGTGTCCTCTTCCTCTTGACAATCCCTAATAGATTCTCTATGGGGTTTAGGTCAAGTGAGTTTGCTGGCCAATCAAACAGTGATACCATGGTTATTAAACCAGGTATTTGGTACTTTTGGCAGTGTGCGCGGGTGCCTGGTTCTGCCGGGAAATGAAATCCGCATCTCCATAAAGTTTGTCAGCAGAAGAAAGCATGAAGTGCTGTAACATTTCCTGGTAGACTGCTGCTCTGACCTTGGACTTGATATAGTGGACCAACACCAACAGATGACATGGCTCCCAAAAGCATCACATTAGATTGTGGCCTCTCCACTCATTCTTCAGACTCTAAATGAATTGCAAGATACACTTTAATATGAAACCAAGACTTGGACACTGAGCAACAGTCAAGTCTTTTTTCTCCATAGCCCAGATAAGACGCTTCTGATGATGTCTCTGGGTCATGAGTGGCTTGGCACATGGAATGTGACAATTGTAGCCCATGTTCCGGATACGTCTGTGTTGGTGGCTCTTGAAGCACTGAAGTCCACTCCTTTTGAATCTCTCCCACATTCTTAAATGGTCTATTCTTGACAATCTTTTCAAGGCTGTGGTCATCCCTGATTCTTATGCATCTTTTTCTACTACACTTTACTTCCATACAACTTATCATTAATATGCTCTGATACAGCACCCCCCGAACAGTCAGCTTCTTTAGCAATGACCTTTTGTGGCTAACCCTTCTTGTGGAGGGGGTCAATGATTGCCTTCTGAAAAACTGCCAAGTAAGGCCATGTTCACACGGCTTAAAATGGGCCGTATTTCGGTCCGTAATTACGCGCCGAAGTGCGCCAATTACGGGCCGAAAACGGCCCATTCATTACGGTAATTCACAGTTCTCATAGAGAACTATGGATTACGTCTCCTCTCCCCGCCCGGCAAAGCCGCCGGGCGGGGAGATAATTGACATGTGAATTACTAGCGGCGTACACGCGCCGCTGGCAATTCAAGTCTATGGGCCGGCGAAGTGCCGGCCCCCTGCTCGGTCCCCCGCTCCCGCCCCCGGTCACACGGCGTAATTGCGGGGCGTAATTACGCCCTGCAAATACACCGTGTGAACATGGCCTAAGAAGTCTTCCCCATGATTGTGTAACCTACTGGACCAGACCAGTTATAGGCTTATGAAACCTTTGCATGTGACACTGAGTCC
Organism: Phyllomedusa bahiana; assembly: GCA_025379985.1. NCBI lineage: Eukaryota > Metazoa > Chordata > Amphibia > Anura > Hylidae > Phyllomedusa > Phyllomedusa bahiana. The sequence goes on along the minus strand of JAODAL010001060.1, from coordinate 12,967 downwards.
ACAATATTGACCTTTCTCACTCTAATTTTCTTTCTTATTCTAATTTTCGGATATACTGAATTTTGGGTTTTCATTAGCTGTAAGCTATAATCATCTACATTAAAATAAACCCCTGAAATATATTGCTCTGTTTGTAATGAGTCTATACATAATATTGTAGTCATTGTAATTTTATGTTGAACATTTTTCTGAAATTGTTCCACATTTTTGGATGCCATTTTTCACAGGTTTGCAAACCTCTGACCATCTTTTGCTTTGGAGAGGCTTTGCTTCTCTAATCATGCTTTCTTATATACAGCCATGTGAATTAGTTGAAAACTGACTCTCAAGCCGTTTTTCAGAAGTGCTACTTACTAGGTCAGCCTTTTGTTATCCCTCTTAAACTTCTGATGTATATTCTATGTTCTGTTTTGAGTGGTATATGATTATAAGATCTTTGTAAATCATTGCATTCTTCTTTTCTTTACGCTATGCACAGCGCCATAACTTTTTTTTGAATTGGAGTTGTACATTTGCTAAAAGCATATGTACATATTGTGCTGCACTTTGGTGGGTTTTTTTGCAGTGTCAGTTGTTCGCTGACAGATTTTTAAGGAATATTATCATAAGAAATGGAGAAAATTATAAATCACAATCAGTTTAAAACTTTTTGTATTCTTAAAAACAATTACATATTTTCTTTTCCCATTGTTAGTCTTCTCTTCTGAGTGCAGTGCTGGGTGAACTGCCAAAAGATAAAGGTTTTGTGGACATCAGAGGAAGAATTGCATATGTATCACAGCAGCCCTGGGTGTTTTCAGGCACTGTCAGAAGTAACATATTATTTGGAAAAGAATACATCCAAGAGAAATATGAAAGAGTCCTGAGGGTGTGCGCACTGAAGAAGGTAAGTTGTTATCTGAACCAGCTGTCTGGCCGCAGACTTGTGCTGAATGGTATTTACTGCATTTATCAGCGTTTTATGATTTACTTTTTTGTTTGGAAACTAAAGCTGACAAAGCTTCTGTAATATACAGATGCAAGGGACAGATTTTCCTTGAGCTCTTTGCACACACCAGAGACTGTTAAGCGCTCTTCATATTCTTGTGCAGTTGCAGCAGATATATGCAAGCCGACTAACCAGTACTTAGTATGCAGAGTAGCCAGACCCTTCTCTCATTACAGTAAATCCACACTTAAAATACGAGGACTATTATCTCATCTTCACTTTTGGTTTTACACTAAACTGCAGGCGGGTGATTGATTTTTCATAAAGCCCTTTAACTTGTTTGTATTAAAAAAAAGTGTAAGTATTTCAATTTCCACAATTCCAAGTTTATACATAATGAATGATCTGCACATGCACACTGAAATGGTATATGGCTGTAAATTTTTGTGCCCTAATTGGACCTTACGGGATACCTTCTCTTAAGCCCAACAACTTTACTTCGGAAACCTCGTTTAAAAGTAAAACCTGCCAGAAATGACTTTTTAAGACTATTTCTTCAATGCATTTAAACAGGGAATCGAGATAATGTGTATAATCTTGATTCCCTGTTGAAATATATATTTATATTAGGATTACCAAACTGATTTCTATTTGTCAAGTGCCAGAATAATTGGAGGGATTTTTTAAGGCATTTTTATTACTTTCTGCAAAGTCAAAAGTTTACATACATTTCATTAGTATTTGGTAGCATCACCCTTAAACTGTATGATTTGGGTCAAATGTTTTGGATATCCCTCCACAAGCTTCTCACAATAGCTGGTTGAAATTTTGGCCCATTCCTCCTGACAGAACTGGTGTAACTGAGCCATGTTTGTAGGTTGCCTTGCTCACACCTGCCTTTTCAGCTTTGCCCATAAATTTTCAATAGGATTGAGATCAGGGCTTTGTGGTGGCTATGTCAAAACATTGACTTGTTTGTCCTTAAGCCACTTTGTAACCAGTATGCTTCAGTATTGCCACATGATGCTATCTATTTTGTTAAGTGCAACAGTCCCTCCTGCAGCAAAACAACCCCTCAACATGATGCTGCCTCCACCCGTGTTTCACAGTTGTGATGTTCTTCATAGGCTTCCAAGCTTCTGTAACGATTTGTCATTATGGCCAAATAGTTCAATTTTAGTTTCGTCAGACTTCAGGACATGTCTCCAAATGTGTAGGTCTTTGTTTCTGTGTGCATTTGCAAACATTAATCTGACTTTTATAGGTTTCTTTTGGAGTAATTGCTTCTTTCTGGCAGAGTAGCCTTTCCGTCCTTGTTGATACAGTACTTGCTTCACTGTGGATACTGACACAATCTTACCATCTTCCGCCAGCAACTTCACAGGTGTTTTGCTTTTGTTCTTGGGTTGATATGCACATGTTAGACTAAAGCACATTCATCTCTGAGAGACAGAACCCGTCTCCTTCCTCAGTAGTATGATGGCTGGACATTCCCATCTTGTTAGTACTTGTGTATAATTGTTTGTACAGATGTCACCTTCAGGCATCTGATAATTGCACCTAAGGATGATCTAGACTTGTGCAAGTCCACAATTCTCTTCCTGATATCTTGGCTGATTTTCTTTAGACTTTCTCATGATGTTACACACAATAGCAGTGTGTTTCTGGTGTGAATTAAAATACATCCACAGTTGTGTCTCTAACTCAGATATTGCCATTAAACCTATGAGAAGCTTCTAAATACATGACATCTGTAACGGCAGGAGTAGTGAATCCACTGGACCATTGCAAGCGGTGGTATAAGTCTTGCCAGGGAGCGGAGTCTACATAGGTCCCAGTATTCACCAGAGCCCGCAACAAGACAGGATGGGATTGCTGTGGCGGGAGTCCTACCAGGTCGCTATCACTGACGCAACTTTCTTGCGATGGCAGCCGAGGTATCGAATCGTGACACAAGCTCATAGTTTGGAACAGATAGGCAGGTCAGGGCAGGTGGCGAAGATGCTTAGTCGAGAAACGTAGCAAGGGGTCAGAATACAACGAGACAGGAACTTACTTCAGGAACGCTTTCTGTATAGCAGAGGGCACTATAGATCCGGCAGGGAAGGGACAATGGATTTTGGAATATATAGGGTCAGCACCCGACAATTAGCCAATTACCGACACGCTGGCCCTTTAAATCTCAAAGAGCCGGCGCACGCGCACCCTTGGGAGCGGGTGTGCGCACACCAACCCGCAGAGGAAGACGGAAGGACAGGAGCGCGGCTAGGTGAGTACCTGCCGGCATAACGAGCGCTATCCATCCCCAGCATTGTGCCAGAAAACATAGTAATCCTAGTGTAGGTAAACTTTTGACTTTGCAGACGGTAATAAAAATGGCTTAAAAAATTCTCTCTCATTATTCTGGAATTTGGCAAATATAACTAATCCTAATTGACCTAAAACGGGTAAAGTTTATTCTGATTTCATGTTAGTGAGAAAAACATGTGTATGTGTCTTTTTATTTAGTGTATATAAACTTTTGGTTTCAACTGCGTGTATGTGTGTGCAACTTTGCAATAGGTTTGTAGTACCTAAATTATTTAGCATAGCATTTATTTGCTAATCTGTGTGTGTCTAGAGCTAAATCAGCAGCAAGAGATTCGCCCATTATATAAGATTTTCTGCAGAGGACTTAGTAAGAAACATAAAAAAAAAAGCAATATAACCTGTACCATGAAAATATGGTGTCCATAGTGGTATCCTATTACAAAGCAATGCAATGTTATTACAAAATTTCTTATGATACAGGACTTGCAGCAATTAGAAGATGGGGACTTGACTACGATTGGAGATCGCGGTGTTACATTAAGTGGAGGACAGAAGGCCCGGGTCAACTTAGCGAGGTAAAACAGTCCATTAAAAATCAATGCATGCATACTTTCTATGCCATGTTTTTCCTTTTATCTTAAAAGGCTCAGGGGAAAAGTTAGAACTCTGCAGTGCCAACTATTGGATGTAGCGTTTCTTAAAGGGGTTGTCTCGCTACAAAGATCATATCTGTAATGATGGGGACAGTAAAAATAAGCACTTTTGCAATTGGTTTGTGTTACCTAAATCATTTAGTATAGCAGCTATTAGCTAATCTGTACGTGTCTAGAGCTAAATCAGCAGCCAGAGGTTCAGCCACGCCCACTTTGCTGTGATTAGCTACCTGATATTTAGTTCAACCCTGGTCAGGACACGCTCACTGTGCTGTGATTGGCTGTCTGCACTCTCTGCTCAATACCATCTGAGCTATGTAAAACTGAAACTGGCTGCTTGAGCTTTCTGTGCTAGCTGCTGTCTGTGTGTTTGTTCTCAGTGTCTTACTCCCCTCTGAGCTGTGTAATAAAGGCTGCCTGAGCTTCTCTCTGCTCCTCTCACAGTAATAGCTCTATGTGAAGTATCTGGGCAATTACTGAGTCTCTTTACCTGCCATATATAACACAACCATATAACACACCCTTATATACTCTGCTCCCCCCACCCATACAACACACTCTGCTCCCCCTGCGCATATAACACAGCCTTATACATTTTGCTCTCCCACCCATATAACGCAGCCTTATACACTCTGCTCTCCCACCCATATAACACACACAGCCTTATACACTCTGTCCCCCCTCTTCTTTCAGACCGGAGTTAGAGCAGTTTGCATTTCTCACATTTGTTTCATCAGTTCAGGCTGTATGTATAGCTGTTTACGGCAATGCAGGTATTCTGGTTACAAGGATTGCTTGTGGAGGGAGATGACCGCTCTGCAGAAATGATAACTAACCATTGCAGGAGGTCTGCAGAGCTATGACATCCTCTCCCTTCTACTGCTCACACAGAATGAGGACAGGGTGTGAGCAGGGTCAGGGAGGGGTATGATGTCAAAACTCTTCAGTGAGGGAAGACACGCCTACTGGGAGGAGAGACCCACCCCTGAATTTGAAACTGTAAGCCAGTGAAAAAGCTCAAGATGCCTGTTAAAGCCTGTATTGAGACAACCCCTTTAAGTCACATCTCATTCATTGAGCCTTGCAATGTGAATGGAATTAATGCTATACTGGTTATTCATCTGCAGAAATCGGGGTGTTTGTGCCTCATCGGTGCAGAGTAGAATACTGTTTGGCTAAATGAGAGGCTCTGGATTTAGCTCAAAAGGGGTAACATTCCTAATTAGTGGGAGGCACCATGTAGGTGTTTGGAGACTTTTAGAATATATTTCAGTGGATATAACTGGTATGGCATTTATCCCGTTCATATGCAAAACACCCTGAGTCGGACGTGGCTTGAGGAATGCTTCATCCAATAGTTGGTGCTGCAGAGTCCTAGATCTTTGAGACCCATGAGCCCTGTAGAATATATTTGAATTTCAGTCACACAAACAAGGTGTAGGAGTCTCTACATGGTGCTTCTTCCTAACTGAAGAACGTTACCCCTTTTGAGCTTTATTTTTTTGCCTACTCGAAGATAAACAGAATTTAACAGAATAGGTGTTTTAACATATGTATAAAAGCTAGCCAGCTCCTGTACTACTACAATGTACAGTTTTGTTTTCCCTAAGATGGCTAACAGACAACCTAAAGCTCCGTTCACGCTTGTATGAAGGGGTTTTTGTCTGAATTTTTTTATTTACTTATTTTTTCAATATAAAAATTATTATAATCTGAAGAAAACCTCAACCAAACCCCATTAAAGTTAGTGGCCTCAATTTCAGAATTTGCTAATTTCTATCTGAAAATGGATCCAACATACCTGTTTCTTTGGTCTTTGCAAATGTATTTCAGTATTTGACCCCTAAACTATGGGTATAAATGTGGGGAAAAAGTGTTTTTTGTGCCCGTTATATATGTATTGAACACCATTAAGAAAGTATGCAGTACTGTATATATCTCTGTATTTTTCATATTTGCAGAAGACTTAGTGCTACATTTCATTTTTTAATTTTATCGTTGTTTTACAGGGCTGTTTACCAGGATGCAGATATTTATCTGCTGGATGATCCTCTGAGTGCTGTGGATGCTGAGGTTGGAAGACATTTGTTTGAAAAGTATGTATGTTATTTTTTTTTCCATTTCCTTTCATGTCATAGCCATACATTTATGGGACCCTTGTAACAATATTCCTAAAGTCAATGGATCAGGCAGACGGTATTTCAGCATAAAGCTGAAAACTTCAAGGGGTCATCTAACTACTTAATATGTTTTAGTTATGGTTCAGCAATTAGCTGCAGTAGTCGCTTTTCCTTGACGAGAGGGACGGTGTAGAAAATTATCAAAACCTTTGCTTTCGGTTTAACCCCTTCCCGACATTAGACGATTGCGGAGTGCTCAAGGGATGGTTATTGACACATGTGATTGCAGGTGTGTAATATGATGCAGTACACAGTTCCTGAGTCTATTCCCCTATCAAGACAAGTATATAAAAAAACTAAATCTATAAACACACAAAATAAAGTAAAACACACACCACCCTTTTTCCATTACAAATGCCAATTGCCCCCCAAAAATTTAAATAAAGTACACATATTTGGTATCACCACGTGCATAGAAGCCTAGTCTGTAAATCTGTCACGCTATTTAACTCGCACGATGAATGCCATAAAGTTTTTTTTTTACATTTATCCTACTGAATAAAGTTTTTAAAAAGGCATATAAACCCCATAGTGGTACCAATGAAAACATCAGTTTTGTCCCTCAAAAAAAGCGCTTACACAGCTCCGTATTCCGAAAAATAAAAAAATAATGGCTATCAGAATACAGCGATAATAATAATCTTTATTTATATAGCGCCAACAAATTTCACAGCACTTTACAATGTAGAGGGTATAATTACAGACAAAAAACAGACATTACACAGTGAAAGCTACTTACAGGTGAGATACAAGGTGTGAGGGCCCTGCTTGCAAGAGCTTACAATCAATGAGGGTGCCTGGGGGAGACAAAGGGGGAGAAGTGCTAAATTGCCAATGGCCCAGCCATGTTTTATAAATATGGGGTGGTTTATGTCAAAATTGGGTGAGCTTGCCACCATGACAGTACATCTATATACAGATAAGTGCCTGTGAGTGCCCACGTGTAGGGAGTGACAGAAATGTGTGTGTGATACAAGGTGGGAGGTTGGCAATAGAGATCTAGGTAGGCCTGCCTAAGAAGATGCATTTTCTTAAAACTTCAAAGGTTAGGATTGTGCTGATGGTATGTGGTAGGATGTTCCAGAGAACGAGTGCAGCACGTGCAAAATCTTGAAGACGGACATGGGAGGTTCGGATGATTGTGGTCTGTAGTTTGATGTCCGTAGCTGAGCAGGCAGGGTGGTAGACAGAGATGAGGGAGGAGATGTATGGGGGTGCAGCGCTGTGCAGAGCTTTATGGGTGAAAGTAATTAGTTTATGCAGTATTCTGTACTGGATGGGAAACCAGTGCGGCAAGTGACACAGGGAAGAGGCATCAGTATAGCGGCTGGAAAGAAAGACAAGCCTGGCTGCTGCATTCATGACAGATTGGAGAGGGGAGAGTTTACAGAGAGGGAGACCAATAAGCAGGGAGTTAAAGTAGTCAAGACGAGAAAGAATAAGAGCAGTAATGAGAGTTTGAGCTGTTTCCACATCGAGAAAAGAACGGATTCTTGAGATGTTCTTGAGGTGCAGGTGACAGGAGCGGGCAAGGGATTGGATATATGGGGTGAAGAACATATCAGAGTCTAGTAATAATAATAATCTTTATTTATACAGCGCCAACATATTCCGCAGCACTTTACAAATTCAAGGGTAAACGTACAGACATTGCACATTAAAAGTACTTACAAGATGAGACACAAGGGTGAGGGCGCCCTGCTCGTGAGAGCTTTACAATCTATTAGGGTGTATGGGTGAAAAATCCCGTAAGAATTAATTTACAATGGCCAGCCTTGTTTATAAATGGGGGGTGGTTTACATAAAAAATGGATAACCCTTTTGCCCCCCTGACAGTACATCTAATCAGAAAAGTGCCTGGAGTGCCCTAGGGTAGGAGTACAAATTGGGGTGATAGCAGTTGGGATCTTTTTTGGGCCAACTGAAAATGTTTTTTAACCCTTTAAAATGGGGGTTTTGTGATTGGTGCCTGATCCCCCGCGGTAGTATTCCAGAAATTTGGGTGGCACTGTGAAATCTTGGGACGGGCATGGGGGGGTTGGGTGATTGATGTAACCTAATCAGCAGCAGGCGGGAGAGTGGGTCGGGTGGTAGACAGAGACAGGGAGGAGATGTAGGGGGGTGCAGCGCTGGGGAGAGCTTTGAGTGAGAATGCGAGTTTATACTGTATCCTGAACTGAATGGGAACCAGTGCAGTGACTGACCGGGGAGGGGGCTTTAGAAAAAGGGGGGAGAGAAAATGACCCTGGTGCTAATTCGGGACAGATTGAAGAGGGGAAGTTTGCAGAGAGGGAGACCGTAAGAAAGGAGTTACAGTATCAAGACGGAAAAAATAAGGCATTGGAGTTTGGGGTTTTTTCCCCACGGTGAAAAACGGACGGATTCGGAGATTTCTTGAGTTGAGGTGACGGGAGGGGAAAGGGGATTGGAAATTATGGGGTGAGGTCAATCAGAACTAATAAAAACCCCCAGACGCGGCCTGCTGCTAGAAAAAGGGTAGTCCCACAACAGAAACAAAATGCAGGGTGGGGTTGGTTAGAGATGGAAAAAAGACAAGAAGTTCAGTTTAGGAGGTTATTTCAGAGGGAAGAGGGAACATGTCAGAAGGGCCGACAGTCACGGGTTTTTAGCAGGGCTGGAGTGATGTCAGGGGGAGGGGGTTTGTATAAGGGGGTGCCCCAACAGATAGGATGGTACTGGAAGCCAAATCAACTAGGTTTTTCCAATGGGGTGTTACAAGGAAAATGGGAGAGGCCTGAATGATCCCTGAGGAACTCCAACACAGAGGGAGAGGAGGAAAAAAGAACGGGAAAATAAAGAACTGAAGGAGCGACCCCATGGGTGGGAAAAAACCAAAGGAGAGCGGGTCCGGGAGGCAAGGGGCACGTGCATGCGGGGGAGAAGGTGGTGACCACATGTAAAAAGCTGCGGAGATCCAAAAAGCAGAAAGGGTATTTCCCCTGGATTTTTTTTAGGAGGCTTTTGAGACTTTAACAAAGGGCAGTTTCCTTTGGATGAGGGTGGGGAAACTGATTGCATGGTTCAAGAAGGAGCTAGTAAGAGAAGCGGATTAGGCGAGAGTAGACCAACATTCCGGATTTTAGAGATAAAAGGCAGGTTTTTAAGAATCGGTCGTAGTTAGCACACAGAGGGTCCAGGGGGGCTTTTTTAGAAAAGGGGGGTTAAAATGAGGCGTGTTTGAAGGGAAGAGGGAAAGATCCCGGGGAGGGGGAGAGAGGTTACGATAGCAGAAAGGTGAGGGGGAAAGCGGAAAAAGACTGGACGAGGTGGGTTTGGAATGGGGTCTTAAGAGGGGGGGGGCAGCAGACAGGGAAGGGTGGCACTTTCCCTTTTGGTCGGGTTCAAGAGCGAGGCAGACAAAGGGGGGACGTCGGGGGGGGAGGGGATGGGTATTACTTTGGGCCCCTTTGAGATATGTTTAGCCGGATATTTCAATTTTTTTTCTTTTTTAAAGGGGTGAGTGGCCAGGTTTTTAACAAGGTCAGTGACTGGGCCGACTCTGGGCCTTAGGAGGAGGGGGAAGGTACAAAAGGCTTTTGGGGTTTTTTGTAGTTTTTGAATGGGGGGTGAAATATTTTTTTTTGGCGCAGGGGAAGGGGGCAGTGGTTTAAAGTCCGGGCAGGAATTTGTGTGGAGAAAGTCTGAGGTAGCTTCGACTTTTCCAACCCGTTTAGCACACCGGGAACAGCACTGCAGATGGGATCTGAGGCGTTCCCAAGGCTGTGGGGGGGCTGACTCTGGTGGGCGGTGTCTAGTGGTGCCAAACAGTCCCGGGGGGTTTTTGAGAGTTTCATTTTAAAAATTTTACGCCCGTCGGGGCATGAGAGGGAGGGAAATTGGGGGCAGGGGCGTAGGTTCGTGGTTTCGATTTTTAATAGCGGATATTTCGGAAAGTGTGATGAGCAGGTTTGTCCAGAGAAGGGTGGAATTAGGATATGAAAGACAAGGTTGGGAAAAGAGAAAAAGGAGAATTAGGAATTAGAAATTGAGGAAAGATGAAGAAGACCAATCCAGAGAGTTCCCATCCTTGTGGGTTGGAGAGTCGGAAACGCGGGGAAAAAAGAGGTTTTGAAAGAAACTGTGAGGAGAAGGAACACGGGGTATAATGGGGGTGTTTAAATGACCCAGATGAAGTGGGGATTTCGTAGAGGGGGGAAGTGTGGAGCCAGCAGCAAAAGATCCAAAACTGGCGGGGGGAGCCAGGGGGTCGTAGACAAATGCAAACCCCTTAGAAAAAAGGCCGAAAAAGGGTTTAGGTGTGGACCTCAAAGGGGGAAATTTAGGGGAGGGTACAGGGGGATGACTGGGTAAGTGCAATGTGGAGAAGAAGTAATCGACTCCTCCTCCCCCGGGGGCCCGTTCTAGGTCTGGGGTGTGGGGAAATTGTAGCCACCATAGGTGAGAGCGACAAAAGGGGGGTTTAGAAAAGGGTGGAGCCATTTTCTGTAGGGCCCCCGGTTTTTAAATTGAAGATACGGTCATGAACAGCAGTGATTTGTTGCAGACGATCGGGCGTTCCATAGGGGACACTTAAAAGGGGCAGAAAAAGAGTTACAGGAATAGGGAAACAGGTTAGCCGGTTTCATGGGAGGAGAGGAGGATATGGGATGAGGGTGAAGGGGGGGGGCCGGGGTTAGGAGAGAGTCCCCTGCAGCAAGAAGCAGGAGAAAAAAAAGAGCAGATGGTTTAGGATAATATGACGGGTTTTTGCAGTAATATTGAGGTTTGGGGGTTTTTAAAAAGGGGAAAAAAGCGGTGGGATGAGACATAGGGGAGGGGGGAGAGGGAGCTTATGTGGATAGAATTGCTAGGGCAAGACAGGGGGGGAAGATAGGGGGCGATGGCTCAAGTAGATAGTAATTGCAACTGTAAATTTAAGGAGTATGCGACGAATGCACTTTTTACAAAAAGGCGAAGTCCAGGTCCCTTATGCTCATTCTTGGTTTATTTTTTGGGATAATTTCTGAGGATTTCCACGTCTAAATTGCACTTACAAATTTTGGCACGTGAATTTTGGCCATCAACCTCGGGCACCAGACCAGAGCTCTGCAATTTTACTCAACTATAGATTCAAATTGAGCATTAGGGATTCAGGTTGGTAAATGGGTAGCTACAAAAGCTTCACAAAGCAACATTAAAGGGGAAAAAACTGGGTTTCATGGCTACACAAATAAACACAGGATAAATTATGGAAGACAGGGGCTGGGCCAAAATATCTAGACCAAAACATACCATTTAAACTAGGCAAACACAATTAGACATATAATGCTGTGGTTTGGCTGGGATTTGCTATAACCCCAAGACAGCGGGCCTGCTGCCTAGGTGTTATGGTGGTGCCACACACTGAGAGAGAGATAGCAGATGAGGGTTGGTTAGTAGATGGGGGTAAAACAAGAAGTTCAGTTTTAGTGAGGTTTAGTTGGATATAGAGAGAGGACATCATGTCAAAGACAGGGGACGGGACAGTCACTGGTGTTCTGTAGCAGGGTGGGAGTGAGGTCTCAGGAAGAGGTGTATAATTGAGTGTCATCAGCATAGAGATCTTACTGGAAGCCAAATCTGCTGATGGTTTGGCCAATGGGTCCTGTATAGATTGAGAAGAGGAGTGGACCAAGAACCAACCCCTGAGGGACCCCAACAGCAAGAGGGAGATGTGAAGAAGTAGAACCTGCAAATGAGACACTGAAGGAGCGGTCCGAGAGATAGGAAGAGAACCAAGCAAGAGCGGTGTCCTGGAGGCCAATAGTGCTGAGCATGCTGAGGAGAAGATGGGGAGGCTGTGGGATCGCTTGAGTTCAGGAGTTCTGGTCCGCTCTGTGCTATGTCGATCGGGTGTCCGCACTAAGTTCGGTATAAATATGGTGACTCTGAGGGACAGGGGAGGAAGACACCAGCCCCCATCAGGAGAGTCTGCTCACCAACACCAGCAAAGAGGGCTTCCCCATGCAACCCTGAGCAGCTGAAGTCCAGTCCTCCTCCACTCTCCTGCGGAAGACTTGCCTCTCCTAGACAAGCAACTTCCTCTGGCCGAGTATCCACTTTCCTCTCCTCTGTCTTAACTCTTTAACTGATCCTGCTTTCCCTGTCCTGCTAATCCTTCTCACCCTTAACTCTGTATTAACCCCTTACATCTCCCTGGTTCCCTCTGTTTAAGGTACATGGTTAGTTGAATTAGTCAGGTGAGAATAGTGTGTTTGTAGATGTGTGTGGAGATACTTGGGTTGGGAAAGTACTTATTATTGTAGTGGTGTAGATACATGTATTGAAATTAACTTACTTTATATCATTGTATGTTGTATTAATAAACTGGTTATGTTTTATCGTTAACAAGTGTGGTGCATCGCCGGGTCTATTGTACTGTTCACAAGGAACAGAGAGATAGTTATACCGTGAAAAGGAGGGAAATCAGTGTATCCCATTCTATTGAACATCCTGTTTACGTTTGGGTTTCCATATCCCTATTCATATCCCTATTACATTGCATAAGCATTATTTTACACAATAAAAACAATTAATTTTTTTTAAGAGTTACTGCATAAAAAATCTACCGTATATAATTGAGTATAAGCCGACCAGAGTATAAACCGAGGGCAAACCCACTTTTGCCACAAAAAAAACGGGAAAAAATTATTGACTCGAGTATAAGCCTAGGGTGGAAAATTTCAGCGCTAATGGTGAATTTAAAAAATAAAAATGGATACCAATAAAATTACATAGGCAGTTTAATGTCCCCCATAGGCAGGTATAAAGGAGTTTAATATCCACAAAGGTAGTGAAGGCAGGTAAAATGTCCCCCATAGGCAGGTATATTCATAGGGCATAGGAGGGATTATCCCCATAGGCAGGTTTTTAGTGGTATATATCCCCCAAGGGGA